>OX359275.1:34479807-35079807 GCA_947179155.2 Hedera helix
AAAATAAATAATTAAAAATGAACCTTCTGAGTTCAATTTATGGAATTAGAAAAAATAATCCGCAGAGCTGCTAGAATGATGCACATAGTATTAAATTCGTTAGTGGATAACAACGTTAGTCCTGTAGCTTTATTTTTGAGCCCTATATATGAGAAATTATTCCATGCTCCTGGGGCATGGATGAACAGTTTGCTCCCCTCTCACATGAGGGTGGGGACCACGCGTTGTGACACGAATCCCAACACGCGTGGTCCCCACCCTCATGTGAAAGGGGAGCAAACTATTCATCCTGCCCCAGGTGCGTATAATAATTTTTCCTATATATATAGGGTTCTCATTTACATCGACCAATTTAATCACGTCACTATTCTCTCTTACGACCGTCTAAATAAATCAAAGTTTAAATAAATCGGCAACTGATTGCTGTGATAATTCTCCGTATATATATATATATATATATACGGAAATCAAACTGAAAAATTAGGCAATATACCGACTTCTGATCGTAATCACCTAATTTGACTTCAAAGCAAAAAGCTTAGAAAAAGATGATCTTCTGCTGAGCTGAGCACATTAATGGAGGTCTTCAAGGGTTTCTTAATTACACTCAAATTTTTGGGATTTTTCTTCTTCTTCACAGCGGAGTCGGTGTATATAGCTTACAACACTTCACATAGAATAGTAGCAGACAAGATCAATGTGCATTTGGTCCCTCACTCTCACGATGATGTTGGCTGGTTGAAGACCGTTGATCAGTACTATGTCGGCGCCAATAATTCCATTCGGGTACCCTTTTCTTCTATTATTCATGTACTGATGTACATATATATATATATATAATACATGTATATATGTGTATACCAATCAGATGATTCATTAATTAGTTACTTACCAGTTGTTGATTTGTTGAATGATTAGGGAGCGTGTGTTCAGAACGTATTGGATTCTGTAATTTCAGCTTTGTTGGATGACAAGAATCGCAAGTTCATCTATGTTGAAATGGCAATAACTCTCTCTCCACTTTTAATAATTTTTGTTTAAATCTACTTACTATTTAAAGTGATTGGTATGAATAAACACAGTGAATTTTATGGTGGATATATAACTTTCAGGCATTCTTCCAGCGGTGGTGGAGACAGCAGAGCCCAGCTCTTCAGAAAAAAGTCAAGGAGCTTGTCAAGTCTGGTCAACTGGAGTTCATGTACAAATACAATCATTATTCAGAATTTTATCTCCGTTATCTGAAAATTTTGAAATATGTGATTCTTTCCTAAACTAATTACCAAGTCTTAGTTGCCCAGTTTATTGAAAATTTGACTTTTAATTTGTTGGCCGCTGCAGAAATATATTTGTTTTCTTGTAACTTATTTTTTCTATTTCGCTTTCCATTGAATTAGAAATGGAGGTATGTGTATGCATGATGAGGCAACACCACATTACATTGATCTGATTGATCAGACAACTTTGGGACATTTGTTTATCAAAGATGAGTTTGATCAGAAACCTAGAGTGGGTTGGCAGATTGATCCATTCGGACATTCTGCTGTTCAAGCTTACTTGTTAGGTGCAGAGGTACTCAATATTATTTTCTGTCTATCAGTTAGTTATTTGCTTTCTTTAGGTGTCTAAAACTATTAATTTTTTTAGTCAATGCATTTGACAATGGACATAAACAAGATGAAAAATTTTCAAATTTTGAATTAGATATTTGGTGGAAAATCGCATAGTCTGTATTAGTGTTGTTCTGGTGGCACGGGAGTCCTTGATACCATTTAACTGAATTTTCTGTTGCAGTTGGGATTCGACTCTCTCTATTTTGCCAGAATCGATTACCAAGATAGAGCTAAGCGAAAAAATGATAAGACTCTTGAGGTTGTATGGCGGGGTTCCGAGTCCCTCGGTTTATCTTCACAGGTTAGGGATTTGTAATATTTTGTTGCATTTTTCTTTGCCTTTTACCATGTTTTGCATCAGATTTTTCACTCCTTTTAGGAGTAGACTGGTTACTTTTGGTAAAACATGACAGTGTTCTTATTTTTCTAACGAAAACGAAAAAAAAGAAGTCTATAGTGCCCTTCTCATTGACCATGTCAATTACTCGCAGATATTTACCGGTATATTCCCTAGGCACTATGATCCTCCTGATGGTTTCACATTTGAAATAAATGATGTATCCCCTCCTATTCAGGTAAACTCATAATTAATATTAATGTGCTTTGCATTTTCTGCTCTAGAACCTCATACACGTGGTAATAACTTTATTTTTATTAGGATGATATTCTCTTGTTTGACTATAATGTTGAAGAGCGAGTCAACGATTTTGTAGCTGCTGCTGTGGCTCAGGTAAAATATAAAAATTGTTTATCTGTCAGTTTATTTTGTTTACTTAACTCTTATCTATGTTATTTTCTGCTCCAACTCACCTCTAAACATCTCTAGTTTCTCTTTGATTCACCATCTGTCTCTGCCCTTTTCCGTAATGAAAGGTATAAACAGAATAAGGTAGATTGAAGGGGTAGTGTCCTGAAGATGCAATGAAAACAGCTTCCAGTTTTATCTTGTTAATCAAAATTAAGGGTATGGGAAGGATTGGAACGTTACTGGGTGAGGGTGATCAGTCCTAAATTATGTTTTTAAGTTATTCACAAGTTCATCTTTGATCTACGTATATACTCATTTTGTTTGCCTACCTCAAACTTAGGCCAACTTAAAATATAGCCTAATGCATAGCTAAGATATTCCCTTCCCTTCATGTGTAATGGAATTTACTTGACATGCATATTTAAGATATTCCCTACTTTTGTGTGTGTGTGTGTGTGTGTGTATAAACATAAATTGTATGTATACGTTAAACTGTTTCCCTTGCTCTTCCTAGGCTAATGTCACCCGGACAAACCATATAATGTGGGCTATGGGAACAGATTTTCGATATCAATATGCAGTTTCATGGTTCAGACAAATGGACAAGTTCATTCATTATGTTAACATGGTATTGATGTGTTCTGTTTTCTTATTCAGTGGTTTCACACATCTTATTTTTATGAACCTTGTTTTAGTCTGTCAAAATCATATGGATCTTTCTCAGGATGGGCGCGTCAATACATTTTATTCAACCCCATCGATTTACACCGATGCAAAATATGCAGCAAATGAAATATGGCCTCTCAAAACTGGTGATTTCTTCCCGTGAGTGGAATGTTTGTGGATGCTATGAATTAATCATGTGTTTGTTATTTAATTTCTCATATTTACTTAATAGAATTAAACAACCTTCTTTAGGTATGCAGATCAAGAAAACGCATACTGGACAGGTTACTTTACAAGTAGGCCAACTTTTAAAGGTTATGTCAGAATGATGAGTGCTTATTATCTGGTAATGTCGTCTGGGCTCTAGTACATCACAATGAGTATTTTAAGATTTGAACTTTTTCAGCTGTCACTATTTTCTAAAAATACAGGCAGCAAGGCAATTGGAATACATTAAGGGCAGGAGTGGTTCAGGGCCAAACACAGATGCATTGGCTGATGCATTAGCAATTGCTCAACATCATGATGCAGTTAGTGGTACTGAAAGACAGCATGTAGCTGCTGATTATGCAATGCGAATTTCTATGGGCTATGCAAAGGTGCAATCAGTTTGATATTGAGGACATAGAAACCCTATTTTTGCTCTTAACTTTTACTGCATCGGCTCCATAATCACTATACCATTGTTACTTCTGTATGGAGTGACACAACAGAAGTCAAGCAGAATTAGTGCTTCTCTATTTTGTCGCTACTGTCCTTCTAATGCTTAAAACGAAAACATTCTAACAATTTTTGTAAAACATATCTGCAGGCTGAGGAGGTTGTTGCTTCATCTCTAGCTTCGCTAACAGATTCAAGATTAAATTCTAGTCATGAGAATTTGGGCACGAAGTTTCAGCAGGTAATATGTTATTACTGGCCATTTCTCATATACTTTATGTTGTTACACTTACCGACAACATGCATTTTTATTTTGTTTTGTTATCTTGCTGAGTATTCACACGGTTCTTAGTTTATATAGATGTGTATTTGGCTGTGAATATAAATATAGATTAAATTACATTCTTTGGATAAATGTGTATGCATGTGCACTTTTCATCAAATCCCTATTTCTCTATCTTGGCTTTATAAATACTGTTTGCACTGCAGACTGCAGGGTAATAGGCTTATACTGCTTTGTTAACACTACATTTGAGTTATTGCTGTAGTAACCTTAAGCAGTGCATGTATATTACCCACTAAAAGATATGCTAAAATTGCTGCATTTATTTACTAGTCTTCTAATGAATGTAATTAGTGACATTAATGAATATTTGGTAACATAGCAGGTTATGTTTGCATCTTTGTTGTCCTGATAGTAAGTTGTGAATTTGTGTCGCTTTAGAGTCGGAACTCTTCAACAACAGGCAACAACAACTATTCCTGTTCTCCTGTGTGATGGTTTCAAGATGAATCGTGTTTATCCTGTTCATTAGATTTATCAATTCTTCCTCGACAAGATAATTACCATTAAAAATGTGAAAGAGGAATAGAAAAGAGTTGATTAAGCTTTCACTTATCAACCAAAAGAAAAAGAAAATTATTTTTGGTTAGATAGCTCTGATGACAAAATAATTTATAACAAGATAAATATTATATGTAATACTTATGTATGTCATTATATATTTAAATTTTTTGCGCTTCTACAGTTTTTGTCAATTCTAACCTTTTCTGTTATAGAAGAAAATTGTACTGTAGTTTGACTTGTAGATTTTCTCTTGCCAGTGTCCTCTCCTCAATGTAAGTTACTGTCCTCCATCAGAAGCTGTTTTGTCTAATGGAAAAAGCTTGGTAAGAATAGAAGTCAACTATCTTTTTGTTATGTAGTTTCCTTGAATATTTCATCTGAAATTGGAATCAAAATCATCATTATTGTCTGTTCTCTTTTTTAGGTTGTAGTTGTCTACAATCCTTTAGGATGGAAGAGAGAGGAAGTAGTTCGAATTCCTGTGAGTGTTACCACTTATCCCATCCATAACCTTTTTTAATGGCATGTATGATTTGATATGCAATGTCTTTAAATGTTGTTCCTTCTCTAAAATATTAATCAATACTGCAGAACATTGACATGTATAATTTTTAGCTTGCAATTCCACCTTCTGTGGGAAAGGATTACTTTTCTTCATTCTTTTTGGGGTTCTGGGGAGATTTCTATTTTGAAGTTACAAAGGGATTGGAGAGCTGTCCTCTGTTAGGACTTTGTTTTCCTTGTATCTATTTCTTCTTATGAAATCTTCTTCTTTTATCTTCAAAAAATAAAGAGCGAGAGGGGGATGCATATGATATGTGTTCGTTGAACTTGGAGCAACACTTGTGTGCTAAATTCAAATTCATGGACTTTGAAGTAACCAGAGCTTTGAACGCCTCGCTGGATATGCCATGTAGTTGAAGTCTAAATTTAGGTTCAAACTTTGTACCACCATTACCTGTGCTCCAGTCCAGTGATTTTTTTAACTAATTAGTGTAGCTCCATTAGTTTTATAAATGATATTCCTGAATCCACCCTTTCCGTTAACTACTAGCGACTAATAATTTCATATGGTCCAGGCAATTGCCGGCATTCATTGTGCTATAGATCTAACAATTGTTTAATCGGTACCTTTGCGAACTATTAGTTCATTACTGAAGTCTAGAGGTGAGTTTTCTGCTTTACTTTTTATCATGTGATTAACATTTAGGCACATGTTGTTTTTCCTCATCCTGAGAATAATGTATACACTGTTAATATTTTTTCAAATATATTGTTACAAGCAGCAACCCGTACCGAGTCTTAGAATATTCTCATACCAAGTAAAAATATCAATTTTATTAGGAGCTTTCGTTGTCATTCAAGATCAGATTCCAAATGCCAATGATTGATGTTGATATTATATACATGATTTTTATAAAACTTAATGTCATTCACATATCTTGATGCATATCCACATATGGTTAATCCATGTCAAAGTATTAGTTTCTTTTAGAATTGTAGAGTATATAATTACAGCATGCTTGCAGTAATCAAAAAAGTTATGACTATGACCTATCTTGTGTATTGAATAAGTAAATATAAGTCCCTGCCTCAGAAATGCTATCAAATGTGAAATTGGTTTTTTGATAAATGTGCTACTTTCATCAAATATAGAGTTAAACAAAGGAGAGATGCTGTTTATCAAAGATAAATATATATTGTCGAGGACAGAACTAACCTACTATTTTATGAGTACCAGTCACAATTCACCGCTTCAATATTTTGAGGAATAGTCTTTAGTTCCAACTTTGGACCCCATTGTTTGGGCCAAGGCTTCATTGAAGTGCGTAGACAAGTCTTATAAACTTCTGCAAATTGAATTTGGTACAGGTTTCATTCCAGGGACTTGTTGTTCTGGATTCTGGTGGAAAAGAAATTGAATCACAGCTTCTTCCTCTGACTAATGTCTCGTTAAACAACAGAAACTATCATGTTAAAGCATACTTGGGTATATCCGCCAGTAACACGCCTAGATATTGGCTTGTATTTTCAGCATCTGTACCACCTCTTGGTTTCAGCACTTACATCGTCACACGTGCAAAAGGGACAGGTTAATTACATTAATCCTGTGTCTGAATCTGTTTTCCAGTAGCTTGACAGCAGTAATAGTGAAATAACTAAATGCTTTGGCTTTCTCATTTATTTGTCCTTTCTTTGATAACTGTGCAGTAGGTGCTACAACTACAGAGATCTACACGTCTGAAGGAGGTATCAATAGTACTATAGTGGAAGTTGGCCAAGGAAATCTGAAGCTATACTATAGTGCAGAAGAAGGAAAACTTACTCGTTATGTTAATAGCAGAAATTTGGTATGATGTGCTTTTGATGCTTTAATTTCTTTTTGTTCTCAAGTTGGATTCTTGTGTCATTCATTTATGTGTGACATAAATGAGTTTTGTGTTTCGAGATATTTCATTAATAAGATTCTTTACTTTTCCTTTTTTCTTAAAGAATCTGTGTTACTAATGCAATATAAATTTTGACTTTGTAAATGCTAATATCATAACACTGAAAAAGGGTCGGATAAAATAGAGATGTACAATTTCATCAAAAATTAAAAATGAATTTAGGGAGACGTGTTGTTCTGGCACATAATACCAACTATTCTTTAATATTTGCTTCATCTCGAAGGTCACAACATCTGCTGAACAATCATACAGCTACTATTCAGGATATGAAGGTTTTGATAGAGTTAATCAGGTACATCTATTTCCTTTGATTAAGTATCAGTTAATATAGTAGTTCCTTATGTCATGTAGGTATTGTATTACAAATATGCATCAGCTGTCGATTCCTTTATTGTCAATTAAAAGGTTTGTTTTTTGATTGGCACCCTCTTTTAAATTTTTGCTAATTATTGTAGGCCTCTGGGGCATATGTCTTTCGTCCAAATGGTACATTTCCCATTAAATCTGAAGGCGAGGTAAATCAGTCTCTCTAATGTATTTTCCTCTCTTTTGTGGTTATAAATGTAATACTACACTATAAGCTTTGTCATTTAATAAATCATATCTGAGGGAAATTGATGTGTTACAGGCTTCTTTAACTGTTATGCGAGGTCCAATAGTGGATGAAGTACATCAACAGCTCAATGCGTGGATATATCAGGTAATTCTTCTTTAGATTGGGTATATTTCCCTATTTACTGATCTATGTTACTCTGTATCGTGCCCCACCCCTTCTCTACACCATGATCTGTAAAACTTCCTTTAAGATGCCTTTGGGAAATTAAGAATTCTTTTACATATTACTTATAAAAAAAACAAAAGACAGAAAACTCCTTTATATATTATGTGTAGTATTCTATTCATCATTGAGATTAAAATGATTGCACCAGCATGAGTTAATCTTATGTGTTGTATGACTGCCTATATATTAGTAGTTTCTTAGCTCGCATCTTCTTAAGTAGTCATATTCATCATTTCCAGTTAAATATGTGTACGTGTGTATGTATGTAAATACTGTCTGACAATAACTGTCTGCCGACTCGATTCATTCTGCATTTTTCTGTGCCTTGAAAAGTTCAGCGACACAATTGCTTGCAGGTCACCAGAGTATACAAGGGAGCTGAACATGCGGAAGTGGAATTTAATGTGAGTTAATTGCTAATGCTGATTCATAAATAACTGAAATAATATTATTTATTCCAAGGATAGGGTTTTTAATTATTGACTTTATGTAGATTGGACCTATACCTGTGGATGATGGAGTTGGGAAAGAAATAATAGCTCACATTACCACAGCCTTGAAGACAAATAAAACCTTTTACACGGATTCAAACGGGAGGGACTTCATTAAAAGGGTATGTCAATGCTCTGCTCGTGCTTCTTTTTAGTGAGATCTATATATAATTGCTGGTTTACCAAGAAGACGCAAGAAAAGCAGTTATGTTTCAGGAAAGATCTGACGTAGTTTTATACGGAGAAGGGATGTAATGAAATTCTTTGATTGTTGATATTTCCATGTATACTATTATATACAGTAGTTATGCCTATTGCATTAGCCTTAAACTTGGTGGCAGTGAGGTGTTTAAATAGTTCTTACCAACTTGTGTTTCTAGGTGACTGAATTTGAAGGTATCCATTTGTTTATTGTAGTAAAAAGCTGTTTGCGACTGTGTAGGTTTTGGTAATTGTCTTACATACTATATATATATATTATTCTGATAAAATTTGCTGGTTATGTAGGTTCGAGATTACAGAGAAGATTGGGACCTGCAAGTGAATCAACCGGTTGCTGGAAACTATTACCCTGTATGTTTTCCGTTTACAGTGTGGTTGGTGATATTAGCACTTCTTAAATTGTACTCCCTCCGTTCCACAAAAGGAGTCCAATTTTGCAACTATTAAAGTTGTATATTTGTTCCTAGTTTAACCTTAAAAATTATAAGTTGTTAGTTTAGTCTTGGTAAAATAAAATTATGATGACAAACTTGAGGACACATTGTCATTTACTGTCAATAAAAAGAGGACATTTTTTGTGAAACAATTTTTTTTTTTTTGGTTGGCAAATTGACTCTCTTGGTAGAACAGAGGGAGTATATGGTCTGCACCCACCCTTTGACTTATCGAAAACAGTACTATTATCCTATATTTCACATCTTAGTATAAGTGTCAAATTACCATCTTAATTTAGAAAAGTTGCAAAACCATGTAGCCCTCTTTCATTGAAGGGACAAATTGCGATAAGCACACTCGCTGCGCTTGTCTGATCACGGTCATATTTTCCACTAAATTATTATATATGTTTTCTCAAAAAGTTATGCATTTAGGCTCCCCAACTAGTTTGGGTTAGTTGAGTTGAGTTTATGCATGTAAGCTCTCTCAGCAGTATATGTACTTGCATGGCCATAAATTACGGCCGCAAGGAGAAAGATATTTTATGGAAGTGAAATTAAGATCTGGTTCAGCAGTTTTACCAAGCTTTCAAGGGTCCATTTGGTCAACAAGCATTATTAACATGAAGGATAATAATATATTCTGGCCTTTTCAATAAAATTAAACTGTCAGTGGACTCCTTTTAGCAATTATAGGAATGAAAATATGGTAATGCCACATGATAAAGCATGTTTATATTATGCTCCCTCACTCCCAAAATGAGAGTCAAGTTCTCTTTCTGGTACATCCCAAAATGTGAGTAAACTTTCAAAATCAATATATAACCAAATCTCATCATATTTAAGTGAACTGTGCTCATGCCCAATCATTATAAGTCACAATTTTCTTAAACCACACTACAAAAGTTGACTCACATTTTGGGATGGAGATAATTTGCTTAAATTTTCTTAAGCTGTGAGTTTGTAGCTTGTCCTTTTTAACTGGATAATATAAGTTATGTTATTCTTTTTAATTTTAAGATGTTTGTTATTGATATTAGTATGCTGAAGCTCTCTATAAATGTTAGTTAACAGTATCATTGTCCATAGTAATTTTTTCTCTATGGATTATAAGAAGAAAGTTTCTTTTGATATGTCTATAGGGAAAAACCATTCGCCTGGGTCTTGATTTATTTTTATTTTTGCAGTCTCAGAACTACATCTGATAGGCTATGCCTTCTTGCTATGGTAATATGTGATAGTTAACACAGCCATTTTCTTCATGGTTCTAAATGTATCTCATATCCACTTGTAGGAGAAATATATTTTCAAGATTTGTGTCTGTCTGATTTGTTAACTTGTTTGACACTCTCTTACTTCTATCTTTGCTCTTTTCTTTTAGATAAATCTTGGAATTTATGTCAAGGATGAAAAGATGGAACTCTCAGTGTTGGTGGACCGTGCAGTGGGTGGGTCCAGTTTGGTAGATGGTCAAGTAGAGTTGATGCTCCATAGGTTTTCTTTTACCTGTCCCTACGTTTTCTTTCCTACTTAATAGTATTTCCTTTTGACCTTTTATTTTCATGCTGTATTTTAATGACAGCTAGGATGGAACGAGTACTTGGATATCTAATACTTATCTCTTCTGTTGTGCAGGAGGCTCCTTTATGATGATGATAGGGGAGTTGGCGAGGTACTAAATGAAGAAGTTTGTGTGCTTGATGGTTGCAAGGGTTTGTTGGTAAGAATACTGTACCTACCGAGTTCATCCTACATGTAATATGAATCCTCACTTAATTTTCATTGCGTTTCCCTTGTCAAGTATCTTTAGGCTTTCCTGTTCCAATTGATTTTAAAGCACCAGATTTGTAGTTGTTGTTTTGTCTCACAGTTTTTTTTGTTTGTTTGTTGACCTTATGCTACTACTCCCTCCAATCCATAATTGGAGATACATTTGTAATACTACGACTATTAAGGAAAATTTAATTTTTCCAAACCTATCTCTAACATTTGCTAGAAAGGTAGTAGTGGTGGCGTGATGGTACTTAATCAGCTAACAGTAAAAGTAATGACATGTTAGGAACTTCATGTAACTTTATGATCTATAAATAGAAATGTATCTCTAATTTTGGAACACACGGAAAGAGAAAATGTACCTCTAATTTTGGAATGGAGGTAGTATATGATAAGCATGTTTCCTTACTTTTTGCTGACTCTTGTTGGTGAATGTTTGGACTGCTGATCTGAATTACCGATTGAGGTGCCACCCATTGCTAGTACTGAACTTGCTTTACCAGAATAGGGAGTGTTCTCTAGAATCATTTTGTGCAGGCCTAACTGACTGTAGCTGGCTTATCAGCACATACAGAGATACAGCGGGGAGCTAGGAACTGTTGGGAATGATGCTTACTATTTTATCCATCAATAGTTGCAGGCAACATCTATGGAGTTACTCAAATCCGATACAGGCCATGAGCAATAAGAGGCAAAAATATATGATATTTGCAAACAACAGTTACCTATAATTACATCTTTAAACAAATTCAAATTCTGCATCACGTGTTGTTAAATTTCTGTAAGCCTAATTTTTTTTATCTTGTTTAATAATACAGAACATATTGAATTAATTAAGTTCTCTATACAAACTGATAGCAAAGATGTGTGCAAGAACATTTTTGAGTTTTGCTTAGATTTACAAATTCAATAAACATAAAAAACTCAATGGAAGCATATAGTAGCAGTTCTGTTATTTTGTGGGCAAACTCTCTCTCTCTCTTTCTTACATCTTACATGAACATCGTGCCTAAAATTCTTGTATAGAATATTATGCATTTTACAAACCAGTCATGACATGTGAGTTCTTATGGATTTCTTTTATTTATTGAGGGAAGGAAAAGGAGCCAAGACTGATTTCATCTAAAGTCTTAAAAAAAGAAAGTTCAGTTTAAAGATAATTATTACGACTATTGACAATGTTATGGATAAGAATAGTAAGTGACAGTTATCTTTAAACCCCTCTTCTTAGCCCCACACCCTCTTTGCATGGGGGGAAAACAAGGGAAGTATGTTTCAGGCTGGGATTGGTTGTTTATAGTATCTCCAATTAGAGTATAACTAGGCTTTTTCTTTTTAGCGTCTTTCAGTGACCTATACTGGTGGAAGCACATTTTGTCTTTTAGGTTCTTGGAGTATTAATATTGGCCACATTGAAACTTGATATTCTGAATATCTTTCAGTATACTTGTTTGTACAAGAAAATATTGTTGTTCCTTGCTCTCATTCTGTTTATCTAGTTTGTCTCTTAGTCTTGAGTCTATAATAGCTTCATAGTTCGATTTTCTAGGAGGAAACAAATGATTTGCATTTTATCTGTGCTTGGATTGAATTTGAGCAGATATCCAGATGATTTACTAGCCTGTTGTTTCCCCATTTTCCTCTGGCTGTGGTTCGGTTCCCTTGTAAAAGCAGTACAGCAGATGGCCTAATAAATTTTAATGATTTGCAGGTTCAAGGAAAATTTTATATCAGAATCGACCTGCTCGGAGAAGGGGCCAAGTGGCGTCGCACATTTGGTCAAGAAATATACTCTCCACTTCTTTTAGCGTTCACAGAACAGGTAGAATGAGTATAAGAGTTGACTCATTGCAAATGGGGGCTGCAGACTTATGTGATCATGTTTCTTTACAGGATGGAAATAATTGGCCGAGTTCCCATGTACCAACTTTTTCAGCTATTGACCCTTCCTATAGTTTACCTAACAATATTGCTGTGATAACTCTTCAGGTATGTAGGGGAGCACCAAGTCTATATTTTCTTAGATACTGTTCCCACGAGGGGTTCTAGATAAACCTAGTTGCCTCTGCTGTTAGGATGACGTTTTATCGTTGCAGGAACTTGAAAGTGGAAAAGTGCTCCTTCGGTTGGCTCATCTATACGAGGTGTTGATTCTTACTTCACTATCTTCTAGTTTCTAACTGAATAACTTGATGTAGTAATCCAGAGGGCTAAAGCTAGAAACCAATTTTATCAGCTAAGAGTTTTATGGAGCCTTTGATGTTGGATATTGGATAATATATGTTGTGGCAGTGGACAATGAATGTTTCGTACTTTTCTCTCAGAAACTAAGGCTTGCGTAAAATTTGCTGCTATCCTTTGTATTCTTTGTAGGTTTCTCATGTAGTTTTCTTATTGTTTGACAACTTTTATATACTTTCCTACCAGAATTTTTATTTGTAAGTTAAATGTTCATAGTTTTATCTTTTTAAAATGACTAAAGCGATGGATATTATTAAATGACGGATATTATTAAATGATTTGGTGTTGGAGCCAGGAAGCAGTGGTAGTGGGTTGAATTTGGTGAAAACCGTTCCACAAAAATGCCTTCGTTTTCATTGTTGTTTTTCTTTCCCTTTGACCTTAATCCTTCCTTAAAACCCTGGAATTGTAACCTGAATATGTCTGATGCTCTAAACTGGACCTGTCGGATTTTGGTGTTCTCTATCCATATTGCTAATGAATCTTAAGTTTTATGTTTTCATATGGCCAGCTTATTAACCTACATTTTGGCAAATATACAATTTAATCTGATGCTATTTTGGTTGTCTAATATGTGCAAAGACTGGAGAGGATAAAGACTATTCTGTAATGGCAAGTGTGGAACTGAAGAAGCTGTTCCCAAACAAGAAGGTAAATGCTATCACACTACAACTCATTTCTCATTCTGCCACAACACTGACATCTTTATCATTGCCATATTCCTTTTCAGATAACCAAGGCGGTAGAGATGAATTTATCTGCCAATCAAGAAAGAGCGGATATGGAGAAAAAGCGACTAGTTTGGAAAGTAGAAGGCCCTACAAAAGAAGCCAAGGTCGTGAGGGGAGGACCTGTTGATCCTAGAAAGCTGGTTGTGGAACTAGCGCCCATGGAAATCCGAACCTTCCTTGTTGATTTAGATTACCTCAAAATGGAGGTTAGGGTTTAGTTGCAATGTGTAATTAGAAATGGGTTTATGTATCTTCATGCAACCTGTGAATCTCACTGCAGTGAAATGGTTTTTCTTTGTATCTTCAAACTTCCCAACTAAATATCATGTTTCCTGCGCTATATACTATTGGGAATCCTAATCCCCATCAAGGAGATTTGGTATCTCTGTTTGGAACTTGGAAAACGTGGAGGAAAAGTAGGGAAAAGGAAAACAAAATAAATGTAGAAGTTTTTTTTTATTATCACAATTAAGATAAATCTATTTATACTTTTACAAAAATCTAATATTAGAAATAATGTTAAAATATAGTTTAAAAAATGAATAAAAGGGCTCCAATAGAATTTTAGATTTTGTTTTCTTTTACTTCCCTTTCTTTCAGAGTTTTCAAGTTTTAGGCGGATCACGTTATTTATATGGGATGAAGAGGATTTAGGATTTAGGAATTATTATTATTATTATTATTATTGTTATTATTATTATTATTTGATGAGATATTGAGATTTTGAAAGAAATATAATGTTCAACTCAAAGCTGAAATCTAGTTTGTTTTTAATTTTATTTATATACTTAATCTTCATTTTCAAAAATCAACTTAAAGGGAATACATAAGTAATTGATATTTTACACAGATTATGTTACTCTCATAACACTAAATGGTCCAAGAAAAAATGAGGGTAGAAGCTTGTTTGTGAGTTTTAAAAACTAAGAGAAAAGGCAAAAATGAAAGTGAGGTTACCTCGCCTTTTTGTGAGGTAGCCTTATTTGTTATAGTTGAATATACCCCCTCTCTCTCACGTTATGTATAAAAAAATATTTTTATAATTTTTTAAAATATTATTATTATAAAAAAATATCTCATGTGCCCTCCTAAAACAATAATAAGAAAATTAAAATAAGATGTTATCTTCCTTAGATATTACATGTGTATTTGACTTTTTAAGTCGAGAGAATTAAGGAAAGCTGTGGAAAGTTAAGAAAAATGTGGCCAATTTATCTTGGTAATTTTTCTTACCAAAAATGCTAAGAAAGTTGAGAAAAGAAAAATAATTAGAATATCAATTTTTACAAGTAAAAATTGATCTTTTTACAAATTATTTATCACATATATAAATGTGTAATTCATTTATTATAAAATCAGCAATTCTCGAAATAAATAACGAAACTTTCTTTATTTCATTATTACCTGTCCAAATACTTTCGTTCATAAAAAAATTCTTTAAAACTCGCTTTAATCCTACAATTTAAAAACCAAGCCAAATTAATTAAATTGAAAATAAAAATTCATAACAAATATTTTGCATATTTTAAGCCTAATTCGACCTCTTCAGATTTTGCTTCCAAAGAAACTGGCGTATGTGTTGTGAGCAATTATAAAAATCCAAAGATAGAAAGTTGATTGCGAAATCCCGATCCCTAATATTCACGGTTGCGGCAGTGACCCTGTTTTAAAGATGATCTTCGCCAATACAAAAGGTACATTCACAATTACTACATTTGTGTTGATTCAAGTTTTTCAGCAACTTCAATGTCACCTTTTGCACTTTCTCGATTCCTCTCATACTCGGTTCGGATCACAGACCCCATTTTTTCGCAAAAAACAGCTCCACAACCCTCTTTCCCATAATCTGCAGATATTTACTGGACCTATTTGCAGAAAAGAGTTCCAAACATTGAAAGAACCCTAAACAGAGTTTGGGCTAAATTGTATCCTTCATCTCTCACTGATGTTTTACAACGATGTGCCATTAATCAACCTTCATTTGGGCTGGCATTCGACCCAGTTATGGTCGTAGTTTATATATGTATAACAAAGCTTGGAACTTGTTCCGAATTAATCAAAACCCGGGTATCATTTATGATGTTATGGAAGCTTATAGGATCGAGGGTTGTTTGGTTAGTGCCAAGACGTTTAAGGTACGTGGTTTTGAATTTGTGTAGAGAGGCTAAGCTTGCAGATGCGGGTTTGTGGGTGTTGAGGAAAATGAAGTAGTTTAATTGTCAGCCGAATACGACTGCCTATAATATTGTACTTAGGGCATTTTGTGAGAAGGGTAATGTGGATGAGGCAGCAGGGTTGATGAGAGAGTTGATGAGAGAGATGGAGTTGACTGGTAATTATCCTGATATGATTACGTATGTTGCCATGGTTAAGAGTTTTGTAGATGCTGGTAGAATAAAGGAAGCTTGCAAGTTGTTTAAGGTTATGAGGGGGCATGGGTGCTTGCCAAACACGTATTTTATTCGGTTCTTATTGATGGGTTTTGTAGGTTTGGGAGTTCAGGGAGAGCATTGGAGTTGTTGGATGAAGGGGAGAAACGTCATAATTGTAAACCGAATGCTGTTACATATACATCCGTGATTCAAAGTTTTTGTGAGGGTGGTAGGTCAATGGAGGCATTGAGCATTCTGGATCGAATGGAGGCATCAGGTTGTTCACCTAATAGGGTCACAGTTGTTAATGGGCTTTGTGTAGAAGAGCGTGTTGAGGAGGCCTGTAAGCTGATTGAAAGAGTTGTGGGAGAGGGTAGTGTTTCTATTGGTGAAAGCTATAGTTCAGTTATGGTGTCTCTGTTGTGGGTTGGAAAATTCGAGGAGGCTGAGAAGGTTTTCAGGATAATGTTAGCTGGTGCAGTGAATCCCGATGGTTTGGCTTCAAGCCTTTTGATAAAAAAGCTTTGTTTAAAGGGACGGGTGTTAGATGGGTTTCGCTTTATACAACGACATAGAAAACATGGGGTGCATATCTTCCATGGATCATATCTTCCATGGATTTGGATAGTTATTCTTTTCTTTTGGCCGGACTTTGTCAAGACAGATATCTGGTGGAAGCTGCAAATCTTGTTGGGCTAATGGTGGAGCGAGGGATTCAACTGAGATCGAATATAATTGAGCATCTGCAGAATTCTGAAGAAAAGGAGCTACTATCGCATTTCACTGTAGTTGAGAAGTGATTATTAGCCAAGAATTAACTTTAAAACCTAGTTTTTGGTGAATAGAAATGTGTAGAAATGATTAAATGTTTTGACCTAATATATGTGTTAGGAATTAAATGTGATTAATTGTTATTTGGTACAAATAATGTACTTATATACTTGTTTAAAACCTAGAAATGATTAATTGGGTATACTTTGGAAGGTATTAATGTAAGACCCCGATTTTTATGAAATATAAATTTAATTTTTTTTTATATTTTCTTTTGAAATGGTAAGTGGATAAATTGACAAAAGTTAAAGTTAAAAAAAAAATATTTTGTGCAAATTTTATTTTGTCGGAGAATATTTATTTTGTCAAAAAATATTCGTTATGTCAGGGAAAATTCGATTTGTACAACGGCGCCGAAATAACCAAACATTGATGGATCTTACAACGAAATATTGCCAGATATAGAAAACGACATAAGTAATATTTTTAAATAAAAATGATCAACAATACTATCACTTTTAACTGTTAAAATAACCGATGATAAAAGAATAGTAGCATACGGTAATTGTACAGTAGCACACGATATTACACAATAGCACACGATGTTGCACAATATTTCATCAATAATTGTCATTGCGTAGCATTTCACATTATTGAGTCAATAATTGTCATTACACAGTATTTAACTTTATTGAACCAATAATCTGTAGCATATGCACAGTAATTCATATTATTGAATTGATAATTGTCTAAGTAGTATATGCACAACAATTCATATTATTAAAATTAATAATGGTCACAGTAACTTGTTCTTTCCTTGTCTTCATTTATTATTGTTATCACTATTGTGAAGTTAAATTAATTGTTGTATTTCATTGTTAGTTGATATTTTGATATATATTTACTTATATTATGAGTCTTTAACTCAGAAAGATAACTATACTGTATTTATAACAATTGATCATAATAATGAATAATTGTGAATTATTGTTGAATAATTGAATTGATAAAGTTATTTGTTTTATTATAATAAATTATGTAAACTTATTTACTTTATATAAATTATGTAAATTAAATTATTTTATTATGATATATTATATAAAGTTATTTATTTTATATATAAAGTTAATTGATTTATATACAAAGTTAGTTATTTTATATATAAAGTTAATTATTTTATATATAAAGTTAGTTGTTTTATATATAAAGTTATTTATTTTATTAAATGAATGGTATTAATTTTTTTTTGAAATGAATGGTATAGATTAAAGACAATGTAATAATTATAGAATTTGAAATTAACGGTGTAGATAAAAGATAATCTTTAAATGAATGATTTAAATTTAAAAAAAAATTACAATATGAAATGTGTGGTATTGATTAAACATTATCTTGAAATATTTGGTTAAGATTAAATTAGAAAATCTTATATTAAGATAAGATTTTTGGCTATAAATAGAGGCCTTAACTTAAATTTTTTTTATTAATTTTCTTGCTTATTCTTTTTTTCACTCTCTAAATATTACTTTGTGTAAGTTATCTCTAAGTGTGCTTGAGCTATCGTGTGTATTTGTGAAGATCTGTAGTACAAGTATTGTTCAAGTAAGTCTTTTCATAATAGTTAGTCAAGTAACCACACACATCACATGGTGTTTATAAATATTCCTTTATAAGACTCTAACTTTAGAATATTCATTTTGAAAAACTTTCTTTTGAAGATTCTTTTGAAATAATATTTTCAAAAACTATTTTGAAATTTATTATACTTTTTCCTATACGCTACACAATTTTTTATTATTAAATCACTTTTAAAAATTTCATATGAATTAGTATACACCATAAAATTTATATGTGGTAGTTACTAATTAAATTATAAATATATAGGTTGGTCAACTTTATTTAAACCAATATCCACTCATGTGTTACGACAAGTGATATCTTTTTCTTTCATACTCTTAAACTTACTATGATAAGTACTGTTTGGTAAAATTCATGAAATTATTATATGTTTCTTAATAGTTTGCGCTTCATCTAATATCATTTTATTTGAACCTTATTATTTACCTCAACCTTTCTATTGAATTTCAACCGTTATTTTGAATTATGGATCTTGAATATCATTCTTGAATTTGAGTCCACATCACATTGACAATTTGAATATTATTTGACTCTAGACAAAGTATCCTGTTATTCTATTCATCATTTATATCTCTATTGTTATTCTAATCATCAAGAATCAAGTTGTTGTGAATATCTGTAGCATGTGGTACAAATGATAGGATAAAGACGATATACCGATGATGTGTCTTTTAGGACACGTGGTGAATATTTTTTTTGGCCTGAGGCAAAGAAGAACTGTTGTTGGTATGATCATGATTAGTGGTTTTCAGATGATAAAAGTTAATAATGTTTTTCTGAAAAATAGAAGTTAGTGGACATCATAGTCTACATGATTCTTTTAATGGATTGTTCATTCTGCTCCTATTATTAATTTAAAACTTGTTGTTTATTATATTTAATCAAGAACTCAACATTTACTCATTATTATTTTAGTTATAATATTTTTTTACTGGGTTATTTGAACTCACTCTTTTGTTTGTTTATTTGTCCTTCAGAAAATGAGAGAGTAGTTGGGTCTAAACAGGAAATGGAGCGAAGATCCGAGTAATAGCTGTAGTAGTCTTCACATGTTGTAAAATCGTATGGTAATAATATTGAAAACTTAGTTATGTATCATTGAACTCTGTATTATTTGTACTATGTATTGTTTTGTAATAGTTACCGTGTATTTTTGGTGTCTTAAATTGGGTTGTGCTCAGATTTGGGGGCGTCACAATTAAGACCTAAGTATTTATACGATATATAAATATAAAATCACTATTCACAAATACAGAGTAAAATAAGAGTATAATATTTGTATAAACGTATCAGAATACGAGTATAATACAGAGAGTTATACGGTAGAAATAGAAAAAGTCAAAATACGAAAATAAAAGTCAACAATTACGACTAACTAAATTAGTTGCAATTGAACTAGGAAAATGAACTAAATTGGCAACTAAATTAGTAATATAATGTTTTGGCTTCTGAAGCAGACGGGTCAAGCTGATTGGTGTTAATTGTTTGCTTAGGGAGGTACCCATCCTGACAAAGCTTGGGGCCACTTGGTCAGTTACCTTGTTTTGCACTTGAGTTGTCAGGTTGCACTTTGCTTCTACAATGTGTTGTCAAGCATTGCAAAGTGAGATGTGGTTTATTAGTGACTAGGCATGGTGATCATAGTTATCGAGGTGACAAGTCGAGACGACAACCAGGAATTCTTAGGCGATAAGGCGCTCGACTAGTCGTCCACAAGTCGACAAGTCATTAACAATGTAAATTTTATACATATAAAATTATATATATTTAACATTTATATGAATATTTATATATTTATATTTTTAATGATTTACCATATTTATAATGCTGGTTGTAACAAATCAAATCACAACAAGAAACGAACAAGATCAAGTCAAAATGATAATTTTACTATAGTTATAATTTTTTGAATTTATACCAACTTTAAATTATATAAATGGTGATACTTTTGTAATATTTAGTTTAATTCAATATAAATTTTAAATTTATGTTTATATATAAAAAAAAATTTGAGTAACAACATTCAATAAAGCAGAATACACGTTACAAGATTTAAAATAAATTAATTTTATTTTAAATATGGGTCCCTCTAAGGTTTCTTAAAAGTTAAATTTAATCATTTATTTGGTAACAAAGCATACCAATTACCATACCATATAAATTTTTTTTAGCAGTAATAATCAATAAAGCAGAATAAACTGTAAATAAAAAGAAAGAAAGAAAATTGAGCAATTGTCAACAAAGCAAAATACACCATAAATAAAGAAAGAAAAAAATTTGGGCAGCATGTCAGCAAAGTAGAATACCCAAAAAAGAAGGATAAAATAAAAAAAGAAAAAGGTCTGAGTAGAAGAAGAGAAGAAAAAGAAGAGTAAAAGTAGAATAGGAGAATTAGAGAAGAAGAGTAGAAGAAGAAGCATACCTGTAGATTGCGAGCTGTTGGATTAGATCACTTGTTACTGTAGTCGACGTCGGTAAATCTGTTTTCTCCCTTTTTTATTGTTGACTTGCTGCTCTTGTTCTCTCATTTCTCCCTCTTTGTAGTCTGTACTTGTTGGTTTGTTGCGATCAGTCGATCCATTGATTATGTAAGTCTGCTTTTAGCTGTTGCTCGTTTTTTTTACCCAGTTAAGTACGGGTCAAACCAAACCCGTAATAACCAAGTCGACCGCTTTGAACTTCAGTCGTCCAAGTCGCTATCAAGTCGTTTCCTTTGTTAGCTGAGCGCTCGACTTCAAAATTTCCACCGCTTGGACGCCTAAGCATCGCCTAGGCGTCAACTTGATAACAATGATGGTGACTAAGCTTATGACTCACTAAAAGTGATGATGAAGCTTGTGACTGACCTTACAAGGTGGTTGGTTGGGATTAATTGGTAGATATTTTGTGTAACAAACTTGTAGGCTAAGATTTGGTAGATATTTGTTTGCTATTAATGTCTTTAATGCCTTAAGCTTGGAGAACCTATAAATAGAACCACTAAGCCTTCATTAAATCTTCACCAATTCACAAAGTAAGAAGCTTGAGAGAGAGATAATTATAAGTGAGGGTTAGTGATATAGAGAGAATGAAAGCAAGAAGTTTGCATAATCAAGAGTTATAGAACTTGCACTTTAAGAGGTAAAGAAATCATGTTTTTGTATTTCTAGTTTATGTTCATGTGTTTTTTAGTAGGATTCATGAAATGAAGCATATTTAGGTTTATGATTATGTAATACAATGTTATTGAGTCATAAAACATGGCAGCTTAGCTAGATAATGTAAGAACAACAAAGTTATGGCAATCGGAGCAAGAACTTATGAAACTAGTTTTCATTGAGCTTTTGTGAGAGATATGTAGCTCAATGCGTTTAGTTTTTGATGTTCTAATCTAAAACAAAGTTGTAGCGATGACATAGGAAAAAAAATCACTTAAAAATTTCTTG
This sequence comes from Hedera helix, assembly GCA_947179155.2. Taxonomy (NCBI): domain Eukaryota; kingdom Viridiplantae; phylum Streptophyta; class Magnoliopsida; order Apiales; family Araliaceae; genus Hedera; species Hedera helix. The sequence goes on from OX359275.1 coordinate 34,501,671, forward strand.
AAATGAATTAGTTATGAATTTTTAAGCGAGCTAAGATCAAACAGCTATCATGTTGCCAAACAGACTGCCCAACACACTATTGGAAAGCAGACGGATCAGGTTATCTGGTTTTAGCCGTCTTTTTTAACTTCTGAAGCAGACGGGTCAGACTGTCTACTTTAAACAAGGTTCTCAGACTCGGACTGGTCCTTGATCCAAAAAAAGTACCGGGTGGATGAGTTATTGGTTCAACCAGTAGTCGAACCGTTATTGACCCAATAACATAATTAATATATAAAAAAATATATTATTAGTAATTAATAAAATTTTAAATTTTTTTATTTTTTATGAACTAAAATATATTAAAGTTAAATTGCAATATTACTAAATGTGGTTAATTTTAATATTAAATCTTTTTGGTAAAAATAAAAAATAAAAAATAATTAAATCACTTGATCAATAACCGGTTGAACCACCGGTCCGACCGGTGGATCAACAGGCTCTACTTGTTGTCGACGCCTGAAGTATGGAACGTGGGACTTAACCACCAGCCATTCTACAGCCGATGAAACGATTTCCACTATTCCTAGTTATAGTGTAAGATATCCAACATAAGAGAACCCCGGTGGGAAACAAGTAAAACAAGAGACATACGAACAGCAAAGGAAATAAAGCAATTTGTAGAATTTTTTTAAACTTATCTTATAACTGAAGTTAATAAACAACAACCTTCTTGTAAGCCCAAGCATGATCAAGAGATAAAACACTAAAAATTAATTAACCACCGACAACCTTGTTGAACAGTTGTTGACCTAACTTAAATTTATCAAGGGAACACCATTGATGATCAGAATTGAAGCAGGCTCCACATTTACAGACTGCCAAACAAAATATTTCTGAATTTTTTCCTCCCTCTCTGCAGATGTATGACCAAGGAGCTACATAGCGCCATGAAAGCCAGCTGAATCTAGAAGTACTGCTTTGATCTGCTCAGGCAAGACTTCTTGGCCTTCTCTGCATTGCTGATAAAATAACAAATAGATACTCAAACTTCGGATTGCATTTTAAAAAATGACTCAAAGAAATAATTTAAGCTACATGAGTGGTGCTTATTTAAGCTTTTGGATCCAAAAGCTATCAAAAGCTAGAAGCTGAGTACAAATACCTTAATGCATAAAAAAGATAAAAGCTAGAATCACCTATTTAGGTGCTTCCCAAATCAACTTTTCAATTCTTAATAAAATAAAATTATACTCTCTCCTAAGATTATTATTGACTTTCTAACAATAAATTTAAAATATTTTTAAATTTAAAATTGACATTACTCATTTGAGTTTTGAAAACAATAAATTGTATAACTAATAGTACTTTTTAAATAATTTATGATATTCATAATTATATTTACTTAAACTAAATGAATTCATATCAATTTTGAGTTTAAAAATGTTTGAAATTGACTTTTAAAAAATCAATAATGATCTTATAATTTGGAACGGAGGGATTTATATGTACTACATATTATATAATATATACATAAATATTTATATTAATGTAATAATATTTATATTATATTTTTATATATGTTAACATATATATATATATATATATATATATATATATTAGTAAATAATTAAATATATAATATAACATTTATATTTTAAATATATATTTATTTATGTATATACAAATAAATATATTAAAATTTTATTTTGATATTGGAATTAATATTAAATTTTTGTATATACAAATAAATATGTTAATGTTTTATTTTGCAAATGTAATTAATATTAAATTTTTGTTCTCTAAATATATTAAACTTTTATTTTGTTATTGTAATTAATATTAAATTTTGTATATATAAATAAATATATTAATTAATATTTTGTTAGCAGAATCTAGCTTATCAAATTATTTGGCAACACTCATTAACAGATTTTGGAGAATCATAATCAGTTTAACAAACAGTAGTTAACAGCTTTTAAAGAATCAGAATCAGAAACAGCTTCTTAGAATCAGAATTAGAAGCAGAAGCTGAAAATGGAAAAGTGGAGACAAGCAGGGTTTATGCATATAGGGCATAGACAGATATATTAAGAGGCACAAGGACTTGGTTGAATTTGCAACTGAGTATATATTATCTTACTTTTCAAGGTCCAGGAGATGATATTCATGGAAAAATATGAAGCTAGCTTGAAGGATGATGGCCAATTAGGAACCTTACCTCAGCTCGGAATACATCCAAAGCAAACCCATTGAAAGAGCTGATAACAGCTTGCTGAATGTCCAATCCAAGGTTGTCTAGGGCCCTCATAGTGGAAAGCAATAGACCAGGTCGGCGAGCACAAAACATGTGGATGTTGACAGCCCTCCCTTCTCTTGCCTGTACCTCAACCTACAATAGCAGAAAACCAGAAATCATGAGTTAAACACGAAGCCAAATTTTAAAATATTAATTAAATGGTAGAACTAACCCTGCTCATTTAGAAAACATATAAAAATACGTGAGAAGAGAAAGCGGCCGAGAGATAGAGTGGGGTAAGGCCCTAGCAAAGAATCATCCTTTAATACAAGGTCTCTGGTTATGAGCTAGTGAAGTTACAAACAAATTATATAAATTGATTACAAGAATATCCAATTCTCTCCAAGTAGGGACCATTGTTGGACATTCAAAGTTAATGACCCTGGTCCTGTGTACAAAAATGGATGAATCACTGGCCCCAATTGCTTCTGACAGTACTTTAGTTATACACAATGAGTTAAATCAGATACTCAAATTTCAAAAAATCATCTTCCCGCTGCCAAACATTGTGATTGAATTTGAAGAATTCAAATTTACATAAATAATAAAAAAAAACACTCCAATTTTTCACTCTTTTCTTTTTTCATGTTGCTGACATCAGTATGGGTATATGACTCAGAGATCATTATGACTTTGATTTCAATACTCAAGCTAATGTCTCAAATGAGTATTTTCTTTTTTGTTTTTGAACATTTCTAATGAGTTGAAAAACATGCATTGTCTAGAAAATCATGCCAAGTTAACTTTGGAAAACATCCATTTCCTTCCCACCCCCCACCCCCTCTCGAGGAGCAAGTTAACGAGACTTACCCTTGCAGATGGATTTTTGGGGCTTGGAATTGCACTTGGGCATAGTTCTTCCTTGACACGGTGCGGAAGAGTAGGTGGAGTGGGTGTCAATGGATGGAAGCTTGATGTGGGTGTAATCATAGAGCCTGGTAGTGTTGCCTCGAGTTCACTATGAAGATCATTTATCCTTTGCAAAAGCTCCTTCAAGTAATCAATGGCATCTCCAAGTATGGAGGCTCTATCCATCTGCAGATAGAATAAAAACAATAAGATTAAATAAGCTTTTCAACTTGTGGGACATAACTTATAAACGTCTAAAGGCATTTAATGTATGGCTTCACCAAGAAACTCAAAGTGGTACCTTGCTCAAAATCATTACAAACTTACAATCTTTTGTCAAAAAGTAAATAACATGCCACCCTAATTTTTACAATACTAGTTCTTCTCTACAAAAGCAATGATGATAGATTGGTCTTTACTTGATTAGAGTTGGGAATATATATGTGACAGTGGCTTCATTTTAAAATCTACTAATTCTTTTATAGTAAGAAGTAACAAAAGAAAATAAGGAGAGATTAACAACTTCTACAATCTTAGCCACTGTAAAATACAAAAATTATGTGTAGCCTAAGATAAGATTTGAGAGAGAACTTCAACAAAAACATTAAATTAGAGGTGCAAGAACTACTTCTATATACCAGTGTGACATAGTGATATGTTGTACATTTATAGCAGATGAGGTTCTTTTGAATATAGTATGAATCACAAATATAAAATTAAACAACACTTCACATCAGTAAAAGAATTCAATGGAAAAAAGACAAATAGATAGATTCAGTGACATATACCTTGCTAATCTTGGGAACAACAGACCTAAGCATGTAGAGCCTATCATTGAGCTTCTTTCTGCGGCGTCTCTCAGCCATTAAATTCTTAGCAGGGAGACCCTTCTTTTTCCCCTTTTGATCTCCAACCGTGACAGAACTGTTGGCATTCGAATTATTTCCAATTCCACCACCGCTATTATCATTATTATTCAAATTCTCAGTATAAGGTTCATCAGAATCATAATTAAAAGAACCCGAAATATCTATGCTTCCTTCATCAATCTCATCATTATCCTCATCGATGTTCCTCTTCCTCTTCTTATTAAAATCCTCTCTCTTTCCCCAGTTCCCTAATTTATCACTCTCACCAGACCCTTGGCGTAGCACAGCTCTTTTCTGATAAAGAGTGGGCTGTGCTCCAACGGGCGGTAAATTTTCAAGAGGCATCAAAACCTTAGCCCTGTTTGAAAACAGAGCATTCCCACTAGAAGAACCCTCAAATCCATCAAACCCAATCGGATTAAATCCACCTTCAATTGGGTTGTTACAGTTATTTTCAGAAATTGGTATCAAACGGGTAGCAGCAAAATCGGAATTTGAACCCAATTCTAAATTAGGAATCGAACTCATTCCATTGAAAGACATCAAAACAGGGGAATTCGAATTAGTTAAGAAACTGGGCTCACAAGCCAAATCGAAGCTATTGTCAAAAGGAGTATTAAATAGGGAAGAGAAGCAAGATTTGGGAGGGAAAAATGGAGAATGTGACTGTGATGGGTCGAGGCTAAACGCCTGTGATGGAGAACAGGACGAGGAAGAATCCATAGCTTGTAAGAACAAATTACTATTATTGAATTCTGGGTGTTGATTTGTGAGGATACTTTGAGAAGGGTTTAAAGTATTATTACCAAACCACTCATTTTCGAGCATTGATTTGAAGGTATTAAGAGATGAACCGCTCATGCCCAATTCTTTACACGTCTCTCCCTCGTTGTTGTTTCTCGCCGCCCACAAAACTGCGTCGTCGTCTCCCCCTTCCATCCATACGCCGCCGTATGACCTCGGCAGCATTTCGAAATTCCGACGTAGAGGAAAAGAGAGAGAGATGAAGAAGAAAAAGAGGGAAATGAAAGAACCTTTCACACAGTATCAAAAGGAGAAGAGATTAAACAAAGAGATGAGGGAAAGAGAATCGAAGTTTGAACGTTGAACTCCTTAATTTGACCACCGCGAGGTTAACTCCTATCAATATCCTTAGTGACAGCAGATACTGTTTTGGTGGTTTTTAACAACTTTGCCTTTTGCAGTGTCCCAAAAAGAAGAAAAGAGTAAAAGACAACTTTACCCCAAGTTTCTAAAAGGTTTTGTACTTTTTAGCAAAAGTTACTGTGAAGGAAGAGAGATGATATATGTAATTTCATTTTGACGGCGGGTTAAATTTAAGAATTTTTATTTACCCTTTAGATAAGTTAATTGTTTTCATTTATTTTTTCTTTGATTTTTTGCTTGTATATAGGGGTGCACACAAAATCGACCAAAATTCGAAAAATCAACCGGACCGAACCAAATCATTACTATTTCAAACCGAAAAATATAAAGCCAAAAAAACCAAAAACTATAAAACTAAAAAATCGAGACTAGTTCGGCCGGTTTGATTTAGTTTCTCAAAAAATCGAAATCAACTAAACCGACCGAACAATGTAAAATTATAATATAATTTATATACTTTTTTAAAAAATATTTATTTTATATAATTATATATTTATTATATGTCTTTATTGTGACGAATTTATAAAACTTCTATCCTAGTGGGTGAGTTAGGTAATTTTTATTTTTCGGATTTAGAGAACTTCTATTATAATTAGTAGTTATTGAGTTAGTAATTTATTAATTATTATGAAAAATTGGCAATATAATAAATATCAAATTATCAATTACGGAACCGAATAAATCGATCGATTTAACTGAAACCGAATAAACCGATAACCGATTACGATATAAAAATTTGGGCGATTTTGGTTTTTAAATTTTTTTAACCGACTTAAATGGTTTAGTTATTTTTTTTCTCAAAAAATCGACCAAACCGACCATGTGCACCCCTACTTGTATCCCTTCTATTTTCTTTAAACTTTGTATGCAAAATTATTTTTTCTTCAAATAGTAATTAACCCGAAGGTTGAGGGAATTAACTAAACCCTAAAAAAACTTTAAAAAGGCATAATCCCAACAATCATACAACTATACAAGTTTTAGTCCCATGTTTTATCTCTTATATTTATGGAGCGAGAATCAATTATTATCTTGAGAGGAGTAATTAAGGTTGTAGTAATAAAACATAATTATAAAAAAATAATATAAAATAAGGTATTAAATTATAATTAGTTAGTATTTTATCATATATGAATAGGCTCACTAATTATCACTAATCACATTCATACACTTCATTTTATATTTTATTTTTATAATTATTCTTTACCAAAATATTATTTGCTAAAAAATAGTACCGTATATGTTGAGAATTAACTATTTATTTGTTAGGGCCAGGTTGCTTTCAATTAATTATTTGTTGAGCATTCTAATATTGTGTTGTCTTTATTATGTTTTAAACTTTAAAGAAGGTAAAGATTTGTCTTTTTTTAGATTATGGTAAATGGGGATCAAATTACATTAAAATTTAAACAAGCTGTGTATCGATTATATTTCATCGGTTTTAAAATTAGAGATATAATTTAATTTTTGAGACTAGACGACATCATATTAAACTTTAAAATTAGTATGACTCGTAAAAATTTAAAATAGAATAAATTTTGTGATTAATAGTTTTTCTTATATACTATACAATTATAATAATTATAGCAACTAATATTAAATAAATTCACATCAATTTATAATTTAATATGTCGTCGTTTGACTGAAAAAATTAAATTGTATCTCTAATTTTGAAATAAAAAAAATATATATTAATATAAATTATATTTATATTAACACTTATTATTGTCACGTGCAACACTATTAAATGAGAATATATTATTATCACAATATCATTTATACTATGTACATATGTATTTATGATATATATATGAGAATGATTTATAGTAAGTATTTATTATGGAGTAAAATAGGATAAATATTATTATTAAGTTTAAATTAAAATTGCAAAAATATCGTCTGCTACTATTAATAACAGATGAGAGAATTAAAATTCAAAGTTAAATTTTTAATTAATATTAAGGTTATATTTGGGATCATAAAATTATTTTAAAATAATTGTCATTTTATAAATATACATTTAATTTTGGAAGGAAGGAAGGGAGGGAGGGACTTATTATCAAGATCAAGTTTACCGGGACGTGGAGCTAACTAGCTGATTGAAGTGTATATATAAATAAATATATATATATATATATATATATATCTAGTAGCTGCCATTGTAATGGTGTTAGATAAGTAAAAGTAAATGAGTGCAAGCAAGAGTTGGAATAAGTTTGGTAAGGACAGGAAAGCCATGCACCAAGTTCCCCGTGACTACTTTCCATTCACCGCACCCACCACTTACCTTACCGATTACCCCCAATCAAAACTCTCTCTTTCCTCTTTTAAATTTAGACAAGTTGGACAATGTTTCTAACATCTTTAACCGCCCCCAAAATGATGAATAATGATAACATCATTGTCTGCAAGAGATGCTCCTTCCGTTTCATAATATTAGTATTATTTTGTTTTAAGAAAATTAATTTGTAAAATTTTAAAATATAATAAATTTACGTAATTTTAGTTAATACAGATATTAAATATAATAACTTATCTAACAAATACTACAAATTATAAATTTGTTGTTATTGCTTAACATTTGAATGAATAAATCTATTTTAAAAGTTAGAATTCACGAATTAATTTCGAGAAATACTTTTTTTATTTTTTTATTTTTTGCAATGGAGAGTATCATATTTAGCCACTCCTCCAAGTGCACACACACTTCAATGTGTGAGGTTGTATTTTTATTTTATTCCGAGATTTTCTTTATTATTTGTTAGGAGATTTTCTTATTATGAAGCACATATTTTTTATTTATAGAGTGCATGGTTGTTAATATTATATTCACTCATTTATATTATATAGGTCGTTTTAGATGTTTTTATTTTTTTCTATAATAGAAGACGTTTTATATATATCTAAGAGAAAAAAATCTAATCATTTTCTGTTTTACCTATAAAGATGGAGTAATTGAGAGACAGAGGAGAAAGAACAATTAATTAGTACATGGGTAATAATAAAATTTTAAACTAATATGAATTATTTAATATTAGTATTAATGAGACTTTTTAATATATATGATTATGTCTTAAATAATTTATATAATAAAAAAATAAAATAATTAATAATAATATTAGTTATTACATTTTTATACTATTCATAATAATATCCTCCAATGTGAGGGTTAAAGCAAAAGAACCTTAGATTTCAGCGGTACCAGTCTAGTACTACAACAATTCAGTCTTCTCAAATAAGTCTCCCCCTATGAACCATGCATGCATAAATCATAATCATCTCTCTCTCTGTTCACGTGAAATACTTATTACAATTACATATTTACATGATTTGATCGATTTTTTGTGTTGCTAGATAATCATGAAATGATGGCTTTAATTGGAGCAACACACGTGGCAAATATGCAAACCCATTTCCAAAACATACGTACCACGTAGAGATGAATGATCAGGGGAAAAATGCCAAAAAACTTCATACATTGTTGTCCCCGCCATCTGGTTTTGATCGAACAAAATTACATACTTGGAAGAAGAGACGCCCGTCCCACGTATATACCAAAATGGACTACCATAAGGTTGTGCTGTGTGTGTGTGTGTGTATATATATATATATATAAAACATTCGAATTTATTTACACGTTTAATTTTAACTATTAACTTAGATATAAATTTATATAAAAAAAATTATCAAAAAATACTTAATGGTTTGAGTTGTCGAGAAATAACTTCAATACAAAAATAAGTATATGTTTTAAGATTAAGTACAGATTTTAAGATATATTACTAATGAAAGTATAGTATTTAATAAGATAAAATATTGTGTATGTATCTCTATTATTGATCTTATATTTATAGTAGTCATACTTTCTTAATAGGATTATAATTCCTAATAAGAATTATGTAGTAAAGATTCTGTTGAAACAAATAACTTTCACATCAATTAATATCGAATATGGTTAACTAGTTAGTGCCTCAAATGATAAAATAACGAACCCAAATTTATTAGACGTGATGTGAGTGCACTATGCTTAGTATATAGTTTGACCTAATAAATGTGCTTTCTAGCAATATACATTATATATATATATATATATATATATATATATATATATATATATATATATATATAGGAGATAATTCACAGCAAGCGTTTGTTGTGGCAAATACTTTTTTTTATCCGCTATCTTAGATAACGAAATGCATAAAGTGATTTTTTTTTTTTTATAACCAATCTGCTATTTAAGGTAACGGAGTGCTAAGAATTTTTTATTTTTATTTTTATACTACCATTCAGTTACCTAAGGTAGCGGAGTGCTAAATTTTATTTTTATACTACCATTCCGCTACCTAAGGTAGCAGAGTGCTATTTTTTTATTTATTTTTTATCATTCTGCCTCTTTAGTTAGCGGATGAGAGGAGGAAAAAAAAATAGCAATTTGCTATCTTATGTAACTGATGGGATAAATCAAAGCCAAATATAATTAAATGTGCATAAGTCATCCAATATTCCAACTATCGAATATTCTAACTTTCCACCTAACATGCATAAGTGTTGATTTTTTTTCTCATCTACTATTTAAGATAGCGGAATGGTAATTTTTTTCTCTCTAATCCGTTATCTTAGGTAGCAAAATAATATTAAAAAAAATCATTTTATACTCTGTTATCTAAAATAATAAATAAATTATTTTTTATTATAATAAATATTTGTTATGAATCATTTATCTATCTATCTATCTATATATATATATATATATATATATATATATATATATATATATATCAGATAAAAGGGCTAATAATTCACGCAAGATGTTGGAATGGTGATAAAACTGGCCACGACAAGCTTAAAGTTTGTACGTGTCTCAATTTATAATCCACACCCAAGTATGGACTCCGTGCTTCAAAAGTTACTAGCAAATATCATATATTGTCGTCTTGTAGATATATTGTACGTTCTGTACAGGGATCATTTTCTTGATTATAATACAAATATATGGTGCGCGATGCATACGTAAAAGTATGTAAGGTAAAATAAATTTAAAAGTCTAAATAAAAAAATTAATATAAAAAAAATAAAATAAAAATTATCATAAAAAATATTTTTAAAAGCCAAAAAGTTCTAGGAATTTGTTTACACCAAACTGGCCTCCCACGACATTATATATTAAATTACCCTCTCCCCCTTCTATAAAAAAGTAATATATTTGTGGGCGCACCCTAACCGAAAGGTTTTAGACTCGCAACAAGCATGTATATTTTTCTTTTTATCTTTATTCGTAGATATTAATGAGTATTTCGTTTTGTAGTAAGAGCACGAGATTAAAATTATGTTGATATATTTAGGATATTATGTTATTTTATATTATCATTAAATATGTTATATTATATTCTTCTAAAGTTCTAATTCGTGCATAAGTATCCCTTTAGAAATTCTAGAAGTCTGTTACGAAAAAGTTTTTTTTTTTTTTGTTCATGTGGTGAAAGCTTAACTAATTCGGACTTCAATATCATGAGAATTTATACATAATTAGTCTCATGAATTTATGACACCGAGATAATTGGCACCCATGGCCATATAATTACTTAGCTAGTTAGCTTTATAATATATATATATATATATATATGTTAGAAAATCTATCTTTTGTTCAGACAAATCAATGGTTAAGGGGGAGAGTGCATTTCATTTTATTTCATTTCCAAATTAACCCTTCTCAATAAATTAAATAGCAAAATTTATATAGGTGAATACAGAGAGAGCAAAGAAAAAAGGGTACGGAAGTGACAAGTTGATGTATAATAGATTTGCTTAATTAATTAACTCTATACAGCTAGATATCGACTACTCAGAGACAGATGGAGAGAGAGATGCAGAAAATGCAGCTTGAATGTCTATGGTGGTAATTGAGAAGGCGACATTTATATATGTGTCACACTTCTCGTGATATATGCATGTTGAAGGATTATATATACATAAATATACAACTTAATTTTTACTGGTCGAGAGAGAGTCGTTTCGCATTTAATGAAGAATTGAAGGAAATACAAACAATTATATATAAATGAATTCTTTTAAAAATTCTCTTAAGGAGACATTTTCGTATTCAACATTGAGCTAAAAAAATTTAATTCTAGTAATAATTATGATTAATATTGTAAGTTTTTGAAAACCTACTACGAATTAATTAGAAGATTTATTACTTGAATTTTAAATTTAAAAATATTTAAATTAATTTAAAAATTCAAAATTCGCCCTATATTTATTTTGGTATGATATATATATATATATATATATATATATATATATATATATATATATATATATATATATATATATATATATATAATTTATTATTGAAAAGAAGTTTAAATGGATAAATGAGGCTACAATTTTTATAATTTCTACCCAAAAAGAGTGAGTCAAAGTTTTTCACTAAAGTCTTGGCTTTAGTACAGTAACTTATTTACTTAAATTATGGAGTATTAGTTATATAAATAAAAATAGTGAAATTTACTTTTTATTATTTTAACAAAGAGAGTACATGTTACAATTGATTTGTCTAAAGAGATTGAGAGAGCTCCGTTGTACGTTCTTCCGCATGTTAACATTGTTACACAAATTCTGTTTAATAACAAATTGTTTAGGACGATATATGACTCAAGCCAATGATGTTAATATAGCTGCAGGATTTTTTTGAATTAATCTCTGCGTTTCTTTTTCTTCACGAAAAATTTAATAATTTATTCTCCATGAGAAGGTGCGCTTCAATTTTATTTGTTTGTTATTAGTATCTTTCAATTTTATTATCACGACATCGTTATTAATTTAATAATTTATAATGTTAGGGTAAAAACGAAACAAAAAAACATAAGTAATATTTATAACAGAAACTCTTTTGACAATTTTTGGAGTATTTCGTGTAATTATGATACGATGATTATGTTTTGAAAGCCATCATCAAGATGTCTCTCTTTATTTATATATATATATATATATATATATATATATATATATATATACACGATTTTCTTAATATGTGTCCTAAGGGTACATATTAAGGACAAAAAATAAGAGATGAGACCCACTAAATATTATTTATTTGTGTATTTACACTGAATTCAATGTATAAAAAAATAATATAATAGTGGACTTTATGTATTAAATTCAATGTAAATATATAAATAAATAATATTTAATGGGTCTCATATCTTATTTTTCGTGCTTAACATGTACCCTAAGAACACATGTTAAGAGGACCATATATAATATATATGTATTGCAGTATTGGGAAATGGGAACTAAATTAAAAATTATACTTATAATCGTTTCTTTCAATAACAATAACATAAAAAGTCCAATATCAGCCTCCAAGAAAATCAAAAAGGAAGGGGTCGAACTAGAGATCATTGAATTTGGACTAAAAAATAACCTAACACCTTGATGCTGCTATATACGTTTGGACTCATTGGAAGATGTACCCCTCACTACTTATAAACTAAAAACGGAAATTCCATACATAAAATTAGAATTTATGGTAAGAAAGGATGCACTGGATTTGATTAATTATGAATAAACGATATTAATTGCTGCCTATTATCCTATACATCTAGATTCTAGATATAATTAAATTATTTGAGCAGATTATTAGCAAAACTAAAAAGATAATGGAGAAGCTACACTTTCAAGCTGCAAGCACCAACCATGTACTGCACTGGTCCGAATGTTCCTCACAATTAGTTCTAGTTTATGCATGAAGAAAATACTTGTTATTTAAAATTTGTATTATTCTTATTCTGGTTATCGTTTAATTATGAATTTATTTTTTCAGGGTAAGTTGGATCCTGGTATAGGCAGGAACACAGGAAATCAATTTGTGCAAGCACGGAAAAAACAATGTATGCCTCACTGGTGATCCTGGTGCTGGCAAAACTGTCATCGTTGATGGTTTAGCGCAGCGCATTACAAATGCCAGCATTCCACTGAAGCTCCAAGGGAAAAAGGTAAGCCTTAGCGCATAATTTAATTAAGCATATAATCGTTGAATACATTCACTAAGTACTGATGTTTAAGGTGCTTAAAAAGGGTCAGCTAAGGGAGATTTTGGAAGTGATGATGGACTATTATGAGAGGGTATAGGAGAAGAACATAAGGGTTCAGATAACAGAAAATTTTTAAGCAAAGGTAAATGAAGAGGGTCATAATCCAAGTTATGGAGCTAGTCCATTGAGGAGGGAAATTACAAGGGTTTTGGAGGACATTTAGTGTGAGAAAATTTTGAAAGGTGATGTGAAAGAAGGGGATTTAGTGACAGTGGATGTTGATTCTGAAGATCAAATTATAATTTTCCCGAATTCTCGCTCAAGAAATTTATGGGGGTGTGATTTACTTTTGGACTGTATTATGTAATATTCAGCCACATATGGTTGAACATGGTTGTTGCTTGTTTTGTGATCAAGTAATGTCTGAACGAGATATATGAATGCACGATTTTAAGCTTACTCTGTCCTCTGTAGAAACTTTGTTGTGGTTGGAGATTTTTAATATTCCTTTTCTTAGTTATTTCAATAGCTTCTGATGGGTTGAGTTTCATTTATAAATATGTTGTTCCACAAAGATGAGCCTAAAGTACATGCACAAGTAATTCTATTGCTGCTGAAGAATCAATGCAGAGAGCTTAAGAGCTCCACTATTTAGTTGAATCAGCACTTGAAAAAGATGATGCTATTAACTACAAGGAGAAGGCTGTCGTAACTGGAAAATTTGTCAGGACATTATGATTATTGAGGTGGTCATGCAATTTGAATATCTTCCAAGTGAAAATTATTGTTATCCCATATAATTTCTAGTGTTATAAATTGAGTGGCTCAGATGTTTAATGGAGTATCTTTTTTTTTACCAAAAACCAAATAATATTAGAAAGTAAAGCTATAATGTAAGCCTGGTCAATATACTTCTATTTGAAAATTAAAATTAAAATAAAATCTAAACTTACTCGAAAAAATTACTCGTTAACCTTATCCATAAAAAAAGATAAAAAAATATGATCTTATTTTATTTATATTTTATAAATAAAATGAAAATATATTTTTTTGTCTTTTATAAAAATAAAACTTATATGAATAATTTTTTTAAGTAGGTGTGAAAACACCCTTAAATTAATTTCGTTCTAGAAAAAGAAAACTCCTCCGCCTGCACCGTCCTACGATACGATAGCATGCGCGAGTCTCCTTTTCCAAATTTGGCCCCCATTTCAACGGGAAATAGTAGTAGAGAGAGACAGCAGAGTAACAATCGACAAGATAGATCTAGATTCCAGTATTCCTTTGATCTCCTTCACCGAATCATTTTCCTTCTCAATTCCCCTTAAAAATTTCGCTCTCTACACTAAATAAGTAAATAGATTTCAATTCAGTATCATGTTGGAACATTAAAGATTGAATTTTGAATAACTAACTCCGCTCAAATGGGCTCATCTCAATCCGGACAAGTAGCCGAAGATGACCAAGAAGAAGAAGATGACGAAGAACCAGAGGAAGATGATAATGGCGAAAATGATGATAGAAGAGAATTATTAGGCGGTGGCAATTTGGTAAAAAAGGTACATGAGCAAGAACCAGAAATGTTACCCTGTCACGCGTCGGCATCGCCATTGTCCCCTCAGCTCTCCTCATTCGGGACACCACGGATGGGGCCATCGATCAAGGTGTGGGACCCTTATAATGTTCTGGCTCCTCCACCGCCATTCTCTCGGAGCTTCTCGGCAGCGGATGTGGTGGAGGATGATCGGACGGTTACGGTGTTCTTGATCAGTCATGGGGAGTGTCGTATGAATTTACGGCCGGATTTGGTTGCCGGAAGGTGCCCTGAGGCGGCGTTGACGCCAAATGGGAAGAGGCAAGCCAGAGCCTTGGCGGTGTTTTTGAAATCTCAGGGAGTGAGGTTCAATGCTGTTTATACGTCGCCGTTGGATCGGGCGCGAGGAACAGCTCTTTCAGTATGCCAGGTAGTCTTTTATTTTGAATTGATTGTAGCATTTCCGTCATGTAGGGGTAGTCCATTTTGATAAATTATTAGCTCTTTTGATTGATTCAGTAAACACAGCTGTATATATTTTGATCAACTCGATGTATCAATATTAGATGGCTTGGTTGGCCAAAGCTATGATCGTTTTTATTCAATTCCGATTCTAGCATTTGAACCAGGGTTGAATTGGTGTAAAATGTAGCCCCGAAAAGGTGCTGTTTTGCTATCACCAAATTAAATGGTGTTAGAATTCATTGTCAAACCTAGAACCACAACCGTCCTTGGCCCCTATTACATATGCCCCTAGACTATAAATTGGAGAGGTCCAAGGTTCGAACTTTATTAAGGTCTGGCTGTTAGTGTTAGTTATCAAGATGCCGTACTTATGTTCGTACACATGTGCAGAAGAAGCAGATTGGTATACTCCAGCTATGTAGTGGTTATGTTTATAAACCACTCACGAAGAATGAATTTGCTGTCTAGTGAGTCCTAACTCATTCATAGTCAGAATGATGACTAGAATTGGATTCATGTTCTTAGTAACAATGAATCATCTCTCTTACCATCTTTTGTATTATGTGTTTTCTCTTAAATTTTCAGAAACCAACGTAAAAGGAGAATAGTAGAAGAATGATGTTTTCTCATTTGATGAGGAGTTTTTTACTCTCCTCTTATGCAAGATAGTAACTTTGTACTTAAAAGACTTGATCTCGTGATGAGGAGTGTATTAGTCTCCTCTTATCCAAGATTGTGACTTTGTGCTTAAAAGACTTAATCTCGTGATGATAATATCTACTGGCAATCTCGAATTCTTTTTGGCATAGAAGGGATAGGAACCCATCTGCAATGCAGACGAGTTTTCTACACCCCCTCCCTCATAAGTGATATATGCACCATTTTGTGTCCCTGCACGATATACTTGTGTAACTTCCTTTGATTTTTAAGGAGAAAATCAAAGAGGTTGGTCTATAGCTAGACAAGGATTCTGGACTCACCTCTGACTTCCGGCCTTTGGAAGAAGTTTGTAGCATGTTAAATATTTTTCTTCTGTTGCGCATGTGCTGCATTAGGGTCACACTGTAATGACTGTGGCTATCATATGAGAGAACTAGTTAGATATTTAGTTGGTAATTACACTGACAATTACTGGCATTGATTTACTTTATCTTTCAATGTTGTCATTTGAGAGTGATGTAAAGAATAAAGATGATAAAGATACGTTACTTGATGTGCCTTGACCACTTCACTTGCTAGTCTTTTGAAGTGCTATTAATAAATGAGATTTCTGCTCATGCAACCTTCAGGAGATGAATGTTTTGGAGGAACGGATACAACCTTCAGATGCACTTCTTGAGATTAGTCGGGGACATTGGGAGGGTTGTCAGCAGTCAGAAATATACACCCCTGAAATGTTGAGTCTAATGGGTAGATTCCAGCCTGATTTCACAGCGCCTTCTGGAGAATCACTGAGGCAGGTGGAATTCAGAATGATCCAGTTCCTAAATGGAACAATTGTGGGGCTGCCTGAAAAACTGAGATCTGATTTCTCTCCACCAGATCCAAGTGAGAACCATGGATTTTCACACCGCAATTCTCACCCTCCTACTAATTTGATTCGTGATCGAGATGGGTCTTTTCTCCCACCACCCCATTGGGATTTGCTTCACAAACACAGGCAAGGGCATCCTCGGAAAAAGTCTGGTAAGAGCAGGCTACAAATTGTAACCACTACCGGAGATAACGAGGCTGACGACGAGATGACTCCTCGAGAACCTAACCACCAACGCACCCTACAAGAAATAAAGGTCCAGTCCTCTCCTTTTGCCTTGAGCTGCCCTTCTTTTGCCTCTTCTTCTATTGGTGTTTTCACGCATTCGGTGCCGATCAAATGTCTTATCACGGGCATCCTAGGTTGCAGTCCGGTAATGTCAAGTATGATCTGCATAGAAGATTCTTCTGTCACAGTTTTACAACATTCGTGGAAAACGGGTTGGCAGATAAAGAGATTGAACGACACTGCCCACCTTAGGCTTCTCTAGCAAACTAAACGAGAACCGCTGTGCATACGACATACGAGAGAATGATGAATTAATTGTTGCCTGGAAATTGGGTTTCGGCATATATGTATTGGAATTGTCCCTGCAACTTATATAGGCGGTGATGCATTTTTCCCACTTGTAGCTTTTGCTTATTTATTTCAAGTTTAACATCTCCGAAGTAGAAAATATGAAATGATGTTGGAGTTGGGGTCTTGGTTCCAGGTGATTCTTTTTGAGTTGTAGCATCAAACATTCTTGTTATTATATAGTAATTCATTGTTTGTTTTGGAAATCTATTTCTTGATTTCTATCTTTAATTTGTTACCACCATGAAAACGAACTGATAAAGTTATTCCTACTTAGAATTCTATAAAACTTGGAAAGACATCTATTTCTTGACAAGTGGAATTTTTTTTTTATATCATTAAACATCACCCCTCCATCCCACAAAAGAACCCCATTTGATTTTGATACAGTTTATAAAATTCTTATGTACATTTATTTTATTTTAATTAATACAATAATTAAATATTAATTATAAACTATTTAAAAATAATAATTAATATTTAAAACAATACTTAACTTTATTTTAACTAATATAGTATTTAATATTTGTATTTAATTTATTTTAATTAATAAAAAAATTAATATATACTCTCTTCCTTCCAACTATAAGATTATTGCTAAAGTCAATTTAAAATATTTTGTGATTCAAATTTGAGATTATTCATTAAAAATTATGGAACAATAAATAAATATCACAATGAATAATATTTTTTAAATTGTTGAAAATATTTATTGTTGTATTAATTAAAATTAAAATTTTTTATATTAATTTTAAATATTAAACTATTTTAAATTAACTTTAAAAATGTTAATAATGATCTTATATTTTGAAATTAAAGTTACATTTTCTTTAAAAAATCCCATTTTTCTTTGGGAAGGTAGGTTACATAATATAAGCTGGGGCATGTCCAAAATCGTAATTCGGTTTTCAGGGGTGATTTCATTCATTGAGCTTCAAGAGTGTTTGGAATCGCTTATAAATAATTAAACCTACATATAATCAGTTTTAGTAAGTAAAAAGTGCTCGGTAAATTAATTTTAAAACTATTTATAATCACTTTTTATGAAAATAATTAGAAACTTCAATTTGAAGTTTTTGATTATTCATCAAATTTAATATTGACCAAATATATTACTAATTTATTCCCATTTATTTTAATAATTCCAACAATTATCCATATTTATTTTTAATAATTTATACTTAAAATAAGAGATTCGCAAATTTTTTTATATCAAATATTATTTTTTTATTATTAATTTAAATACTTTTTATTTACTAAATCTATAGTATATATACTAGGGGTGTGCAACCGGTTTTTACCAGCCCAACTCGAACCGATTGACCCGGTATACCGAATCAGTAATCTGATTCGGTACCTGCTGTTCCCGAATAAATATCAAAAATTTAAATAATAGTAATAATTATTATAATAATAATTTATTTATTTTTTATTATTATTATTAACTATTTATTAAGAATAATAATTAAAAAAATTAAAAAATTAGTACTATCCGATTAATACCAAATTATAAAAATTACATATAAAAATTAATACTAAAAATTACTAATTTTTTTGTGCGGATAATGAACCGAAGATTTTTGTACTAGACTGTCAAATTTAGATCAATTCGAAAAATAAAAAATCGTAAATATCAATTTTTTATTTTTTTTTGTGGTAATTTGAGCAGAATTTTGACAACCTTGGCTTTGCCAAGATTGGATCCCAAGACCTCATGCACTCAAAGCTTTATGAGTAGTTATATTACCATTGAGCCATGAGGGGCTTGGTATATCAAATTTTTTGCACAGGCCTAATATATACAAGGGTCCGCTTAATGTGTGCCCTAAGGGCACACACTAAGCGCGGAAAATAAGAGATGGGACCCGCTAAAAATTATTTTTTTATATAGTTGCACTGAATTCAATACATGAGGTCCACTAATATATTATTTTTTTATACATTGAATTCAGTGCGCCTACATAAACAAATAATATTATATATTATTTTCCGCGCTTAGTGTGTGCCCTAAGGGCACACATTAAGAAAATCCTATATACAATAGTACTATACTTAAACAGTAGACATTGAACCATTACACTGCCATGTGTCAAACTCTCATTTACTCACTTTCCCGTCTAAATTAATTACATGCCACGTGTCAATGCCTTAGTTATTAGATTTTTTCTATTACATTATTACTCTCTTTATATCTACCAAAAAGTTATATTTTCTAAAATCTAATTGCCAAATAATTCTCACAACCAAATATGATATTATTTCATAATTGATTTTTTAATTTTTTTTAAAGATAATTATATAATTATAGTTAAAATAAATTTCACACAAAAAAATATGATATTATTCCATAATTGAATTTTTGAATTTTTGACTCACAAAGAAAATTCTTATATTATCCCATAAATAGGAAGAATTTTTTATGCAATTCCTATTACCAAATAATTACCAAATTGTCAAATAATTCTCAAGCAGCCAAATCTGAAATTATCCCATAATTGAGTTTTTGATTTAAAAAAAAAGATAAATCCCATAATTACAGTTAAAAATATGATATTATTCTATAATTGGGTTTTTGATTTTTTTTTTCTCACACAGAAAATTCTTATATTATCCCATGAATAGGGCTAATTTTTTATGCAATTCCTATTGCCAAATAATTACCAAATTGCCAAATAATTCTCACACAGCCAAATCTGATATTATCCTAGCTATAATTGAGCTTTTGAATTTTTTTTAAAAAATAATTCCATTCTCACGCATACAAATCTAATCCCATAATTATAGCTGAATTTTTCTTACATATAATTCCCACACAGATAAATCTGATATTATCCCATAATTGAGTTTTTTAATTTTTTTTTAAAGATAATTCCCACACAGAACATTCTTATATTATCCCATAATTGCATCATTGATTTTTTTATACAATTTGGTGATTGATTTAATTTGTGCAAACACATGTTTTATTCTCTCTATAAATAGAGAAAAATTCTTTTATTCTAAATCACACCAAATTCTCTCCTTATTATAATTTTCTACTATAGAGTAAGATTAATTTCCTTTTTCTATTCATCTATTTCATTTGCTAATACAATCCGTTTCATTTTACTTAATATGTTTTCATTTGATTATTTAAATGATAAATAGATACGATTTTGTTGATTATATGCCATTAACAAATGAACACGAATGTTTGCATGTGCGTATAAAAAGAAATTGATTCATCATCTGCGACATCTACCCATCCCGCGATTCAATCAACGGATTCATTGAGCAACTCTTGGGTAAACTTATAAACTAATAATAAGAACTGGGTCGTGTAACTTCACTCAAAAATGAAACTCTTTTTGAATCATTACATTGTGGAATAAAACTTTTTATTTTTTAATTGTATCGAATCCATTTTATATTTTAGAGCAAACGACAAGCTTATATTATAAAAAAATAAAATCTTTATTTTGGTCCAACTAGGTTCTAAGACTAGTAATTTCTATTCTCTTTTCCTTTTTACGTTCTACATTTTCTCTTTCCGTATTATAAAACTTCGTCCTTGTAGTTAGGTCAAGAAAGAACCTTTGGATCTCGATCTAATACAACAATGCATGCATCAAAACACATTCACATTTTTGGATCAACGTGAAGATATGAACCGTGCTCTTTAGTTCTTTATTTCATATACCATTGTATCATGCACGATGTGTCGACTATGAGCTAACGTTTTTGCTTGTACTTATATTTATTTTTGTGGATGAGATGTGGTCATACATATCATAATTTGTTTTATCTTCCCATCAATTCATCTTATGTAGGGGTTTAGCTTTGACCTGTGCCCAGAAAAACCTATCTCTAATATCTGATATTCTTAAGGGTGAGGTTTATATAACCTCCTAAATGAAAGGGTCAAGTTTGGTTAGACTCCGCAACCTGTTTTTCATAGGATGGCTTCAGGTTAGGTTAGGCTCCCTAACTTGTTTTTGAGTTGGGTTGAGAATTTAATCTGCTGAATTTGCTTGATTGTATAATTTGATTATTGCATGATAGTTTCATACCCTAACCATTGAGTTGAGTTGTCTCCCCTCGGTGTCAAGGTAGAGTAATAAGAGCTTACTTCTCGGTAGTTTGAAAACTAAAATAGTGAGAATCAACTTGAAATGAGGGCAACCTGGAGAAATAGTTTGGTTTGTATATGTACGAAATGCCTGGTTCGTTGAGATTCATTGAAATGTTTGGTTTTGGAATGAACATATGGTGTTACTATAGCCACTTGGTAAACTGGAACCTGACCAATAACCAACCATAGTTTTTATGATTTTGTTTTGTTGACTGTAAGAATTTGATTATTTTAGTATAGAACAGCATTGCAGAAAGCTAGTGTTGGTTTATATCCTTTGTGTTTTTAATGATGACAATATACTTGTGTTTATAGGTTATATAATGGACGTATTTATTTTTGTCTTAGGCTGATTTAATAAGGAAAATGATATAATATATTCGGTTCATGATGACCCAATTTAGATATAAGTTCAATTGATATAACATTGCATCTTGGATTACTATAGTTTTACACCTATTATTGCTGGAAATTCTTTCCTTAAATATATTTTGTCAAATCGATTTTAATCAAGGATATTAAGGAATCTGTTTAAACTGAGAAAACTGTTCTAATTTGAATTAGAGTCTATTAAGAAAACTTGTCTAGTGAATGGGCTCTAACAATCTTATCTTAATTATCTTTTTGTTCCTTTATTTTAGTTTAATCTATATCTTTGATTTATTGATTCTGGGAACATATTTTAACCGTTAACTTTATCAAAGGTAATCAAAGATTCAGTCTTTCATGCTATCTATATTTTATATCCGTTGGTCTCAATTTGTGGTGATATATCAACTGTGGATTGAGATTTTTTTGCTAACAATCTTTTATAGCCGTTAGCTCCTTCTATGTATATATATTCCTTTTTCGGCTAAAGGAGATAGATTACTTGAAGTCTATATTAGCAATATTACAGAGAAAATCAAGAGTCTTTCAAAGCTATTTTAAGTTATTCATTGTATCTACTGTTAATTCTCTTTTGGCTGAAAATTAAGAATTCATTGTACTCAAAGTTATTTATATTAAATTATGAGTTCAAGCCTAGTTTGGCTTGGTCGATCCAGTAATGGATATGTTATGTTCAAATGGAGCTTTCAAGGTTCATAGGTTGCAGACGTGCAAATGGGGCAGTGGTGTCCATCACAGTGAAAAACTACTTTGAACATTAAGTTTTTTGTATTCTGTGATAATAAATTTATTTAATAAAAGAGTATTGGATGTGGATTAAGTCACTAGATTAGAAAATAGGGGTCAAACCACGTAAAAATCTTTGTGTCTGTGGCTTGCTATGTCGTATGGTTTGCTCTGCTAAGTTCATTCTGCATAACTGCATAATACGTTTTTGATAATTTAGAAAATAATCTAATCCAGACACCAACTTGCATCAGTTTTTCCTATCTGCTTTATATCTAAAGTGAAATTTATTCTAAAACAGACACTAGAAGGCACATGTATCACCTATTTATTTTAAGCCTGTAACTGGAAAAATTAAAATTTGTTATTGTCGATCACTTGTAGTTTGGACACCTATTCACCCCCTCTAGGTGTGCACATATACAAAATTATAGCTAAGTTATATATCTCTGAGTAAATTCAATGCTGAGTAGGCTACCTTTAATTGATCCACTGATAGGGTATAGAGTGTGCCCAATTGTTTTATATATATATGGCGTAAATATCTGATGCACACCTAATGAGCCTGAGACCGCCTTAAGACATTAAGTAAAGCTCCCCTAGCTAGTATCAGATGTAAGAGGTACCAACATATGGTGTATGGTGTTTGGTACCAATTGTTTTTATAATTGTGACCCAGTTATATGATGCATGCCTAATTAGTACGTAATAATGACCACCTTAAGGCATTAAGTAAATACCCCTAGTATCACAAGTGTTAAGTTGAATTTTATTCATATTGATTATATATTTTTAGGCTTAATTAATTGCGAGTTCTTAGGTATTTTAATTGATTTTAGGTAATTTATTTAATTTTATGTGTTTTATTATTTTTAGTATTTTTATATTATTTTTATTTATTTTTAATTATTTTTTATTTTATTTTGTAGGAAAATAATCATTGATGGCAAAAGGGTAATTTCTGCAAAGCTAGAGGGCAAAAACGTAAATAAACCGAAAAAGCTGCCATGCGCGCATGGGACAGAAGGCAGCGAACACGGATCAATACGCCACCGTTTCTGCTGTGCCGGGAAGGATTAGGGACCGTGCAATGCGCGGATTGTTGTAAGGAGAATCGCGCGCATGGGACGGCGTCGTTTCAGTTACCGATAGGAATGCTCGCGCAATGCGCGCGGATGATTTTAGCGAGAGTTGACTTGGTCAACACCGCGTTTGGCGACGCGAAAAAGCTGGGAACGGGATTATTCGCGGATTTTAGCATTAATTTGATTCCCAATTAGATTTCTTTTCCACATTAGCTTAGGATTATTATTGTACTCCAATAAATAAATTATGTAACTCTTATATTCAGTACTTTAACATAGATCAGAATATATTAACATAGAATAGCAGATTATTAGAGTAGTTTAGGAGTGGATTTTTATTTTATTTGGAACAAATATTCAACGCGAAGGATTCAACAATCGAAGGCGGAACTTGGGAGTTGAAGACTGTGATCCGAGTGACAGACGGATGTCAAACACAGATTTGATTTCTTTTCTTTTTCTTTTATTGTTGTAATTTTGATACGTTGAATTATTTGTGGATTATTTTATTTATGCATTATTTAATTATGTTTTGTGTTTTAATTTTAAGTATACTAGGTTAGATTAATTTCTAGGGTTAATGATGATTATATTTGATTGATTCCATTGCACAAATTCATGCCAATCAATTTTACAAATTTAGTACTTTAACGTAAATAATAATTCTTTTTATTGAATGCCTATTTTTATCGCTCAACTATAAAAGTGGATTCTCATTATGATTTGTTGGATTCAGTTTATGATTTGTTAAAAGCGGATATAAATTGTGTTTCGCTGGATATAGTGAGTGTTTTGATTTTATACATTTGTTTGGCTGTAAAAGAATTAACAAATTGATTTAAAACTTAATTGGGCTTAACTGATTTTGTTTTCCGCATCTAATAGAGTCGAGAGACTAAATTAGTGTGAGATAAAAAGTAGAGTTTTTGGGCATGAAAATTGAGAAGATGATATTAAATATATGATTCTGCCACCCCTAGTATTTTATTATTAAGTAATTTCTTTATTAATTTTAATTAGTTTATTTCACAAATTTGAAATCATTTGTTTAAATAAGATCAAGGCGATATAAATTTAATAATTGGTTAATAATTATTTTAATTCTCTGTGAGTTCGATACTCTATTTTATCATTGTATTATTTGTTGATTGCGTACACTTGCGTATAAATTGCTAACTAAATTTAAGCACAACAATAAGTAAGCTGTCGAGCTACCAACTACTTGAAGCAATATATCTATTCAAGTAGAATTGTGAAAATTGCTGGAGGGCATCTTATCAAGATGATTTTGGTAGAAAGGATCGGCTATATTACACATTGATTAGTAATAAAATTATAGTATTGATATTGTAATTATCCATATTTACTTTCGAAATTAAACTTTCATATTGGTTATGAGAGTACCATGCTGAGACACCCGCGCGCGCACAGATACACCGGTTTATTTGTATGTTTATATATTGAAATGATTAATGAGCAGATACAATGATGAAGTTTGCATCATTTGAGACGATTGTGGAGATGCTATACAAGTATGCAATCCCTACACCCAAAAATGAGTGCAGCAAAGAATTGCTGCTTGGTGTAAGCTTTGCTGGTGGATATGTGGCTGGTGTGTTCTGTGCTATTGTGTCTCATCCTGCTGATAATCTTGTCTCCTTCCTCAACAATGACAAGGGTGTAACTGTTGGAGATGTGAGTGTTGTTGTTTTACTTTATTATTTGCTGGAATTTCTTGTTTGATTCATCTTCGCAGTGTGTGTCTCGCTTTATATATTACAATATATGTCATCTGTGTTGTCAGGCTGTGAAGAAAATTGGGCTGGTGGGCCTCTTCACCCGTGGACTTCCTCTTCGTATTGTCCTGAACCGGAACTCTCACAGGATCCCAGTGGGGGATTTATGATGCTTTCAAAGTCTTTGTTGGGCTGTAAGTTTCTTTCCCATTTGTCAAGTATTTTAGTTACATCTTATATCCGTCTCTCTGTCTGTGTCTGTGTGCCAGGGAACTGACTTGGTTATTCATGTTAGCAAAATTAAATTCTTATGGGTTCTTATGATGTACAGGCCAACTACTGGTGGTGCTGCTCCTGTTTCTTCCCCTGCTGATAGTTCTGAGCTTGCAAAAGCATAGTTTCTCAATTACGGAACTGAAGCAATTCTCTTTAATAAATTTAGCAAGGTTATGTTGCTTGGATGGTGCTTTGGTGGTTAGAAATTTTATTTTTCCCTGCATTCGAAACTATGTGCCAGTTTTTGTGACTAAACTAATAGTGAAGGATCCTAATCTAATAATTAAAATCCTTGGATTTTTTGTGTGTAGAATAGATGCAGATTCCCGTTTTAATATTAGGATCATGCTCTCCCCCAATGGAAAGAGGACAAGTAATAATGACAGGTTGAGGGTTAAAGTTAGTTCTGTCCATTTACATCGATATCAGGATCTATTGATTCTCATATTTTATTGTACTTGCTTGTTTTATTTTTTGAGCTTCTTCTCAATCAAGAATTCCTCTATGCTTGTTTTGATGATTTATTAATTTTGAATTTCCGTAGTTGGACATCCACTCTGGATGCTGACTTGCCGAGCTAATTTTTGTCATTACAGTACACTTTATTAATTCAACCTAAGAGTTGATCAAGAGATCTGAGGTGCAGGTGGAAATTTGTTGAGGAAAATTTCACTTCTGGTAGAACTTCAGCAAAGAGTTTTAGCATACCACAGTTGAATACAATGCAACTTGTGGGCCTCTCAGATGACTTTTTTTTTGGGCACCTTCCACATTTTATAAAATTATCCCCCCCCCCGCGTACTACTTTGATGATCCCCCAATCTCATACCATGGGTTGGGTGTTACTACTGGGTCAAAGGTTTGTCGGTGGTACCACTAGGCCTTGTACAATCAAAATATTTTTATTTTTGTTACAAAATGTATGAGCAAAATGACTTTTAAAAGAATAAATGTACACGGTGATTGTTGAATTCTGAAGACGTAAAATTTTGTACATACTTAATTTCATTAAAATAAAAGTTTTGTAAAATTTGCACTTTAAAGATATATATGTTTGTTTTATGTTTATTCTTAAATGTAATGAATATTTAGCTTAGTAGAAATGGCAAGAGAGCTATATTGAACAAGTGAGACTCATTTTTTTTTATAGGGGAAAACGAGTTAAATAACCAACAATACAGCCATTTCACAGAAAACCATCACATTTAAACTAACAAGGACAAGGCCTTATGGGTTATGGAGATGGAAATACGCAGTACAAGTCTAACAAATAATGTTATTAAGAAATGCCCAAAATTAATATGCATTCTCCGAATGATTTTCGCATCCATGACTAATTAACTAGCTTATAGACTAAAACATGCACCCATATCATGCCATAACTAAAAGAGTTGTTTCCAGTCAAACTTCATGACTAAAGAGTTTATGGGTTAGCAGTATTGATCTCATTATCTTTATAAACATGGCACAACATAATATTACATGCATCACATGACAGTACTGCTGCAGCTACAAGCTTTTCCAGATATCTTCATCAATAGACAGATTCTCAAACGGCGCTGCTTGTTCAAAACTCGGGTAGTCGCTCGTGGATACACCCCAAAAATTGAACGGATGGTCATTTGAGAAAGTTTTGTCATCATAGATGAGTGGCGCGGTGATATTTTCAAGAGCGGGAAAGTCTAGCACTGGGTCATAACTAGATGCATAATTCACCTCCACGCCATTTATCAATTGGAGCTCTTTATCATCAACGCTTGCATGATCAATATAATATACATAGTCTTGAGCCGCATAACTAGTACGGTCAGTATCAATAAGTCGAGTTTCATTAGCAGCATAAACTGCATTTCCAGGTTTAATGGCAACATTTACAACACCACCAGCTTCCATAGCAGCAGGAGCAGCTCGAGCTTTGCAAGCACGACTTCTAGACTGTTTAGCTTTATATGTAGTATTTACAACATTTGTAAAAGCTTGTTTCCTCGCCTCAAT
Source organism: Hedera helix (assembly GCA_947179155.2). Taxonomy (NCBI): domain Eukaryota; kingdom Viridiplantae; phylum Streptophyta; class Magnoliopsida; order Apiales; family Araliaceae; genus Hedera; species Hedera helix. The sequence continues at coordinate 34,529,301 of OX359275.1, forward strand.
GACCTGACAAAAAAAGGCTTGCTATATATTAGCATAAAATATTTGCTAAAACAATGTAAAGTTTTTTATTTAATTTAATAATAATAATCAAAAACACTTCTCAGGACTGCAGAGATGGGCAGGAGAATGTACGAAGGTATTGCTCAGATTGTCCTGGTAAAGCATGATATCATCACCGGTTTGTAAGCCGTGTGCTTTAACGAACTGTCCTAAATAAATTCAACAATATATTGAAATTTAAAAACCGACTTACGCAGGTAACATTTAATTAGATATGAAAAAAAGAAAAAAAGAAAAAATAAGGTTCTGAAGATCACACCTGTATTTTCGAGTACATACATTCGGCTGTTGTTGTTAGGCCAAAATCTGTATAACAAAAATGAACAAAATATCAATCAGACTATATATATACGACATATAATATGTCGAGTGCATATGCGACCAACTCCAACTACGATTTTACATTCATTTGTTGAAAAATTCTCCCTTCATCCTAAAAAGGAGTTTCTATTTAAATATAAAGAAAACATGAATTATTCTTGGGGAAAAGAGGGATCTTAACTTTTTCCATAAGAAGGGAAATGACATACTTCCTTCGTTCCAAATTATATGATTATTATTGATTTTTTAAAATTAATTTGAGATATTTATAAACTCAAAATTGAGATAAATCATTAAAAATTATAGAATAATAAAACTTACAATGAGTAATTCTTTTAAGGAATTGATATTTTCATAAGGAAAATTGATATTTCACAAGGTCTCACTCACATGAGATAGGTCACACTTACTATATATTCATGTGAGAACCTTGTGAAAATTTCAATTTCTCTTATGGAAATGTAAATTCCCTTCTTTTAAGATAGTTTATAATATATATCAATTTTAAATTTTAAAATTTCTTGAGTTGACTTTAAAAAGTCAATAACAATCAAATAATATGAAACAGATAAAGAGTATTTTATTTAAGCTAGCACAGCTAGAATTTTGAAGGTAAAGAAACTGGAGCAATTTATAGAATATGATATTCAGTATATTTTTGAACCAAAGGAACCGAAACCTGTACTGGAACTTCCAAACCCGTGCCCCATCCATATCATCCATGGTGATAGCAAATCCTTCCTTATTTTCAAGCCGAGGAAGGTAAGTCTCCGCAGCTTTCTGAAATTAGACAAAGTACCAAATGAGCATTGCAAAATGCCACACTGAAGAAATTTCCATTCAAATCAAGTGTTAATTATTTTACAAATGGAAGTCAATTTATCTGTTGAAGATTAACAAAGATAAACAAATCAATTAATTTTGTACTTATCTAAAGTAACAAAGTTCAAATGCAAACCTTAGGCAATATTGTTCTCTTTAGATGGCTTACATCACTGTTTTGAAGCTTCTTTTGGAAAAGAAACATCAACCCTGATTGATCAATAACCTAAAAAGTAAATGAAAGGGAGATGTCAAAAATTTCTCACTATATGCCGTTATATTCATTTTATGGAGGCTGACAACACAATTTAACTGAATTACGCAACTAAAAGGAAAATATGTGTATAATGACATAATTGATCAATGATATAGGCAATGACATCTAACAGAATTCCTTGGACAAAGATTCTGCACTATGACTGTCACCAGTCAAAGTTAGGCTGATAATAATTAGACAGCCACAATTTATATATCTCTACTGTTGTCGTATGCAGAGAAAATTCTAAACAGTAAAAGCGCTATGAATACATCTAGTAGCAGTATCTGTCTTACCGCCACTGATTAATTATTTGATACGGCGGTTGCTATTGACCGTTGCTAGAAGTCACACCACAGAGGTTTTTGCCTGGCACCACTAAGATGAACCACCAACGGCTACACTAGCTCATTGTGTTTGTTGCATGGGAGATATATATTTAAAAAAAGAGAAAAGAAAACAGTAGCCTAATTAATATATTTATCTCCACATTTCTTTAATTAACCTTCAGTTCAGCCTCAATTTTGTACATCCTTTTGAATTGAATTGATTCTGGTAGATGTTTAATTCTAGTTCTCGTATTCCATTATTCAATTCATCATAAAGAAGTCCCAACCAAAAGCTGCTAAAGTAAGACCAACAATACAAATGGTCGTGATATCTAAAGTTTTAAAGCAGTCAAGTTTGATTTGTTTCAAATATACAAGTTTGTGCTCCAGAGAAATGTAAAAACTATCATTACGGGGAGAAGATAGCAACCCTACTTGACTATATTAAACTTTCGACTTCAAATAGAAATATCAGAGAAAACAAATCTTAGTATACTATTGGGAATACTATATATAATAATACACACACACACACACACACACACACACACACACACACACACTTACCCATGATTCAAAAGAACAAAAGTAATACTATATAAAGACACAAACCAACCTCAGTGTCTATCATGAGCACAATGACTGCTCCTTGTTCATCCCTTCAATTTGTTAATCAGAAATTAAACAACTACGTACTGCAACATAAACCTTTCTAGCTAGTACTAGTGATCATATGCACATAAAATGAACCTATGCAAGTGTGCATATATATCATATATGTAGAAGTCTAAAAGTAGTGCTCAAAGCTGTATATATAAGCCTAAAAGTGGTGCTCAAAGCTGTAAAATTCGAAAAGTGGGACTAAAACTTCGGCAGATAACGAGTGAAACTCCACAGGAAGTGGTACTCAAAGTGGTTGCCACCTCCAACAATCGTGTTATCACCAATTCACCATACTTAGCCTGCCTAGTGTATCTCTATAAATTTGGTCCTTTCATATATAGAAGTCTAAATATTTGTTTCTCCTGCAACTTTTGGGTTGTTTCCGACAGACATAAATTACATTGGACATTTTTTGGTTTGCTTTCCAGATTAGAATGGACATAGTTTCCCCATTCGCAATATGTTGCATTTCAGGTCATGTTTTTACAACAAACTCTCCCCATGATGATCTGTCCTCCAAGATTTTGTTGGTGTTGCTTCGGAATTTAGCAACCTCTGCTAGTTTACACACGAGGAAAACTATCAATGATTAACTGCAAAATTTTATTTCAGTCAAAGACATGTATTTGTGATCACCAATTAACAGCATATCAATATCAATAGCATGACACATTCATAACTAAGTGGGAAAATAGAGGCAAGCATCACACACACACACAATTTTTCGATCTGTCCCCAGTTATCAGCCACAATTAACCTAATTGTGTATACACAGAAATCATGGTTGCTAGCTAGTTGCCTCCAAATAATTTACAGATTGGACAAAATACAACCTCTCAGTTACCCTTCAACATAACATACATGATAAATAATAAACAGTAATGGGAACTTAAGATTATTATAATAATTAATGAACCTATAAAGTTTCCTTATATTTTTCCTATTTAGTCAACCGAAAATATGTAGCAACTGGAATTAGAATCCTAGATATATATGAATTTGTCCAAACGAGAATTTTTAATTATGTGATGTAAACCAAATACTCGAAAACCTAATTAAAACATTTACCTTTTGCCTCACTTTAATATAAAATTAAACACCATTGTGGATCCAAACATAATGAAGAAGAGTTGATGGAAGATCTGGGTATAATATCATCAACAATAAGAATTAAATAAAGAAAGTTAAGAATTCAATTAAAGAAATTACTGGATTTACAGGAAAGGAAAATAGAAAGAATTAAAAAAGAAAAATATTCAGGGGTGTGATCACAAGAATCTGGTACAGAATCTACTTAGTTTTCCCAAGTCTGATATATTAAGTACTGATGAGTCAGAAAGAAAAAAACCAAAAAATTTACATTATATTACAGATTATATTTTTTCTTTTGCATATTTGTCTACAAGAAATAATCCATGATATTAAGGAAACTAAAAAAAAAGGACGGAAGGGTAAGAGAGGGCATACACATGCGGGGAAAGGAAGAGGCACGTGCGCGAAGGAGGCGAATGCTGGAAAAGGAAGAAAAGATCGTCGCTTTTGTCTATTGACATTCCTTTTCTTCCGTTGGATATGACCATTACTAGTACTGATCAGAGAGCAAACGCTCACAGTAGCAGCGACCAGGTCCATATCCTTAGCACCCGATCCATGATCCCAGCCCGACTCACTTTTGGCTGCGGTGTTTGTGGTGGGCAGATCGAGAAGTTGAAAAGTAGTAGTGTCCGTGGTGGCGGTGCAGTGATTAGTAATGTTTCCTGGAAAACAGGTGGAGACGACCTCTTGGCTTCCGGTGCTATGACCCATGGGTTGTGGTTCGGCACCAAAACGGGTTGGAACACCTGCCCCGAAATCATACGCCTCGTTTTGCTCCATTTTCTTTCTCCACCGATGGCGAATACCGCTAGGCTAGTAGTAGTAGAAGAAGATTAGGGTTTTAAGTTTTTGGCTTGATTACCAAGCGCACTCCTTCTTTCTTTCTTTCTTTCTTGTATGAAAGCTCCGCAGATTGGGAAATGGGGAGGTGAGAGAAAATGAGGAAGGGAAATGACGGTAGTGGTAGTGGGGGGCTGAGGGATTTTTGCTAAATTTAGAAAAGGGGATGCCATTTGTGCAATCTTCATTCATTCGTTAAACCTACGTGTTAGTAATCTTCTTGTTTTTTCTTATATATGCATGCGCGTGTAATCACATCACATTACTAGCTAGCTAGGGTTAATGATTAAGAAGAAATATTAATACTAGTGTATATATATATTTCTTCAACATTTTGTTAATTTAATTTATGGTTTTGGGATTTAGTGGTGGGGTGGGGAAGGGGTGTTAAATGACGAATGGGAAAGATGACTTGGGGAGCGGAGAGGACGTCCAGGTGTTGAAAAAACTCTGATTTCTGCATGCATTTCCCCCAACCCAATTCAATGGCGTTTCTTTTGCTGCAAACTCACTCTAAATTAATTTCTTCTCTCTCTGTACATATTCTACTTAAATTCTCTCTCTAAATCTTTCTTCTTTTTAATTTCCTTGCGAAAACAATCGCGGGTGAGCACTCGTCAAGTTCTTGGAAAAAGACTGAAAGAAAGACGGGGTGATGATTAAAGCGAAAAATAAAATGGAACCAGTGGTATAAACCCAAAATCAGTTTTCTTTTGGGTTTTTGTCGCATACCTAATTGCGCCACAATCTTACGTCACTTGACTTTTGGACGCAGGGAGGAGAGAGACTCTCTTTTGCACCGCTCTCACCTTAATCCCTACTACTCTTCGATCGATATGTTTATGGGGGTAGCCTCGTGGCAAATGTTTAGGAAAAAAGTATAAGTATACACGAATTAAATACGGGATGAGATCTTTTATAATTAAATTTTTTATTTTTCTGTGTTGAGATTTATGACGATTATTTTAAAGTTTATAGTGACGGTATATGCTTTCGTCATAATTTTATTTTTCTGTAAGGCTACGATGACACAATAGATTTTAAAAACCTTCGTCATAGGTCTCGACATAAAAAAATAAAGAATTTTGATTACAGATGATCTAATGTCACCAAACACAACATCTTAATACAATATCATCTTTACTATTAAAAAAAAAGTATTATGTATCACGAATTTTAATATAAAAATATATTTTTTAATGGTAAAAATGATATTGTATTCATGTTATATTTAATTTATGTGTGTATATACTTCTTCATGTTTAGGCCATCAATAAAGTTAGCCAAGTGTGTGAAGTGGATTTTTCCTTATTTATTGTAGTACTACTCCTCTACTATAAAATAAATTGATGTAAATGACGAATAATGAACTGCAGGAGTTTTTGTTATTTGATTTTGTATAAAGAAGTCTTCTTCAAATTAATAAATTCTGTTAATTATGGTGTGCCGAACGATACTTGTCTATATGTCCATTTATACTTGTCACACCTTATGTAGTAAGGTTTAAGATAGTTTGACATATTTATAAGAATCTAATTTATTATTAATATTATTTTTTGTCAAAATACATTTTAACCGTGTATCTTTTAAAAGCTCACATAAAAAGTTATGAGTAATTAAAAGTTATATTAGTATTAACTTGAATACTAATATATATATTCAAATGTAGAATTTGGCTAATATTAAGTCTCCAACTTAAATACTTAACGTTCTTGTTTGACTAAACATATAAACTAAATTCTTGTCACTTTAACTATTATACCAGCAGTTTTCGTGTTCCTATCTTTGATACTCTATCCATTAATGTGGAGTTAAATTTTAATTCCAAATTAACATAGTATTCAATTATTAAAAAATTATAGTACAACCAAATTTTAATTACAAACATAGGATTAAATTGTTAAAAATAATATAGTATACTCTCCCGCAGAAAAAAATTTGCTTTAGAGTTCTGAAGATGGTTTTGGGACATGCTTACTTCTTATACATTCTTATACAGGGTCGACCGGCCTACTATAAGTTCATACCTGGGCATTCCAACAGCCCAAGCTCAAACAAACTTTGGAAATAGGCATTTTAAGTCCAAATACTGTCTTTGGGTTGGTCCAGGTCAAGAATTTGACTTATTGTGTTTGTTTCGGGACAAAATCTTCTAAATAGGAACCCTAATCTTTTTTATCACTAATATAAGAATTTTGGTTACAGATTGTTCCAAGTTATATGTTATACTTTATACATAAACAATTGCACTTTTTCGTATTTTATACACTAATTATGCAACAATGTACAAATAATTAAGTATATTTTTTACTCCATAAGGGAGTCAAGCCCTATATTTTTATTACACATACGAAGATTTCTTAGAAAATTACAAATATACTTATTTCATAGAAATACATTATTCGTGTATTTAGCAGTTCCAATTAATATTGTTCTCAATATCAAATTTTAAGACTATAAAACAATGTTTTAAAAACTAAACGTAAAAATCGGAATCGATCGACTCTCCAGTCTGGTTTGGCCCAGAAAATCGATTTGGCAGTGAATCGGTCAAAACCCGGTTGACCATTAGTCGAACTGGTAGTTCAACCGGTAAACCGGTTAATTGACCCAGTGAACCGATTTTAAATTATTTTTTTTATATAAAAATAGTTTTATTTTTAAAATTATATATTTTTAGTAATATTATAATATAATTTCACTATATTTTAACTTAACTGTACATAAAAATATATGTGTGCTCTACACAAAATTTAACATTATAAATTAAAAATTGAAAATGAAATATTCATTTAATATGCAGGTAATAACAAGGAGACAAGTCAATATGATTCTCATACAAATTCTCCAACTTTATACATTCAAAAAATAAAAAATTCTCAAACTTTATAATGCTCATATATACCTACAGGGGAGTTGATATTAATTTAGCAAAAATTATGGGAACAAGTCTACAAGATAATTATTTTCATTTGGACAAGTCTTCCCTTAACAATTAGCTTTACTAAGATAATGATATTGTAATTGTCCAATCTATTTTAATGACGAATGAAACACAATTGCACACTTTTCGTAAATTTTCGCCTATTAATAGCAACTCCCTTCCTATAATTCTTTTGGTGGATTCAATTTATTTAAAATTAACGGCTCCAAACCAAACGCCTTTGCCCAAACCATGTAAATGTATAGCGCATCTAATCATTCTATATAGGTTAGACTGTCCGAAAGCGGCTAACAAAATTACCTGGCCCAACAATTTGTTAATAGTTGCCAGTAAACAAGCCCAATAGAGACTTGAACCAGTTTTTGGTAATGCCAATAGCGAGAACTGTGAGAGTACCTAAAAAGGTTCTGTTTTGCTGCTACTGATTATTAGAAATCCTAAAATTAATGGCAGAGTTGAAGGATGGAGAAGAAGAAGAAGAAGAAGAAGAAGATGCATTACCTGCGAAGCGAAAACCGGATCTACTAGTAGAAGGTAAAAAAAAAATATTTTACCTGTTCATCGGTGATGTGTAGTCGATTACTTTTGTGTTGGGGATATGGAATTTGGTAAAATTATGTGGGATCTCAAATGGTTTTCTTTTTGAAGCCTTTTCTTAGGCTTGGTTAACCTCATTTAAAATATTTACGTACCTTCATTTAAAATATTATCGAATCCAAATTGGGGGAATATGAATAAGCAACGTCGACAAGTCACTAATGTGGTAAGAAATAGTGAGACATTTGATTTATGATGTTTTTCAGTTTGGGACCAATACGTATTTAGTTTTTCTCTCTCCCTTTCTCATTCATGCTGTTGCTCTGTATTCACTTCTAGTTGAAGGTGACAACTTACAACAGACAGGAGGACCACAAACTAAGCTCCATGCGGCGTGCCCTGTCATATCAATCATATATATAGGAGGGAGGTTACCAGGCTCCAAACCTCGATCTCCACTTTAGTATGGACGGACGCTTACTCCTCCTCCTTTAAACGTAAACGAATCACACTTTCTTATTAATTTTTCAACCTAATAATACCAATCTTGCTTGAAGCTGCTTATAAAACTCGACCACCAGCCTAGTAATCCCTCAAGTTTTAAATTTTGCCGTGGATGAACTTGGATATAATGTTTCGGACGACGCATTGATGTTCAATAAGTAGTAACACTTGACACTTAAAATCTTTTATTCTAAAAATTATTTAAAATAAACTTATGTATAAATGCGATCCAAATAGACCATAACAAATAGAGGCTATGAATATATTTATATAATATAATATATATAGATGAACTTATAAAATAAAGTAACTGATATTCTTATAAGATTTTGCTCGCATAAATATAGGTATGATATATCTGTTATCCATGCGAGGGTAGTTTAATAAAAATATCAAATCCCCATAAATTTGAATTGTATCCGGCATATTGAAGCATATGTTCTTGGCCCAACCTATTGAGGACAAGCTTAATTATAGGATAGCAAAAATGCCATAGCCAAGCCCAATCTGGGGCTAGGCTAAGCATATTATGGATGACGTTTGAATAGTCAGTAGTAATCAAGCTATATGGCCCACATTTGGTTAAGCAATTGAAGAAGGGAGGCCCTACCATCACATGGCTCTTGATAGTGATTAAGGCTGCTCAAAACTTTCGGTATATCAGATCGGTCCGAATCGGTAGATTCGGTACAAAAACGATCGTTTTGATATATTAGTTTAATCGATTTTAATACCGATTAAGTAATTTTTGGTTCAGTATATACCGGTTTTCTATATATATATATTTTATTAATAATAATAATAATAATAATAATAATAATGATAATAATAAAAATAAAAATAATAATAATAATAAAATTTGATATAACCGATAAAAATTGGTACCAAATTTTATACATTTTCATTAACGATTTGATTAGATACCGGTTCGGTTCGGTCCAATCTGATTTTTACCGGTTAAACACTCTTAATAGTGATACTTATTTAGTGGCAGATGTTCCACCCTAGTAGTAAAAGTCTAATTAACCAATTATATAGCGTAATTTGATTTTTTACCTTCTTTTTTTTTTAAATATATGTATATTAAAGTTTGTTATCTTTCTATGTAAGTTTAATTATTTTCAAATATTAATTATCATTTAAAAAATATTATTATGTTTTAGCAGCTATTGTCATTCTGACAAACATAAACGTGCATGATTAAAACAATTAAATGTCAAAAAAAGAATTCTTAAATTGGAACTGTAAGACCCCGAATTTTATGAAATACAAAATTTAATTTTTATTCATATATATATTTTTCCTGAAACAGTAGGTGGTTAAATTGATAATGTTAAAAGTTAAGGATGTTATGTGCAAATTTTATTATGTCGGACAATATTCGTTTGGTCGGAGAATATTCGTTTTGTCGGGGAATATTCGATTCGTACGACGGCGCCGAAATAACAAAATAATGGTGGACCCCCACAACGACTTATTGTCGGATATAGAAAGCGACATACATAACCTTTCTAAATAAATATAGTCAACGGTATTATCATCTTGAACTGTTAAAATACCTGATGGTAAAAGAATAGTAACATACGGTATTACATAGTAGCACACGGTATTACATAGTAGCACACGGTATTGCACTGTAGCACACGGTATTGCACAGTGTTTCATATTATTAAATGATAAAGTGGTTATTGTACTATATTGACTTTATTGAACCAATAATTGTCACATGCATAATAATTCATATTATTGAGCTGATAATTGTCATAGTAGCATATGCACAATAATTCACATTACTGAATCAATAATTGTCATTACACAGTAACGTGTTATTTTCTTATTTATTTTCAGCATTATTGTTATCTCTTTTATGATATTGATTAAACTGTTGTATTATATTATTGGTTGATTTTCCTATTTTTCTAACTCGAAAAGCCAACTACACTACATTTACAACAATTAGCCATAATAATGAATAATTGTGAATTATTGTTGAATAATTGAATTGATAAAGTTATTTGTTTTTATTATGATAAATTATATAAAGTTGTTTGTTTTTATATATAAAGATAATTGATTTATTTAAAGTTAGTTGTTTTATATATAAAGTAAATTGAATGGTATAGATTAAAAGATGATCTTTAAATGAATGGTTTAGATTAAAGAAATCTTAAAAGATAAAATGAGTGGTATGGATTAAACATTATCTTGAAATATACGGTTTGGATTAAATTAGGAAATCTTGGTGATGATAAGAATTTTTGCTATAAATAGAAGCCTTAACTTAAGGATTTTTCATAAAAACTTCCTTGCTTATTCTTTCTTTCACTCTCCAAATATTTCTTAGTATAAGTTCTCTTTGAGTGTGCTAAAGTCATCTTGGGTATTTGTAAAGAGCTGTAAGTGTACGAGTTCATATCTAGTCACGTGTTAAGGTAAGGGATACCATCTTTTTCATCTTCCATTATTCAAACTTACTATGGTAAGGGTTTATCATTATTTGATTCTCGAAAATAATATCGTTTCTTTCTTACTCATAAGATGTGCTATTTATTTCCATGTATTAAATTATGGGAATAACCTTACGGCGCGGATTATCGCCTGTTGGTGAATAACCTTTTGTATTTATTTCCATGTATTAAATTATGGGAATAACCTTACGGCGCGGATTATCGCCTGTTGGTGAATAACCTTTTGTATTTATTTCCATGTATTAAATTATGGGAATAACCTTACGGCGCGGATTATCGCCTGTTGGTGAATAACCTTTTGTATTTATTTCCATGTATTAAATTATGGGAATAACCTTACGACGCGGATTATCGCCTGTTGGTGAATAACCTTTTGTATTTATTTCCATGTATTAAATTATGGGAATAACCTTACGGCGCGGATTATCGCCTGTTGGTGAATAACCTTTCGTATTCATTCCTTATTAATTTGTGGGAATAACCTGACTACGCGGACTACCGCATGTTTGGTGAATTACTCATCGTATTCATTTCTTACTTGTCTCTTGTTGGTAAAGTTTCCTGAAATGAATACATATTCTTTAATAGTTTGCGCTTCATCTAATATCATTTCAACTGAACCTTCCTATTTTTCTAAATCTTTCTATTGAACCTTAACTGTTATTCTGAACTGTGGATCTGAAATATCATTCTTGAATTTTAGTCCACATCATGTTGGCAATTTGGACATTATTTGAATCTGCACAAAGAAAAATCATAAACTTTTGATATTTATTGATCATACTGTTTCTTCTGATTCATCATCTATATCACGGTTGTTATTCTAATCATCAAGAACCATGTTGTTGTGAATATCTGTGGCCTGGGGCACAGTTGATAGGATAAAGGCGATATAATTATTGTGTCTTTTAGGGCACGTGGTGAATATTCTCTTTGGCCTGGGGCAAAGATGAACTGTTGTTGGTATGATTATGATCAAAGGCTGAAAACTGGTATAATCATTACCGTTGGTGTTATATTTGAATATCTTTGTCTCGTAATGTAAGACCCCGAATTTTATGAAATACAAAATTTAATTTTTCTTCATATATATATTTTTTTGAAACAGTAAGTGGTTAAATCGATAAAGTTAAAAGTTAAGGATGTTATGTGCAAATTTTATTTTGTCGGACAATATTCGCTTTGTCGGGGAATATTCGTTTGGTCGGGGAATATTCGTTTGGTCCGACGGCGCCGAAATAACAAATTATTGGTGGACCCCACAACGGAATATTTGTCGGATATAGAAAACGACAGAAATAACCTTTTTAAATAAAAATAGTCAACGGAACTGTTAAAATACCGGTGATAAAAGAATAGTAGCATACGGTAGTTATTGGTATTTTCTGTAGCACTCGGTACTCTACAGTAACACACGGTATTGCATAGTGTCTCATATTATTGGTCTGATAATTGACACCGTAACTGTTACGCATCATTTCATCGATAATTGTCACTGCATAATATTTTATATTATCAATTCAATAATTGTTGTTACACAGTATTTTGCATTATTGATTTAATAATTGTCATTACACTGTATTTTATATCATTGAGTCAATAATTGTTGTTGCACTGTTTTTAAAATTATTGAACCTAATAATTGTCACAGTAAAATATGCACAGTAATTCACATTATTGAATCAATAATTGTCATTACACAGTAACGTATGCTTTATTTTACATTATTGTTATCTCTATTATGATGTTATTTAAACAGTTGTATTTCATTAATTTATTGACTTGATATCTAAGAGTTAACTATACTGTATTTATAACAATTAGTCATAATAATTGAATTGATAAAGTTATTTGTTTATAATATAAAGTTAGGTGATTATTAGGTGATATGAAATGAATGGTGTAGATTAAAGTGTGAATTATTGTTGAATAATTGAATTGATTTGTTTATAATATAAAGTTCGGTGATTATTAGGTGATATGAAATGAATGGTGTAGATTAAAGTGTGAATTATTGTTGAATAATTAAATTGATTTGTTTATAATATAAAGTTAGGTGATTATTAGGTGATATGAAATGAATGGTGTAGATTAAAGATAATATAAAATTTAAAATGGATGGTGTAGATTAAAAGATGATTTTTTTAAATGAATGGTTTAGATTAAAGGAATGATAAGATTTTTGGCTATAAATAGAAGCCTTAACTTAAGAATTTTTCATAAACTTCCTTACTTGTTCTTTCTTTCTCTCTCTAAATACTTCTTGTGAAAGTTCTCTCTAAGTGTGCTTAAGTCGTCTTGAGTATTTGTGAAGATCTATAAGTATACGTGTACTGTTCAAGTTAATCAACCTCATTTAAATCAATATCCAGTCACGTGTTGAGATAAGGGATACCATCTTTTTCATCTTCCATTATTCAAACGTACTATGGTAAGGGATTATCATTATTTGATTCTCGATAATAATATTGTTTCTTCCTTACTCATAAGACGTGCCTTTTATTTCCATGTATTAAATTGTGGGAATAACCTTACGGAGCGGATTGCCGCCTGTTGGTGAATAACCTTTCGTATTCATTCATTATTAATCTCTGAGAATAACCTTACGGAGCGGATTGCCGCCTGTTTAGTGAATAACTCTTTGTACTCAAATTCTATTAAATTGTGGGAATAACCTTACGGAGAGGATTGCCGCCTGTTGGTGAATAACCCTTTGTATTAATTTCCTTCACCTTTTGTTAATCAAACCTGCTACGGTAAGGGATATTATTTTCTTTCATACTCCTAAATCGAAATTTATTATGGAACTATTGCTTCTATAATTCCTGAAAATATTATATGTTCCATAATAGTTGAACTTCATTATTTCAACTGAACCTTCCTATTTACGTGAACCTTTCTATTGAATTGTAACCGTTATTCTGAACTGTGGATCTTGAATTTCACTCCACATCATGTTGACAATTTGGACATTATTTGAATCTGTACAAAGTAAACTTCCGATACTTATTGTTATCCTATTTCTTCTGTTCATCATTTATATCATTCTAATCATCCAAAAATCAAGCTGTTGTGAATATCTGTGGCCGGGGGCACAGATGTGATATATTTGTTGAACAGATGATAGGTTAAAGGCGATATAATAGGTTAAAGGCGATACATCTGTTCGGTGTCTTTTATGGCACGTGGTGAATGTTCTCTTTGGCCCGTAGTGCAAAGATGAACTGTTGTTTGGTATGATTATGACCAAAGGCTGAATCTGGTATAATCATGACCGTTGGTGCTATATTGAATATCTTTGGCCCGTAGTGCAAAGATGAACTGTTGATGTGCATGATTATGATCAGGAACTGTGAATTTATATTATCATGACTAATGGTATTTCAGATGATAAAAGTTGATGATGTTTTTACGAAAAAGAGAAGCGAGTGGACATTATAGTCTGCATTATCCTTCTAATAGATTGCTCATTCCGCTGCTATTATTGATCTGAACATTGTTTAAGAATTTAACTACAGTTTTTAATATAAACCTTGTAGTCTATTGTATTCTATCAAGAACTCAACTGTTGAAGGCTAATGATAATTTATTCGTCATTATCTTAGTCATGATATTTCTTACTGGGCTATTTGAGCTCACCCTTTCTTTTGTTCCATTGTTTTTCAACAGGAGATGAAAACATAACAGGGTCTAGCCGGGGAATGGAGTGAGGGTCCGAGGAATAGTTATCATAGTCTTCACGTTTTGTAAAATAGTGTGACAATAATAGTGAAGACTTAGTTGTGTATTATTATACACTGTATTGTTGTACGTTGTGCTTTGTTGTAGTCTTTTGACGACTCAAGTTTGGGCTGTGTGGGCCCAGATTTGGGGGCGTCACAGTTGGTATCAGAGCTTAGGGATATGGTCTTTAATGGAGATCTGGGGTAGAACTAGGAGGGGAGAGACGAATAGAATCAGTCACTAGTGTGTCCTACCTAAAATAGATTTTATTATCTAATGAGTCGATTTGAATGTAGGAACATGAAGTGATGAGTCAGTTTATTTGAACTAACATTTATTTTGTGACCACAGTTAAGTATGGCATCTGAAAATCAAGAGGTTAACTATGGAATACCCGAAGCAAATGTAGCCGAGAATCAAGAGGCCCCAAACAATCCTCCTGCCAACTCAGGAAATAATGTTCCTGATAACATGATGAACGATGGATTCTTTAGGAATTTCTAGCAGTTCATACAGAATCAAGGAAGAGGAAATCCAGTCAATAATAACGGTAGAAACGCTGGCAATTTGAGGATGGTCACTGTTAAACAATTTAAAGAATTAGGACCACCTGAATTCCACGGGAAGCCTGACCCACTCAAAGCGGAGGCATGGCTAAAGCAGACGACAAAAATACTTGATGTCTTACAATGCGTTGATGATCAGAAGGTGTCATTTGCCACTTTTATGTTACGAGGTGAGGCGGACCATTGGTGGGAAGCGGTAAAACGTATCCAACCTTCAGCACTCGAAATGTCTTGGACAGAATTCGAAGAATTGTTTAACGAGAAGTATTTCCCAGAAAGCATCCGCCATATGAAAGAGGTGGAATTCATTAAGCTGGAGTAGGGAAACATGACAGTCTCCCAATATGAAGCCAAGTTTGCCGAGTTATCTCGCTTTGCCACCCATCTTGTAGATGACGAAGCACGAATGAGTCGGATGTTCCTAAGAGGTTTGAGATTCAAAATTCGTCAACAACTTAGCTCTCATAAAATTAGTTTGTATTCAGATGTTGTAGATAGGGCTCAAAGGGTGGAGCAAACAGATGAAACATTGCAGCCAAGAGTTAATGATCAGCATAGAGAAAAGAGTGACAACAACCACAGGAACGAGAACCATCGAGGAGGTAACCAACACTTCGGTGGTAATTCCATACCAAATAACAGAAGAGGAGAATCTAGTGGGAACAATTTCAAAAGAAAGAGATTCCATAATAATTATGGAAGGGCACCAGCACCAGTACCAACACCAGCACCGACCCCAGTTTCAAGGGGAGAAGATCGACCACCAGTGAGATGCTACAGGTGTGGTCAGGAAGGTCACATCAGCCCAAACTGTACACTGCAGTCCAAAAAGTGCTACAGTTGTGGGAAAGAGGGTCATCTTGCGCGGTTTTTGTAAGACCCCGAATTTTATGAAATACAAAATTTAATTTTTCTTCATATATATATTTTTTTGAAACAGTAAGTGGTTAAATCGATAAAGTTAAAAGTTAAGGATGTTATGTGCAAATTTTATTTTGTCGGACAATATTCGCTTTGTCGGGGAATATTCGTTTGGTCGGGGAATATTCGTTTGGTCCGACGGCGCCGAAATAACAAATTATTGGTGGACCCCACAACGGAATATTTGTCGGATATAGAAAACGACAGAAATAACCTTTTTAAATAAAAATAGTCAACGGAACTATTAAAATACCGGTGATAAAAGAATAGTAGCATACGGTAGTTATTGGTATTTTCTGTAGCACTCGGTACTCTACAGTAACACACGGTATTGCATAGTGTCTCATATTATTGATCTGATAATTGACACCGTAACTGTTACGCATCATTTCATCGATAATTGTCACTGCATAATATTTTATATTATCAATTCAATAATTGTTGTTACACAGTATTTTGCATTATTGATTTAATAATTGTCATTACACTGTATTTTATATCATTGAGTCAATAATTGTTGTTGCACTGTTTTTAAAATTATTGAACCTAATAATTGTCACAGTAACATATGCACAGTAATTCACATTATTGAATCAATAATTGTCATTACACAGTAACGTATGCTTTATTTTACATTATTGTTATCTCTATTATGATGTTATTTAAACAGTTGTATTTCATTAATTTATTGACTTGATATCTAAGAGCTAACTATACTGTATTTATAACAATTAGTCATAATAATTGAATTGATAAAGTTATTTGTTTATAATATAAAGTTAGGTGATTATTAGGTGATATGAAATGAATGGTGTAGATTAAAGTGTGAATTATTGTTGAATAATTGAATTGATTTGTTTATAATATAAAGTTAGGTGATTATTAGGTGATATGAAATGAATGGTGTAGATTAAAGTGTGAATTATTGTTGAATAATTAAATTGATTTGTTTATAATATAAAGTTAGGTGATTATTAGGTGATATGAAATGAATGGTGTAGATTAAAGATAATATAAAATTTGAAATGGATGGTGTAGATTAAAAGATGATTTTTTTAAATGAATGGTTTAGATTAAAGGAATGATAAGATTTTTGGCTATAAATAGAAGCCTTAACTTAAGGATTTTTCATAAACTTCCTTACTTGTTCTTTCTTTCTCTCTCTAAATACTTCTTGTGAAAGTTCTCTCTAAGTGTGCTTAAGTCGTCTTGAGTATTTGTGAAGATCTATAAGTATACGTGTACTGTTCAAGTTAATCAACCTCATTTAAATCAATATCCAGTCACGTGTTGAGATAAGGGATACCATCTTTTTCATCTTCCATTATTCAAACGTACTATGGTAAGGGATTATCATTATTTGATTCTCGATAATAATATTGTTTCTTCCTTACTCATAAGACGTGCCTTTTATTTCCATGTATTAAATTGTGGGAATAACCTTACGGAGCGGATTGCCGCCTGTTGGTGAATAACCTTTCGTATTCATTCATTATTAATCTCTGAGAATAACCTTACGGAGCGGATTGCCGCCTGTTTGGTGAATAACTCTTTGTACTCAAATTCTATTAAATTGTGGGAATAACCTTACGGAGCGGATTGCCGCCTGTTGGTGAATAACCCTTTGTATTAATTTCCTTCACCTTTTGTTAATCAAACCTGCTACGGTAAGGGATATTATTTTCTTTCATACTCCTAAATCGAAATTTATTATGGAACTATTGCTTCTATAATTCCTGAAAATATTATATGTTCCATAATAGTTGAACTTCATTATTTCAACTGAACCTTCCTATTTACGTGAACCTTTCTATTGAATTGTAACCGTTATTCTGAACTGTAGATCTTGAATATCATTTTTAAATTTCACTCCACATCATGTTGACAATTTGGACATTATTTGAATATGTACAAAGTAAACTTCCGATACTTATTGTTATCCTATTTCTTCTGTTCATCATTTATATCATTCTAATCATCCAAAAATCAAGCTGTTGTGAATATCTGTGGCCGGGGGCACAGATGTGATATATTTGTTGAACAGATGATAGGTTAAAGGCGATATAATAGGTTAAAGGCGATACATCCGTTCGGTGTCTTTTATGGCACGTGGTGAATGTTCTCTTTGACCCGTAGTGCAAAGATGAACTGTTGATTGGTATGATTATGACCAAAGGCTGAATCTGGTATAATCATAACCGTTGGTGCTATATTGAATATCTTTGGCCCGTAGTGCAAAGATGAACTGTTGATCTGCATGATTATGATCAGGAACTGTGAATTTATATTATCATGACTAATGGTATTTCAGATGATAAAAGTTGATGATGTTTTTACGAAAAAGAGAAGCGAGTGGACATTATAGTCTGCATTATTCTTCTAATAGATTGTTCATTCCGCTGCTATTATTGATCTGAACATTGTTTAAGAATTTAACTACAGTTTTTGATATAAACCTTGTAGTCTATTGTATTCTATCAAGAACTCAACTGTTGAAGGCTAATGATAATTTATTCGTCATTATCTTAGTCATGATATTTTCTTACTGGGCTATTTGAGCTCACCCTTTCTTTTGTTCCATTGTTTTTCAACAGGAGATGAAAACATAACAGGGTCTAGCCGGGGAATGGAGTGAGGGTCCGAGGAATAGTTATCATAGTCTTCACGTTTTGTAAAATAGTGTGGCAATAATAGTGAAGACTTAGTTGTGTATTATTATACACTGTATTGTTGTACGTTGTGCTTTGTTGTAATAATTTTGTTGTAGTCTTTTGACGACTCAAGTTTGGGCTGTGTGGGCCCAGATTTGGGGGCGTCACAGTTTTGTCCTGCCACAAAATCAAGTCCAGCTGCAATGATGATACCAAAAGCTAGCGCGGATAAGGGAAAATCTGAAGTTCAAGGGAGGGCTTTTGTTGTGACATCCCAAATGGCGCGAAACTCGAACGAGGTGATAACTGGTAAGCTATTCATAAATTCTCGTGAAGTCTACGCTTTGTTAGATACTGGCTCTACCCATTCTTTTATCTCACCTACATGTGCTCAGCGTTTAAACTTAACTCCTGAAAATTTGGACTTTGACTTATCAGTTGAAACCCCATTAGGAGAAATGTGTGACGCCCCCAAATTTGGGCCCACACAGCCCAAACTTGAGTCGTCAAAATACTACAACAAAATTATTACAACAAAGCACAACGTACAACAATACAGTGTATAATAATACACAACTAAGTCTTCACTATTATTGCCACACTATTTTACAAAACGTGAAGACTATGATAGCTATTCCTCGGACCCTCACTCCATTCCCCGGCTAGACCCTGTTATGTTTTCTCTCCTGTTGAAAAACAATGGAACAAAAGAAAGGGTGAGCTCAAATAGCCCAGTAAAGAATATCATGACTAAGATAATGACGAATAAATTATCATTAGTCTTCAACAGTTGAGTTCTTGATAGAATACAATAGACTACAAGGTTTATATCAAAAACTGCAGTTAAATTCTTAAACAACGTTCAGATCAATAATAGCAGCGGAATGAGTAATTTATTAGAAGAATAATGCAGACTATAATGTCCACTCGGTTCTCTTTTTAGGAAAAACATCATCAACTTTTATCATCTGAAATATCATTAGTCAAGATAATACAAATTCACAGTTCCTGATCATAATCATGCACATCAACAGTTCATCTTTGTACTACGGGCCAAAGATATTCAATATAGCACCAACGGTCATGATTATACCAGATTCAGCCTTTGGTCATAATCATACCAAACAACAGTTCATCTTTGCACTACGGGCCAAAGAGAACATTCACCACGTGCCATAAAAGACACCGAACAGATGTATCGCCTTTAACCTATTATATCGCCTTTAACCTATCATCTGTTCAACAAATATATCACATCTGTGCCCCCGGCCACAGATATTCACAACAGCTTGATTTTTTGGATGATTAGAATGATGTAAATGATGAACAGAAGAAATAGGATAACAATAAGTATCGGAAGTTTACTTTGTACAGATTCAAATAATGTCCAAATTGTCAACATGATGTGGAGTGAAATTCAAGATCCACAGTTCAGAATAACGGTTACAATTCAATAGAAAGGTTCACGTAAATAGGAAGGTTCAGTTGAAATAATGAAGTTCAACTATTATGGAACATATAATATTTTCAGGAATTATAGAAGCAATAGTTCCATAATAAATTTCGATTTAGGAGTATGAAAGAAAATAATATCCCTTACCGTAGCAGGTTTGATTAACAAAAGGTGAAGGAAATTAATACAAAGGGTTATTCACCAACAGGCGGCAATCCGCTCCGTAAGGTTATTCCCACAATTTAATAGAATTTGAGTACAAAGAGTTATTTACCAAACAGGCGGCAATCCGCTCCGTAAGGTTATTCTCAGAGATTAATAATGAATGAATACGAAAGGTTATTCACCAACAGGCGGCAATCCGCTCCGTAAGGTTATTCCCACAATTTAATACATGGAAATAAAAGGCACGTCTTATGAGTAAGGAAGAAACAATATTATTATCGAGAATCAAATAATGATAATCCCTTACCATAGTATGTTTGAATAATGGAAGATGAAAAAGATGGTATCCCTTACCTCAACACGTGACTGGATATTGATTTAAATGAGGT
Source organism: Hedera helix (assembly GCA_947179155.2). Lineage (NCBI taxonomy): Eukaryota > Viridiplantae > Streptophyta > Magnoliopsida > Apiales > Araliaceae > Hedera > Hedera helix. The sequence continues at coordinate 34,550,008 of OX359275.1, forward strand.
TGATTAACTTGAACAGTACACGTATACTTATAGATCTTCACAAATACTCAAGATGACTTAAGCGCACTTAGAGAGAACTTTCACAAGAAGTATTTAGAGAGAGAAAGAAAGAACAAGTAAGGAAGTTTATCAAAAATCCTTAAGTTAAGGCTTCTATTTATAGCCAAAAATCTTATCATTCATTTAATCTAAACCATTCATTTAAAGATCATCTTTTAATCTACACCATCCATTTCAAATATTATATTATCTTTAATCTACACCATTCATTTCATATCACCTAATAATCACCTAACTTTATATTATAAACAAATCAATTTAATTATTCAACAATAATTCACACTTTAATCTACACCATTCATTTCATATTACCTAATAATCACCTAACTTTATATTATAAACAAATCAATTCAATTATTATGATTAATTGTTATAAATACAGTATAGTTAGCTCTTAGATATCAAGTCAATAAATTAATGAAATACAACTGTTTAAATAACATCATAATAGAGATAACAATAATGTAAAATAAAGCATACGTTACTGTGTAATGACAATTATTGATTCAATAATGTGAATTACTGTGCATATGTTACTGTGACAATTATTAGGTTCAATAATTTTAAAAAACAGTGCAACAACAATTATTGACTCAATGATATAAAATACAGTGTAATGACAATTATTAAATCAATAATGCAAAATACTGTGTAACAACAATTATTGAATTGATAATATAAAATATTATGCAGTGACAATTATCGATGAAATGATGCGTAACAGTTACGGTGTCAATTATCAGACCAAAAATATGAGACACTATGCAATACCGTGTGTTACTGTAGAGTACCGAGTGCTACAGAAAATACCAATAACTACCGTATCCTACTATTCTCTTATCACCGGTATTTTAACAGTTCCGTTGACTATTTTTATTTAAAAAGGTTATTTCTGTCGTTTTCTATATCCGACAAATATTCCGTTGTGGGGTTCACCAATAATTTGTTATTTCGGCGCCGTCGGACCAAACGAATATTCCCCGACCAAACGAATATTCCCCGACAAAGCGAATATTGTCCGACAAAATAAAATTTGCACATAACATCCTTAACTTTTAACTTTATCGATTTAACCACTTACTGTTTCAAAAAAATATATATATGAAGAAAAATTAAATTTGTATTTCATAAAATTCGGGGTCTTACAACCTCCCCTCCTTATGAAATTTCGTCCCCGAAATTGACGTACCTGAAATATCGAAGAGGTAAGGATACTTAGATTTCATCTCAGATTCTAGCTCCTAGGTCATTTCCTCAGTATCTTGGTTCCTCCATAAAACCTTAACTTGAGGTATAACCTTTGAGCGTAGGATCTGCTCCTTCTTATCCAGGATCTTAACAGGTACCTCCTCGTATGTTAAATCCTCTGCTATAACGTCTGGTTCTAACTCAATGACGTGGTTTGGGTCCTTCACATATTTACGTAACATAGATATGTGAAAAACGTTATGGATGCGAGACATACTTGGTGGTAGGGCTAGTCTGTAGGCTACGGTTCCTATTCGATCGAGGATTTCAAATGGGCCAATAAATCGAGGGTTGAGCTTTCCTCTCTTTCCGAATCTCGTAACCCCTTTCCATGGAGAAACACGTAAGAATACATGATCTCCGACGTTGAAACTTTCGTCTCTCCGATGAAGATCAGCATAACTCTTTTGTCGTTCTTGTGCGGTCTGTATTCGTTGTCGGATCATTTGGATCTTTTCGGTCGTCAAGCGTACCAACTCGGGTCCCAACAATTTTGCTTCTCCTACCTCATTCCAACATATTGGAGAGCGACACTTCCTTCCATACAAAGCCTCGAATGGAGCCATGCCTATGCTTGCTTGGTAACTGTTGTTGTAAGAAAATTCCACCAACGGCAAGTACTTATCCCAACTTCCTTTGAATTCTAATACACAAAGTCTCAAAAGATCTTCGAGGGTCTGGATCGTCCTTTCCGATTGTCCGTCCGTTTGAGGATGGTATGCAGAACTAAAACGTAGTTCAGTGCCCATAGCTTTTTGTAGACTGATCCAAAAGCGTGAAGTGAATCTAGGATCTCGATCAGAAACTATGGAAACTGGCATGCCATGCAATCTCACGATCTCATTTATGTACATACCGGCAAGACGTTCAAGTGAAAAGTTTTCTCGTATAGGCAAGAAATGAGCAGATTTGGTCAATCTATCTACGATCACCCAAATTGCATCTAAGCCTTGAGAAACTTTTGGAAGACCCGTCACGAAATCCATATTGATGTGTTCCCACTTCCATTCGGGAACTTCAAGTGATTGTAATGGACCTTTAGGAACTTGATGTTCTGCCTTGACACGTTGACAAGTTAGGCACCTTGAGATAAACTCCGCAATCTCTCTTTTCATATTGTTCCACCAAAATGTATGTCGAAGATCTCGATACATCTTGGTACCTCCTGGGTGGATTGCAAACGGCGTGTTGTGTGCCTCCATCATGATTTTATGCTTTAATTCAGGATCGTTAGGAACACAGAGTCGAGAGTTGACTCGAAGTATTCCTTTCTCGTCGATTCTTGCTTCGGGAATGGCACCTTCTTGTACTTTCTTTATCATGTTTATCAGTTCCGGATCGGTAGCTTGAGCAGCTTTAATTTTATCGATTAAAGTTGGTTCTACTCGCACGTGAGCAATCTTCGAGCGGGTCCCTGGTGTCTTTAGCTCTATCTCCATCTTTTGCAAGTCGTACAAAATACACTTTTGTGTTGTCAGCAGTGCACTTGTACTTGCATAAGATTTTCTGCTCAAAGCGTCAGCTACAACGTTCGCCTTTCCCGGGTGATACTGGATTGTGTGGTCATAATCCTTTAACAGCTCAAGCCAACGTTGTTGTCGCATGTTGAGTTCCTTCTGGGTGAAAAAATACTTGAGACTTTTATGATCCGTATAGATATCCACTTTTTCTCCGTACAAGTAGTGTCTCCAGATCTTCAACGCGAAAACGACTGCTGCCAACTCTAGATCATGAGTAGGATAATTTTTCTCATAATCTTTGAGTTGTCGAGAGGCGTAGGCTATAACCTTTCCATGTTGCATAAGGACACAGCCTAGACCTTTGCCAGAAGCATCACTGTAGATAACAAATTCTCCTGATCCTGATGGTATGGTCAGAACAGGAGCTGAAACCAGTCTCTTTTTGAGTTCTTGGAAACTTTTCTCGCATTCTTCGCTCTATATGAATTTTGTGCTTTTCCGAGTAAGCTGCGTTAATGGAGTGGCGATTCGAGAAAATCCTTCTACGAATCTCCGATAATAACCAGCTAGACCCAGAAAACTTCGGACTTCGGTTACTGTTTTGGGTTGTTCCCAATTTAGTACCGTTTCAATCTTCGCAGGATCGACTGATATTCCTTGACTAGAAATCACATGCCCAAGAAACGCGACCTCCTCAAGCCAGAACTCACATTTCTTCAACTTGGCATATAATTTGTTTTCACGGAGCTTTTGTAGTATCAATCTCAGGTGTTGTTCATGATCCTCGCGACTCTTGGAGTATATGAGGATGTCATCAATAAAGACAACCACAAAATGATCCAAATGTTCCTTGAATATCCGGTTCATCATGTCCATGAAAGCTGCAGGAGCATTAGTTAGTCCAAAAGGCATGACTAAGAACTCATAATGCCCATAACGAGTTCTGAAAGCAGTCTTTGGAATGTCCTCAGCTTTAACCTTTAACTGATGATATCCAGAACGGAGATCAATCTTTGAGAAATGTTGAGCGCCTTGCAATTGATCAAACATGTCATCAATCCGAGGTAACGGGTACCTGTTCTTGATGGTGACATGGTTCAATTCTCGGTAGTCAATGCATAATCTCATACTCCCGTCTTTCTTCTTCACAAATAGAACAGGAGCACCCCAAGGTGATGCACTCGGACGAATGAAACCGGTATCCAACAATTCCTGTAGTTGGACTTTTAACTCTTGAAGTTCAATGGGAGCCATTCGGTAGGGAGCTTTGGAAATGGGCTTGGTACCGGGTTCAAGATCAATATAAAAATCAATTTCACGGTTTGGGGGTAAGCCAGGAAGTTCTTCAGGAAAAACGTCAGGAAACTCATTAACAATGGGAATATCATTTAAGTTTGACGTATTTTTGTTCAAATCAGTGACATGAGCTAAAAAGGCTTGACATCCGTTTTTCAATAAACGAATGGCTTTATGGCTAGAAATAACAGTTATAGATTTCAATGGTTTAGTTGCTTGAATTTGCATGACAGGTTGATTAGGAATATGAAAACTAATAATCTTATGAAAACAATCAATTTTAGCATGATGGGTAGTCAACCAATCAATTCCTAAAATCACATCAAATTCATGCATCTCCAAAGAAATAAGGTCAACAGGTAATGTGAGGTTGTTGATTTGAACTAGGCAAGATTTATAGACAGTAGATGTAATGGTCATTTCTCCTAATGGGGTTTCAACTGATAAGTCAAAGTCCAAATTTTCAGGAGTTAAGTTTAAACGCTGAGCACATGCAGGTGAGATAAAAGAATGGGTAGAGCCAGTATCTAACAAAGCGTAGACTTCACGAGAATTTATGAATAGCTTACCGGTTATCACCTCGTTCGAGTTTTGCGCCATTTGAAATGTCACAACAAAAGCTCTCCCTTGAACTACAGATTTTCCTTTATCCGCGCTAGCTTTTGGTATCATCATTGCAGCTGGACTTGATTTTGTGGCAGGACAAAACCGCGCAAGATGACCCTCTTTCCCACAACTGTAGCACTTTTTGGACTGCAGTGTACAGTTTGGGCTGATGTGACCTTCCTGACCACACCTATAGCATCTCACTGGTGGTCGATCTTCTCCCCTTGAAACTGGGGTCGGTGCTGGTGTTGGTACTGGTGCTGGTGCCCTTCCATAATTATTATGGAATCTCTTTCTTTTGAAATTGTTCCCACTAGATTCTCCTCTTCTGTTATTTGGTGTGGAATTACCACCGAAGTGTTGGTTACCTCCTCGATGGTTCTCGTTCCTGTGGTTGTTGTCACTCCTTTCTCTATGCTGATCATTAACTCTTGGCTGCAATGTTTCATCTGTTTGCTCCACCCTTTGAGCCCTATCCACAACATCTGAATACAAACTAAATTTATGAGAGCTAAGTTGTTGACGAATTTTGAATCTCAAACCTCTTAGGAACATCCGACTCATTCGTGCTTCGTCATCCACAAGATGGGTGGCAAAGCGAGATAACTCGGCAAACTTAGCTTCATATTGGGAGACTGTCATGTTTCCCTGCTCCAGCTTAATGAATTCCACTTCCTTCATATGGCGGATGCTTTCTGGGAAATACTTCTCGTTAAACAGTTCTTCGAATTCTGTCCAAGACATTTCGAGTGCTGAAGGTTGAATACGTTTTACCGCTTCCCACCAATGGTCTGCCTCACCTCGTAACATAAAAGTGGCAAATGGCACCTTCTGATCATCAGCGCATTGTAAGACATCAAGTATTTTTGTCGTCTGCTTCAGCCATGCCTCCGCTTTGAGTGGGTCAGGCTTCCCGTGGAATTCAGGTGGTCCTAATTCTTTAAATTGCTTAACAGTGACCATCCTCAAATTGCCAGCGTTTCTACCGTTATTATTGACTGGATTTCCTCTTCCTTGATTCTGTATGAACTGCATGAAATTCCTAAAGAATCCATCGTTCATCATGTTATCAGGAACATTATTTCCTGAGTTGGCAGGAGGATTGTTTGGGGCCTCTTGATTCTCGGCTACATTTGCTTCGGGTATTCCATAGTTAACCTCTTGATTTTCAGATGCCATACTTAACTGTGGTCACAAAATAAATGTTAGTTCAAATAAACTGACTCATCACTTCATGTTCCTACATTCAAATCGACTCATTAGATAATAAATCTATTTTAGGTAGGACACACTAGTGACTGATTCTATTCGTCTCTCCCCTCTTAGTTCTACCCCAGATCTCCATTAAAGACCATATCCCTAAGCTCTGATGCCAACTGTGACGCCCCCAAATTTGGGCCCACACCGCCCAAACTTGAGTCGTCAAAATACTACAACAAAATTATTACAACAAAGCACAACGTACAACAATACAGTGTATAATAATACACAACTAAGTCTTCACTATTATTGCCACACTATTTTACAAAACGTGAAGACTATGATAGCTATTCCTCGGACCCTCACTCCATTCCCCGGCTAGACCCTGTTATGTTTTCATCTCCTGTTGAAAAACAATGGAACAAAAGAAAGGGTGAGCTCAAATAGCCCAGTAAAGAATATCATGACTAAGATAATGACGAATAAATTATCATTAGTCTTCAACAGTTGAGTTCTTGATAGAATACAATAGACTACAAGGTTTATATCAAAAACTGCAGTTAAATTCTTAAACAACGTTCAGATCAATAATAGCAGCGGAATGAGTAATTTATTAGAAGAATAATGCAGACTATAATGTCCACTCGGTTCTCTTTTTAGGAAAAACATCATCAACTTTTATCATCTGAAATATCATTAGTCAAGATAATACAAATTCACAGTTCCTGATCATAATCATGCACATCAACAGTTTATCTTTGTACTACGGGCCAAAGATATTCAATATAGCACCAACGGTCATGATTATACCAGATTCAGCCTTTGGTCATAATCATACCAAACAACAGTTCATCTTTGCACTACGGGCCAAAGAGAACATTCACCACGTGCCATAAAAGACACCGAACAGATGTATCGCCTTTAACCTATTATATCGCCTTTAACCTATCATCTGTTCAACAAATATATCACATCTGTGCCACCGGCCACAGATATTCACAACAGCTTGATTTTTTGGATGATTAGAATGATGTAAATGATGAACAGAAGAAATAGGATAACAATAAGTATCGGAAGTTTACTTTGTACAGATTCAAATAATGTCCAAATTGTCAACATGATGTGGAGTGAAATTCAAGATCCACAGTTCAGAATAACGGTTACAATTCAATAGAAAGGTTCACGTAAATAGGAAGGTTCAGTTGAAATAATGAAGTTCAACTATTATGGAACATATAATATTTTTAGGAATTATAGAAGCAATAATTCCATAATAAATTTCGATTTAGGAGTATGAAAGAAAATAATATCCCTTACCGTAGCAGGTTTGATTAACAAAAGGTGAAGGAAATTAATACAAAGGGTTATTCACCAACAGGCGGCAATCCGCTCCGTAAGGTTATTCCCACAATTTAATAGAATTTGAGTACAAAGAGTTATTCACCAAACAGGCGGCAATCCGCTCCTCCGTAAGGTTATTCTCAGAGATTAATAATGAATGAATACGAAAGGTTATTCACCAACAGGCGGCAATCCGCTCCGTAAGGTTATTCCCACAATTTAATAGAATTTGAGTACAAAGAGTTATTCACCAAACAGGCGGCAATCCGCTCCGTAAGGTTATTCTCAGAGATTAATAATGAATGAATACGAAAGGTTATTCACCAACAGGCGGCAATCCGCTCCGTAAGGTTATTCCCACAATTTAATACATGGAAATAAAAGGCACGTCTTATGAGTAAGGAAGAAACAATATTATTATCGAGAATCAAATAATGATAATCCCTTACCATAGTATGTTTGAATAATGGAAGATGAAAAAGATGGTATCCCTTACCTCAACACGTGACTGGATATTGATTTAAATGAGGTTGATTAACTTGAACAGTACACGTATACTTATAGATCTTCACAAATACTCAAGATGACTTAAGCACACTTAGAGAGAACTTTCACAAGAAGTATTTAGAGAGAGAAAGAAAGAACAAGTAAGGAAGTTTATGAAAAATCCTTAAGTTAAGGCTTCTATTTATAGCCAAAAATCTTATCATTCATTTAATCTAAACCATTCATTTAAAGATCATCTTTTAATCTACACCATCCATTTCAAATATTATATTATCTTTAATCTACACCATTCATTTCATATCACCTAATAATCACCTAACTTTATATTATAAACAAATAAATTTAATTATTCAACAATAATTCACACTTTAATCTACACCATTCATTTCATATTACCTAATAATCACCTAACTTTATATTATAAACAAATCAATTCAATTATTATGACTAATTGTTATAAATACAGTATAGTTAGCTCTTAGATATCAAGTCAATAAATTAATGAAATACAACTGTTTAAATAACATCATAATAGAGATAACAATAATGTAAAATAAAGCATACGTTACTGTGTAATGACAATTATTGATTCAATAATGTGAATTACTGTGCATATGTTACTGTGACAATTATTAGGTTCAATAATTTTAAAAAACAGTGCAACAACAATTATTGACTCAATGATATAAAATACAGTGTAATGACAATTATTAAATCAATAATGCAAAATACTGTGTAACAACAATTGTTGAATTGATAATATAAAATATTATGCAGTGACAATTATCGATAAAATGATGCGTAACAGTTACGGTGTCAATAATCAGACCAAAAATGTGAGACACTATGCAATACCGTGTGTTACTGTAGAGTACCGAGTGCTACAGAAAATACCAATAACTACCGTATGCTACTATTCTTTTATCACCGGTATTTTAACAGTTCCGTTGACTATTTTTATTTAAAAAGGTTATTTCTGTCGTTTTCTATATCCGACAAATATTCCGTTGTGGGGTCCACCAATAATTTGTTATTTCGGCGCCGTCGGACCAAACGAATATTCCCCGACCAAACGAATATTCCCCGACAAAGCGAATATTGTCCGACAAAATAAAATTTGCACATAACATCCTTAACTTTTAACTTTATCGATTTAACCACTTACTGTTTAAAAAAAATATCTATATGAAGAAAAATTAAATTTTGTATTTCATAAAATTCGGGGTCTTACAAAATGACCATTACATCTACTGTCTATAAATCTTGCCTAGTTCAAATTAACAACCTCACATTACCTGTTGACCTTATTTCTTTGGAGATGCATGAATTTGATGTGATTTTAGGAATTGATTGGTTGACTACCCATCATGCTAAAATTGATTGTTTTCATAAGATTATTAGTTTTCATATTCCTAATCAACCTGTAATGCAAATTCAAGCAACTAAACCATTGAAATCTATAACTGTTATTTCTAGCCATAAAGCCATTCGTTTATTGAAAAACGGATGTCAAGCCTTTTTAGCTCATGTCACTGATTTGAACAAAAATAGGTCAAACTTGAATGATATTCCCATTGTTAATGAGTTTCCTGACGTTTTTCCTGAAGAACTTCCTGGCTTACCCCCAAACCGTGAAATTGATTTTTATATTGATCTTGAACCCGGTACCAAGCCCATTTCCAAAGCTCCCTACCGAATGGCTCCCATTGAACTTCAAGAGTTAAAAGTCCAACTACAGGAATTGTTGGATACCGGTTTCATTCGTCCGAGTGCATCACCTTGGGGTGCTCCTGTTCTATTTGTGAAGAAGAAAGACGGGAGTATGAGATTGTGCATTGACTACTGAGAATTGAACCATGTCACCATCAAGAACAGGTACCCGTTACCTCGGATTGATGACATGTTTGATCAATTGCAAGGCGCTCAACATTTCTCAAAGATTGATCTCCGTTCTGGATATCATCAGTTAAAGGTTAAAGCTGAGGACATTCCAAAGACTGCTTTCAGAACTCGTTATGGGCATTATGAGTTCTTAGTCATGCCTTTTGGACTAACTAATGCTCCTGCAGCTTTCATGGACATGATGAACCGGATATTCAAGGAACATTTGGATCATTTTGTGGTTGTCTTTATTGATGACATCCTCATATACTCCAAGAGTCGCGAGGATCATGAACAACACCTGAGATTGATACTACAAAAGCTCCGTGAAAACAAATTATATGCCAAGTTGAAGAAATGTGAGTTCTGGCTTGAGGAGGTCGCGTTTCTTGGGCATGTGATTTCTAGTCAAGGAATATCAGTCGATCCTGCGAAGATTGAAACGGTACTAAATTGGGAGCAACCCAAAACAGTAACCGAAGTCCGAAGTTTTCTGGGTCTAGCTGGTTATTATCGGAGATTCGTAGAAGGATTTTCTCGAATCGCCACTCCATTAACGCAGCTTACTCGGAAAAGCACAAAATTCATATGGAGCGAGGAATGCGAGAAAAGTTTCCAAGAACTCAAAAAGAGACTGGTTTCAGCTCCTGTTCTGACCATACCATCAGGATCAGGAGAATTTGTTATCTACAGCGATGCTTCTGGCAAAGGTCTAGGCTGTGTCCTTATGCAACATGGAAAGGTTATAGCCTACGCCTCTCGACAACTCAAAGATTATGAGAAAAATTATCCTACTCATGATCTAGAGTTGGCAGCAGTCGTTTTCGCGTTGAAGATCTGGAGACACTACTTGTACGGAGAAAAAGTGGATATCTATACGGATCATAAAAGTCTCAAGTATTTCTTCACCCAGAAGGAACTCAACATGCGACAACGACGTTGGCTTGAGCTGTTAAAGGATTATGACCACACAATCCAGTATCACCCGGGAAAGGCGAACGTTGTAGCTGACGCTTTGAGCAGAAAATCTTATGCAAGTACAAGTGCACTGCTGACAACACAAAAGTGTATTTTGTACGACTTGCAAAAGATGGAGATAGAGCTAAAGACACCAGGGACCCACTCGAAGATTGCACACGTGCGAGTAGAACCAACTTTAATCGATAAAATTAAAGCTGCTCAAGCTACCGATCCGGAACTGATAAACATGATAAAGAAAGTACAAGAAGGTGCCATTCCCGAAGCAAGAATCGACGAGAAAGGAATACTTCGAGTCAACTCTCGACTCTGTGTTCCTAACGATCCTGAATTAAAGCATAAAATCATGATGGAGGCACACAACACGCCGTTTGCAATCCACCCAGGAGGTACCAAGATGTATCGAGATCTTCGACATACATTTTGGAGGAACAATATGAAAAGAGAGATTGCGGAGTTTATCTCAAGGTGCCTAACTTGTCAACGTGTCAAGGCAGAACATCAAGTTCCTAAAGGTCCATTACAATCATTTGAAGTTCCCGAATGGAAGTGGGAACACATCAATATGGACTTCGTGACGGGTCTTCCAAAAGTTTCTCAAGGCTTAGATGCAATTTGGGTGATAGTAGATAGATTGACCAAATCTGCTCATTTCTTGCCTATACGAGAAAACTTTTCACTTGAACGTCTTGCCGGTATGTACATAAATGAGATCGTGAGATTGCATGGCATGCCAGTTTCCATAGTTTCTGATCGAGATCCTAGATTCACTTCACGCTTTTGGATCAGTCTACAAAAAGCTATGGGCACTGAACTACGTTTTAGTTCTGCATACCATCCTCAAACGGACGGACAATCGGAAAGGACGATCCAGACCCTCGAAGATCTTTTGAGACTTTGTGTATTAGACTTCAAAGGAAGTTGGGATAAGTACCTGCCGTTGGTGGAATTTTCTTACAACAACAGTTACCAAGCAAGCATAGGCATGGCTCCATTCGAGGCATTGTATGGAAGGAAGTGTCGCTCTCCAATATGTTGGAATGAGGTAGGAGAAGCAAAATTGTTGGGACCCGAGTTGGTACGCTTGACGACCGAAAAGATCCAAATGATCCGACAACGAATACAGACCGCACAAGATCGACAAAAGAGTTATGCTGATCTTCATCGGAGAGACGAAAGTTTCAACGTCGGAGATCATGTATTCTTACGTGTTTCTCCATGGAAAGGGGTTACGAGATTCGGAAAGAGAGGAAAGCTCAACCCTCGATTTATTGGCCCATTTGAAATCCTCGATCGAATAGGAACCGTAGCCTACAGACTAGCCCTACCACCAAGTATGTCTCGCATCCATAACGTTTTTCACATATCTATGTTACGTAAATATGTGAAGGACCCAAACCACGTCATTGAGTTAGAACCAGACGTTATAGCAGATGATTTAACATACGAGGAGGTACCTGTTAAGATCCTGGATAAGAAGGAGCAGATCCTACGCTCAAAGGTTATACCTCAAGTTAAGGTTTTATGGAGGAACCAAGATACTGAGGAAATGACCTGGGAGCTAGAATCTGAGATGAAATCTAAGTATCCTTACCTCTTCGATATGTCAGGTACGTCAATTTGGGGACGAAATTTCATAAGGAGGGGAGGTTGTAAGACCCCGAATTTTATGAAATACAAAATTTAATTTTTCTTCATATATATATTTTTTTGAAACAGTAAGTGGTTAAATCGATAAAGTTAAAAGTTAAGGATGTTATGTGCAAATTTTATTTTGTCGGACAATATTCGCTTTGTCGGGGAATATTCGTTTGGTCGGGGAATATTCGTTTGGTCCGACGGCGCCGAAATAACAAATTATTGGTGGACCCCACAACGGAATATTTGTCGGATATAGAAAACGACAGAAATAACCTTTTTAAATAAAAATAATCAACGGAACTGTTAAAATACCGGTGATAAAAGAATAGTAGCATACGGTAGTTATTGGTATTTTCTGTAGCACTCGGTACTCTACAGTAACACACGGTATTGCATAGTGTCTCATATTATTGGTCTGATAATTGACACCGTAACTGTTACGCATCATTTCATCGATAATTGTCACTGCATAATATTTTATATTATCAATTCAATAATTGTTGTTACACAGTATTTTGCATTATTGATTTAATAATTGTCATTACACTGTATTTTATATCATTGAGTCAATAATTGTTGTTGCACTGTTTTTAAAATTATTGAACCTAATAATTGTCACAGTAACATATGCACAGTAATTCACATTATTGAATCAATAATTGTCATTACACAGTAACGTATGCTTTATTTTACATTATTGTTATCTCTATTATGATGTTATTTAAACAGTTGTATTTCATTAATTTATTGACTTGATATCTAAGAGTTAACTATACTGTATTTATAACAATTAGTCATAATAATTGAATTGATAAAGTTATTTGTTTATAATATAAAGTTAGGTGATTATTAGGTGATATGAAATGAATGGTGTAGATTAAAGTGTGAATTATTGTTGAATAATTGAATTGATTTGTTTATAATATAAAGTTAGGTGATTATTAGGTGATACGAAATGAATGGTGTAGATTAAAGTGTGAATTATTGTTGAATAATTAAATTAATTTGTTTATAATATAAATTTAGGTGATTATTAGGTGATATGAAATGAATGGTGTAGATCAAAGATAATATAAAATTTGAAATGGATGGTGTAGATTAAAAGATGATTTTTTTAAATGAATGGTTTAGATTAAAGGAATGATAAGATTTTTGGCTATAAATAGAAGCCTTAACTTAAGGATTTTTCATAAACTTCCTTACTTGTTCTTTCTTTCTCTCTCTAAATACTTCTTGTGAAAGTTCTCTCTAAGTGTGCTTAAGTCATCTTGAGTATTTGTGAAGATCTATAAGTATACGTGTACTGTTCAAGTTAATCAACCTCATTTAAATCAATATCCAGTCACGTGTTGAGGTAAGGGATACCATCTTTTTCATCTTCCATTATTCAAACGTACTATGGTAAGGGATTATCATTATTTGATTCTCGATAATAATATTGTTTCTTCCTTACTCATAAGACGTGCCTTTTATTTCCATGTATTAAATTGTGGGAATAACCTTACGGAGCGGATTGCCGCCTGTTGGTGAATAACCTTTCGTATTCATTCATTATTAATCTCTGAGAATAACCTTACGGAGCGGATTGCCGCCTGTTTAGTGAATAACTCTTTGTACTCAAATTCTATTAAATTGTGGGAATAACCTTACGGAGCGGATTGCCGCCTGTTGGTGAATAACCCTTTGTATTAATTTCCTTCACCTTTTGTTAATCAAACCTGCTACGGTAAGGGATATTATTTTCTTTCATACTCCTAAATCGAAATTTATTATGGAACTATTGCTTCTATAATTCCTGAAAATATTATATGTGACGCCCCCAAATCTGGGCCCACACAGCCCATACTTGAGTCGTCAAAATACTACAACAAAATTATTATCGAGAATTAAATAATGATAATCCCTTACCATAGTATGTTTGAATAATGGAAGATGAAAAAGATGGTATCCCTTACCATAGTACGTTTGAATAATGGAAGATGAAAAAGATGGTATCCCTTACCTCAACACGTGACTGAATATTGATTTAAATGAGGTTGATTAACTTGAACAGTACACGTATACTTATAGATCTTCACAAATACTCAAGATGACTTAAGCACACTTAGAGAGAACTTTCACAAGAAGTATTTAGAGAGAGAAAGAAAGAACAAGTAAGGAAGTTTATGAAAAATCCTTAAGTTAAGGCTTCTATTTATAGCCAAAAATCTTATCATTCATTTAATCTAAACCATTCATTTAAAGATCATCTTTTAATCTACACCATCCATTTCAAATATTATATTATCTTTAATCTACACCATTCATTTCATATCACCTAATAATCACCTAACTTTATATTATAAACAAATCAATTTAATTATTCAACAATAATTCACACTTTAATCTACACCATTCATTTCATATCACCTAATAATCACCTAACTTTATATTATAAACAAATCAATTCAATTATTCAACAATAATTCACACTTTAATCTACACCATTCATTTCATATCACCTAATAATCACCTAACTTTATATTATAAACAAATAACTTTATCAATTCAATTATTATGACTAATTGTTATAAATACAGTATAGTTAGCTCTTAGATATCAAGTCAATAAATTAATGAAATACAACTGTTTAAATAACATCATAATAGAGATAACAATAATGTAAAATAAAGCATACGTTACTGTGTAATGACAATTATTGATTCAATAATGTGAATTACTGTGCATATGTTACTGTGACAATTATTAGGTTCAATAATTTTAAAAACAGTGCAACAACAATTATTGACTCAATGATATAAAATACAGTGTAATGACAATTATTAAATCAATAATGCAAAATACTGTGTAACAACAATTATTGAATTGATAATATAAAATATTATGCAGTGACAATTATCGATGAAATGATGCGTAACAGTTACGGTGTCAATTATCAGACCAATAATATGAGACACTATGCAATACCGTGTGTTACTGTAGAGTACCGTGTGCTACAGAAAATACCATAAACTACCGTATGCTACTATTCTTTTATCACCGGTATTTTAACAGTTCCGTTGACTATTTTTATTTAAAAAGGTTACTTCTGTCGTTTTCTATATCCGACAAATATTCCGTTGTGGGGTCCACCAATAATTTATTATTTCGGCGCCGTCGTACGGCACGAATATTCCCCGACCAAACGAATATTCCCCGACAAAGCGAATATTGTCCGACAAAATAAAATTTGCACATAACATCCTTAACTTTCAATTTTGTTAATTTAACCACTTACTGTTTCAAAAAAAATATATATGAAGAAAAATTAAATTTTGTATTTCATAAAATTCGGGGTCTTACAACCTCCCCTCCTTATGAAATTTCGTCCCCGAAATTGACGTACCTGACATATCGAAGAGGTAAGGATACTTATTTTTGATCTCAGATTCTAGCTCCCAGGTCATTTCCTCAGTATCTTGGTTCCTCCATAAAACCTTAACTTGAGGTATAACCTTTGAGCGTAGGATCTGCTCCTTCTTATCCAGGATCTTAACAGGTACCTCCTCGTATGTTAAATCCTCTGCTATAACGTCTAGTTCTAACTCAATGACGTGGTTTGGGTCCTTCACATATTTACGTAACATAGATATGTGAAAAACGTTATGGATGCGAGACATACTTGGTGGTAGGGCTAGTCTGTAGGCTACGGTTCTTATTCGATCGAGGATTTCAAATGGGCCAATAAATCGAGGGTTGAGCTTTCCTCTCTTTCCGAATCTCGTAACCCCTTTCCATGGAGAAACACGTAAGAATACATGATCTCCGACGTTGAAGCTTTCGTCTCTCCGATGAAGATCAGCATAACTCTTTTGTCGTTCTTGTGCGGTCTGTATTCGTTGTCGGATCATTTGGATCTTTTCTGTTGTCAAGCGTACCAACTCGGGTCCCAACAATTTTGCTTCTCCTACCTCATTCCAACATATTGGAGAGCGACACTTCCTTCTATACAATGCCTCGAATGGAGCCATGCCTATGCTTACTTGGTAACTGTTGTTGTAAGAAAATTCCACCAACGGCAAGTACTTATCCCAACTTCCTTTGAAGTCTAATACACAAAGTCTCAAAAGATCTTTGAGGGTCTGGATCGTCCTTTCCGATTGTCCGTCCGTTTGAGGATGGTATGCAGAACTAAAACGTAGTTCAGTGCCCATAGCTTTTTGTAGACTGATCCAAAAGCGTGAAGTGAATCTAGGATCTCGATCAGAAATTATGGAAACTGGCATGCCATGCAATCTCACGATCTCATTTATGTACATACCGGCAAGACGTTCAAGTGAAAAGTTTTCTCGTATAGGCAAGAAATGAGCAGATTTGGTCAATCTATCTACGATCACCCAAATTGCATCTAAACCTTGAGAAACTTTTGGAAGACCCGTCACGAAGTCCATATTGACGTGTTCCCACTTCCATTCGGGAACTTCAAGTGATTGTAATGGACCTTTAGGAACTTGATGTTCTGCCTTGACACGTTGACAAGTTAGGCACCTTGAGATAAACTCCGCAATCTCTCTTTTCATATTGTTCCACCAAAATGTATGTCGAAGATCTCGATACATCTTGGTACCTCCTGGGTGGATTGCAAACGGCGTGTTGTGTGCCTCCATCATGATTTTATGCTTTAATTCAGGATCGTTAGGAACACAGAGTCGAGAGTTGACTCGAAGTATTCCTTTCTCGTCGATTCTTGCTTCGGGAATGGCACCTTCTTGTACTTTCTTTATCATGTTTATCAGTTTCGGATCGGTAGCTTGAGCAGCTTTAATTTTATCGATTAAAGTTTGTTCTACTCGCACGTGAGCAATCTTCGAGCGGGTCCCTGGTGTCTTTAGCTCTATCTCCATCTTTTGCAAGTCGTACAAAATACACTTTTGTGTTGTCAGCAGTGCACTTGTACTTGCATAAGATTTTCTGCTCAAAGCGTCAGCTACAACGTTCGCCTTTCCCGGGTGATACTGGATTGTGTGGTCATAATCCTTTAACAGCTCAAGCCAACGTCGTTGTCGCATGTTGAGTTCCTTCTGGGTGAAGAAATACTTGAGACTTTTATGATCCGTATAGATATCCACTTTTTCTCCGTACAAGTAGTGTCTCCAGATCTTCAACGCGAAAACGACTGCTGCCAACTCTAGATCATGAGTAGGATAATTTTTCTCATAATCTTTGAGTTGTCGAGAGGCATAGGCTATAACCTTTCCATGTTGCATAAGGACACAGCCTAGACCTTTGCCAGAAGCATCGCTGTAGATAACAAATTCTTCTGATCCTGATGGTATGGTCAGAACAGGAGCTGAAACAAGTCTCCTCTTGAGTTCTTGAAAACTCTTCTCGCATTCCTCGCTCGATATAAGTTTTGTACTAGAATGAATGATACCGATATCTAGTAATTAAACTTTCAACTCTTGGTGTTCTATGGGGGCCATTTGGTATGGGACTTTAAAAATGGGCTTAGTGCCGGGTTCAAGATCGATACAGAATTCAATTTCACGGTTTGGGGTAAGCCAGAAAGTTCCTCAGAAAAAACGTCAGGAAACTCATTAACAATGGGAATATCATTCAAGTTTGACGTGTTTTTGTTCAAATCAGTGACATGAGCTAAAAAGGCTTGACATCCGTTTTTCAATAAACGAATGGCTTTATGGCTAGAAATAACAGTTATAGATTTCAATGGTTTAGTTGCTTGAATTTGCATGACAGGTTGATTAGGAATATGAAAACTAATAATCTTATGAAAACAATCAATTTTAGCATGATGGGTAGTCAACCAATCAATTCCTAAAATCACATCAAATTCACGCATCTCCAAAGAAATAAGGTCAACAGGTAATGTGAGGTTGTTGATTTGAACTAGGCAAGATTTATAGATAGTAAATGTAATAGGTATTTCTCCCAATGAGGTTTCAACTGATAAGACAAGATTTAAGTTTTCAATAGTCAAATTTAAACGTTGAGTACATATAGGTGGGATAAAAGAGTGGATAGAGCCAGTATCTAATATGGCATAGACTTCACGAGAATTTATGAATAGCTTACCGGTTATCACCTCATTCGGTTTCTTGACTGTTATCGTCAAATCGAATCCCGAATACTTCATTCGGATCTTCACGTATTTCAACCATGGGAATACCACTGAATAATTTTCTAGCAAACTGTTTCTCGGGTTCATCAACTTCATCAGTAGTAAGGTACCAATGATTTCCATTAAAATAGTATTTTCGATAGACTGCAGTTTCCACGATAGTGACTAACTTAACCTGAATTCCTCTAAATTGTAACGCCCAAAAGTATAGAAACATCATTTTTAAATAATCTTGAAAATCATAGCTGGAACACCATAAATCCCAAAGACTAATATGAAAAGTCCATATATTCTGATCCTTTGTTATAGAGCATAACCAGGTGATATCACTCTCCCAATTAGTGAGTAAATTAAAGGCAATAATTTCCGCAAGTTCGTTACTTCCTTTAATTGTTTCTAAGAATGGATCTGGAACGACTGTAGCAGAGCTTTCACCTTCATCCTTACTGGATAGAACACGCATAATTTTTGCCTTAGGCAAATGATTCAACTCTGAGTTTGTAAGAAGATTATTCGTCGCCTCTTGTTTTGCAGCTACATTTGTTTCGGTAATTTCATAGTTAACCTCCTGATTTCCAGATGCCATAATTAACTGTGGTCACAAAATAAATGTTAGTTCAAATAAACTGACTCATCTCTTCATGTTCCTACATTCAAATCGATTCATTAGATAAAAAATAAATCTAATTTAGGTAGGACACACTAGTGATTGATTCTATTCATCTCTCCCCTCCTAGTTCTAACCCCAGATCTCCATTAAAGACCATATCCCTAAGCTCTGATGCCAACTGTGACTCTCATCCCACCATAGGGACAGCACCTCACAATGGTACCTATCAGTTTGCCACCTGTACTATAGGCGTCCCCTACGGAGAGTCTGGCTTCGGTGCATCCCCTCTCAAAAGACACCGAACAGATGTATCGCCTTTAACCTATTATATCGCCTTTAACCTATCATCTGTTCAACAAATATATCACATCTGTGCCCCCGGCCACAGATATTCACAACAGCTTGATTTTTGGATGATTAGAATGATATAAATGATTAACAGAAGAAATAGGATAACAATAAGTATCGGAAGTTTACTTTGTACAGATTCAAATAATGTCCAAATTGTCAACATGATGTGGAGTGAAATTCAAGATCCACAGTTCAGAATAACGGTTACAATTCAATAGAAAGGTTCACGTAAATAGGAAGGTTCAGTTGAAATAATGAAGTTCAATTATTATGGAACATATAATATTTTCAGGAATTATAGAAGCAATAGTTCCATAATAAATTTCGATTTAGGAGTATGAAAGAAAATAATATCCCTTACCGTAGCAGGTTTGATTAACAAAAGGTGAAGAAAATTAATACAAAAGGTTATTCACCAACAGGCGGCAATCCGCTCCGTAAGGTTATTCCCACAATTTAATAGAATTTGAGTACAAAGAGTTATTCACCAAACAGGCGGCAATCCGCTCCGTAAGGTTATTCCCACAATTTAATAGAATTTGAGTACAAAGAGTTATTCACCAAACAGGCGGCAATCCGCTCCGTAAGGTTATTCTCAGAGATTAATAATGAATGAATACGAAAGGTTATTCACCAACAGGCGGCAATCCGCTCCGTAAGGTTATTCCCACAATTTAATACATGGAAATAAAAGGCACGTCTTATGAGTAAGGAAGAAACAAAATTATTATCGAGAATCAAATAATGATAATCCCTTACCATAGTATGTTTGAATAATGGAAGATGAAAAAGATGGTATCCCTTACCATAGTACGTTTGAATAATGGAAGATGAAAAAGATGGTATCCCTTACCTCAACACGTGACTGGATATTGATTTAAATGAGGTTGATTAACTTGAACAGTACACGTATACTTATAGATCTTCACAAATACTCAAGATGACTTAAGCACACTTAGAGAGAACTTTCACAAGAAGTATTTAGAGAGAGAAAGAAAGAACAAGTAAGGAAGTTTATGAAAAATCCTTAAGTTAAGGCTTCTATTTATAGCCAAAAATCTTATCATTCATTTAATCTAAACCATTCATTTAAAGATCATCTTTTAATCTACACCATCCATTTCAAATATTATATTATCTTTAATCTACACCATTCATTTCATATCACCTAATAATCACCTAACTTTATATTATAAACAAATCAATTTAATTATTCAACAATAATTCACACTTTAATCTACACCATTCATTTCATATCACCTAATAATCACCTAACTTTATATTATAAACAAATCAATTCAATTATTCAACAATAATTCACACTTTAATCTACACCATTCATTTCATATCACCTAATAATCACCTAACTTTATATTATAAACAAATAACTTTATCAATTCAATTATTATGACTAATTGTTATAAATACAGTATAGTTAGCTCTTAGATATCAAGTCAATAAATTAATGAAATACAACTGTTTAAATAACATCATAATAGAGATAACAATAATGTAAAATAAAGCATACGTTACTGTGTAATGACAATTATTGATTCAATAATGTGAATTACTGTGCATATGTTACTGTGACAATTATTAGGTTCAATAATTTTAAAAACAGTGCAACAACAATTATTGACTCAATGATATAAAATACAGTGTAATGACAATTATTAAATCAATAATGCAAAATACTGTGTAACAACAATTATTGAATTGATAATATAAAATATTATGCAGTGACAATTATCGATGAAATGATGCGTAACAGTTACGGTGTCAATTATCAGACCAATAATATGAGACACTATGCAATACCGTGTGTTACTGTAGAGTACCGTGTGCTACAGAAAATACCATAAACTACCGTATGCTACTATTCTTTTATCACCGGTATTTTAACAGTTCCGTTGACTATTTTTATTTAAAAAGGTTACTTCTGTCGTTTTCTATATCCGACAAATATTCCGTTGTGGGGTCCACCAATAATTTATTATTTCGGCGCCGTCGTACGGCACGAATATTCCCCGACCAAACGAATATTCCCCGACAAAGCGAATATTGTCCGACAAAATAAAATTTGCACATAACATCCTTAACTTTCAATTTTGTTAATTTAACCACTTACTGTTTCAAAAAAAATATATATGAAGAAAAATTAAATTTTGTATTTCATAAAATTCGGGGTCTTACATTATATGTTCCATAATAGTTGAACTTTATTATTTCAACTGAACCTTCCTATTTACGTGAACCTTTCTATTGAATTGTAACCGTTATTCTGAACTGTAGATCTTGAATATCATTTTTAAATTTTACTCCACATCATGTTGACAATTTGGACATTATTTGAATCTGTACAAAGTAAACTTCTGATACTTATTGTTATCCTATTTCTTCTGTTCATCATTTATATCATTCTAATCATCCAAAAATCAAGCTGTTGTGAATATCTGTGGCCGGGGGCACAGATGTGATATATTTGTTGAACAGATGATAGGTTAAAGGCGATATAATAGGTTAAAGGCGATACATCTGTTCGGTGTCTTTTATGGCACGTGGTGAATGTTCTCTTTGGCCCGTAGTGCAAAGATGAACTGTTGTTTGGTATGATTATGACCAAAGGCTGAATCTGGTATAATCATGACCGTTGGTGCTATATTGAATATCTTTGGCCCGTAGTGCAAAGATGAACTGTTGATGTGCATGATTATGATCAGGAACTGTGAATTTATATTATCATGACTAATGATATTTCAGATGATAAAAGTTGATGATGTTTTTACGAAAAAGAGAAGCGAGTGGACATTATAGTCTGCATTATTCTTCTAATAGATTGCTCATTCCGCTGCTATTATTGATCTGAACATTGTTTAAGAATTTAACTACAGTTTTTGATATAAACCTTGTAGTCTATTGTATTCTATCAAGAACTCAACTGTTGAAGGCTAATGATAATTTATTCGTCATTATCTTAGTCATGATATTTTTTACTGGGCTATTTGAGCTCACCCTTTTTTTTGTTCCATTGTTTTTCAACAGGAGATGAAAACATAACAGGGTCTAGCCGGGGAATGGAGTGAGGGTCCGAGGAATAGTTATCACAGTCTTCACGTTTTGTAAAATAGTGTGACAATAATAGTGAAGACTTAGTTGTGTATTATTATACACTGTATTGTTGTACGTTGTGCTTTGTTGTAATAATTTTGTTGTAGTCTTTTGACGACTCAAGTTTGGGCTGTGTGGGCCCAGATTTGGGGGCGTCACACGTAATGCAAAGATGAACTATTGACTGGCATGATTATAATCAGGAACTGAAAATTTATATTATCATGACCAGCGGTGTTTAAGATGATAAAAGTTGATGATGTTTTTCCTAAAAAGAGAACCGAGTGGACATTATAGTCTGCATTATCATTATTCTTCTAATAGATTGCTCATTCTGCTGCTATTATTGATACAAAGCTTATTGTCTATTATATTCAATTAAGAACTCATCTGTTGAAGGCTAATGATAATTTATTTGTCGTTATCTTAGTCATGATATTTCTTACTGGGCTATTTGAGCTCACCCTTTCTTTTGTTCCATTGTTTTTCAGAAAAAGAGAGAGTAGCTGGGTCTAGCAGGGGAATGGAGTGACGGTCCGAGTGATAGCTATTGTAGTCTTCACATGTTGTATATAGTGTGGAAATAATAGTGAAGACTTAGTTGTGTATTATTGAGTTTTGCATTTCTGTTTTATGAACTATTTGTATTAAAGATTATGTATTTTATGGCGTCTCAAATTGGGCTATGTAGGCCTAGATTTGGGGGCGTCACAGGAACGGCGAGGGTAGTTTTGTTAGGTTTTGAGGGAATGGAGCAAGTTTAAAAACTCAGGTAGGTAAAAAATGGAAGTAATTTCGGAGAATGTTAACAACATTATTTGACTGAAAAACTACATCCATCTCGTTGACGCGTGACTTTTTCTTCTGTTAAAATTATCCAACAACATAATACTTACACGTAACAAGTCGTTAAATACTCCACAAATCATGTCACGATTTGGATTAGTCAGAGATGTTCCGATATAAGAGTAAATACAAGTCATTAAACGTTACAATAAAAAATTAAAAATATGCTAGAATAAGTGCAAGATATTTGATATATCTTGTTTTGTATATAGAAGGTATTACCTTGTTTTCTTATGAGACATTGTATATATATTTATTCATACACCGTCAGGAGTCCCATCAACTTAATTAAGTGAAAAAATAATATATTTTTTTACTAATCCAAATCGTCTTAAAAATAATAACTTGAATGGACCGACTTAAGGTTCAAGAACATTATAATATATAAATTAATTCAATAAATACCAAAATAAGATAATTTTTAATTTATATTAAAATATAAAGTCTAATAAATTATGTCTGAACATATGCTATGGCCGCATGGGGAAAAAGAAATTTACATGTGACTGAATTCAGCAGCATAAGTCACAATTAGCATAAGATATTGGCATAAAACTATATATATATAGGTACGTAGGTGGGTGAGTACCGAGCAGCAAGAATACAAAATTCCTTTATGAAAGAATTGTTGAACGAGAATACATTGGGGGCTGCCTAACACCACTATTATTCGTTTGCCTCGAGGAGGGATTAATAATTGGTTATCATAAAATATGCCAAAATGAACAAACCATTTTAAAAAGAATTGAAGGTGAATGGAAAAGAATGAAAATGGAAAGAAACAACAATAGTAGGCGGTAAAACCTTAATATCATTCATATAGAAAATGAAAAGAGAAAATATGAGGGTATCACGTCTATATAAATTACACGTACATCGGGTTAGCAAAAAATTGAATTTGACTTTAAAATTGTACTAAAAATTAATCAAATTATACCAAAGATTTTAGCGTGTATGACTATTTTATAAGAGTTAAAAAATCATATATGTGATTTGATTTTAAATTCTATAACCTACAGCACTGCCAAAACCGCAACACAGCACACTAATAATATTTATTATATATATATTTTTAAGTTACATAGATCAAAACGACGTTGTTTTAATGATTTACAAAAATTGGAACTGATGTGTTTTAGTAGATGAATTCTTATTAGACTTGTTTGTTATAGACTTGTTTATTATAAATTAGTGTTTATTGCAAACTTGAATTATGGAATTTTATATTTTTGTACATCCACTTTAACTTGATTTATTTTTAAAATTGTAATATAACACAATTTTCTCTTTCTCATATAAAAGATATTTTTCAGTACATATATATTAAATTAATTTTGAACTCAAAATTGCATTAAATATAATTGCACTGTACATTTTAAAACTATACCCCGCTTTTAAATTTATTAAATTACACCTTAACAATTTTATATACAATTTAAATTTTTAATTATATCAAACCGCATTATACCCTCCAATATTAATCTCACTATTTTAGATATTGAGAAGAACGATCGATGATAAATGCTCATCACTTTTTACTCTTTGCATGCATTTCATCTCGCTATCCAAGGAGGATTTTGTTGCCCTCCCATCCCATAATTACCCATCAGATTTGTTTTGGGGGTAAATATATACCCATCAGATTTTACTTTGTAACCAAACATGTTTCTAATGCAGGCAGTAAATCTCTCCCTAAACAATGTAGAGTTGAATCAATCTGTGTCGCCGTCTTAGTATATTTGCATGCATGACTGATGAATACGTAAACACATAAACGACGAAAATTGCTTATTACGCTGTCCCATAACACACCATAATTTTATCCCTACCGAAAAAACCCTACTAATCATTAAATTCGCCATTATTATTAAAGAAGATAAAAAATTTAATACGATGTATATTTTTATTATCATAATATGTTATTAAGTTAAAAATAATTTTATTCATATAATTATTAATTATTGCATAAAATTTTAACTTTAATAAAAAGACCCCTGCTTAAAATAAATAACATGTCACACTTAATTATATTTTTAGAAAATAAATCTACAATATATCTGGAGAGTACAGAAAAAATCTACTCGCGCAAGACGTTACAAAATTGACCGACTGTGGCGCTAAGAAGCCCCCACATGGGGATGTCTAAGTCCACGCGAGTATCCCATAGTCCCTCGAGTACACGAGACGTGAAGAAGACGATCTTATCTAGAACATGCCATTTTCCGTAATTAATTGACCGAACCTGGGCAATTCTGAAACTAATTATTCAGTAGCAAGGAGGAGACAGAAGAGAGTAGTTGAGTTGTTGACATCGAAACCAGATCTTTTTACATTATTCAACGGTTGAGATTCTCTCAACACTTTCCCTTCTACACTGCCCTTACCGTCAGATCGATATTGAGTACTCCCATCCATCAAATAAATAAGAGTTTAATGATATAAATTTGATAAAAATTCAAAAAAAGAAAAAACTGTCTTAAATAATAAATTATTAATTTAATAAAATTATAAAAATAATAATACTATTATAATAAATTTTAAAATATTAAAAAATAAGATACTTACGATTTTATGTATCGATTCTTTTGTTATTAAATTACATGAAAAACTATTGTTAATAATATGTTAATATATATATGTGACATAATAGGTCAATTTTATAATTTTACTAAATTTTATTATTTTCGTCTTAAATTAAATGTTCAATTTTAACTTTTTAAAGTCAAATCGATTATTTTTAAAATTATTTTTTTATATCATTTATACTAAAATATAGATGAAAATAGTCTAATAAAAAAAAAGTATATACAATTTATTATTAACTCCCAAGTTTTATAATTTTAAAAATATATTTATATATACTTAATTATTAAATTTAAAAATAATTATTTTGACTTTAAAAAATTAAAATTAGGCATTTAATTTTGAACAAAGTAAGTATGTATTATGTGATGTAATGCAATTCTTTGTACTACCTTCATTTTAAATTATAAGATATATTAATTTTAAAAAAATTAATTTTAAATATTTAAAATTTAAAATTAAATAAATTTATTTAATTTATGTTAATATAAATATTATAAATTATTTTTAAAATAATACTAGTTATAAAATATATTATTTTAAATAAATTATGTTAATTTAAAATTTAAAATATATTAAATTATTTTAAAAAAAATTAATACTAATTTTATAATTCAAAACGAACAAAATATTAATGTACGTCAGGACTCAAAAAATTATGTCTTATAATTATTAAAAAGAATTTTTTATTTATGAAAAAAAGCCTTTCTTTGGAACGAAGAGAGTATAGTCCTTAACCATGGTTCAGTTTAACTCAGAGCTTACTTGTTCTTTCTCCTTCTCTCTCCTCTAATGATGAGCTACATCAGAATTCAGATTATAAGACATCAGTGATCGATATAGAGAGAGACAATAACAAACAGATGATCGTCTCATCTCAATCTCCAAAACTCCTAGTCCAAGTACAACTCCAACTCCAATCCCTGTTGATCATCTCTTCAAAGGTCCTTCCTTTCTCAATTTATTAACTGCTTTAGATTTCCACCACTACTATTTTCCTCGAGGTTCTTTCTTCTTTTTCTTTTTTGTTGTCCACTTTATAATCATCATTTTTTGATTTTTAGCATATGATGATGATTTAAGTCCAAGCTCAAGATTTTTCTTATCCAATAACTTCCCCTTTTCTGCCTCGAGTTCTTTCTTACAATTTAGTAGTGTTTTCGATCTAATTTGAAGTCAAACTCATATAGGAATTTTACATTTTTTTTCACCAAATCTTCAGATCTACTGAGAGTTTAAGTTGGTTTATCAAGATCTGTTGTTAGATCCGAGTCAAATTTATCAACAAAAAAAAAATTGCTTTGGTGGTTGCAAAATCGAAGCTTTAATGTGTTTTGCTGAGCATTACATGATGAATTACTTTCCCGAAGAGGTGTTAGAGCACGTCTTTAATTACTTAACATTGCATCGAGACCGAAATGCGGTGTCTTTGGTATGCAAATCATGGCACAGAGTGGAGAGATTTAGCAGGGAGAGAGTTTTTATCGGGAATTGTTATGCAATTAGTCCTGAAAAATTGATTGGGAGATTTCCTAGGGTTAGGTCTCTCACTTTGAAAGGGAAACCCCATTTTGCTGATTTCAATTTGGTGCCCCCGGATTGGGGAGGGTTTGTTTATCCATGGATTGAAGCTATGGATAAGAGTGGTGTTAATTTGGAGGAGCTTAAGTTGAAGAGAATGGTGGTTTCTGATGATAGCCTCGAGCTTCTTTCCCGGTCTTTTGTCAATTTTAAATCTTTGGTTTTGGTTAGCTGTGAAGGATTCTCTACTGATGGCCTTGCAGCTATTGCTTCCAATTGCAGGTATATTTATTTATTTTTATATAAATTGCACATGAGTTCTGAAGTTATCTGTTCTTGATTTCTTTTGTTGATGATTTTTTTGACTCTTTCCTGAGTATTGGTGTGTATAAATTTTCTTTTGCTGTCATAAATAATCTGCTACTGTGGCCATTAAGTTGGTTCATTTGGAATTTAAAATACATATGTAGGTGTCTTGAGATAGTTTATTGGCTATATAACTGATCAAATAATAAAAGGTATTGATGCTGTGGTGGGACAAATGTTGACTAGGTGATTCCCCCTCCCCCCTCCTTTTTCTCTTTTTCCATGTATGTGCATGTGTGACTGACTTCTTGTTTCTTCAATGTAGGAGTTTGCCTATTTATTCCAGCATACATCCACTCGTAATATGTCAATATATAGAATTTAATGTCCAGGGTTTGCAAGTTATGGTCACACAGTCTTAATTATTACCAGTAGTATATAACCTGCTTTTGACAGTTCCTTGCCCCCACAGAATTTACTGTTTTACATGCTAATTTGCTGACGAGTGCCACTGTAATGTCCTTTAGAAAAGGAGTTCGATTAGTTTGTTGGATAGTAATAGCTGCTTTATTATGGGATTTAGACGTTTATTTGAAACTAACCCTAGCTTTGGTCATTATCTTTGATTTCTACATTCAGGTTTCTTAGGGAGCTGGACTTGCAAGAAATTGAAGTTGAAGATCATAGAGGGCAGTGGCTTAGCTGCTTTCCCGACAGCTGCACGTCACTTGTCTCCTTGAATTTCGCATGCCTGAAAGGAGAAGTTAATCTCTCTGCTCTTGAGAGACTGGTGGCAAGGTGTCGTAATCTTAGAAGTCTCAGGTTGAACCATTCAGTTCCTGATGATGCTCTTCAGAAGATTTTTGTGCAAGCACCTCAGTTGGTGGACTTGGGGGTAGGGTCTTATGTCCATGATCCAGATTCAGAGACATACAACAATCTGAAGAACACGATCCAGAAATGTACATCAATTAGGAGCTTATCGGGATTCGTGGAGGTTGCTCCTCGCTGCTTGCCTGCTGTTTATCCGATTTGTGTGAATTTGACCTCCTTGAACTTGAGTTATGCAGCGGGGATCTACAGCAGCGATCTTAGAAAGTTAATCCGTCACTGCAGGAAACTGCAACGCTTATGGGTTTGAATTTTAACCCTCACTTTTGAAAATTGTGCGTTTCCCCCCCATTTATGTTAAGATGAAATGACATTCTATATTTTTTCTGCAGATATTAGATTATATTGGAGATAAAGGGCTAGGTGTTGTAGCTTCTACTTGTAAGGAACTTCAGGAACTGAGAGTCTTCCCTTCTGATGTTAATGGTGTTGGTAATGCTGCTGTAACTGAGGAAGGTTTGGTGGCTATATCAGCTGGTTGCCCCAAGCTGAATTCCTTGCTCTATTTCTGCCAGCAGATGACAAACGCTGCACTCATAACAGTTGCCAAAAACTGCCCAAACTTCATTCGGTTCAGACTATGTACACTTAACCCAACTATAGCAGATCCAGTGACTATGCAGCCACTGGATGAAGGTTTCGGTGCAATTGTTCAATCATGCAAGGGTCTCAAGCGGTTGTCACTCTCTGGCCTCCTAACTGACCAGGTTTTCCTTTATATAGGAGTGTATGCAGAGCAGCTTGAAATGCTGTCAGTTGCGTTTGCTGGGGGCAGTGACAACGGAATGCTTTATGTGTTGAATGGCTGCAAGAAGCTTAAAAAGCTAGAAATCAGGGATAGCCCTTTCGGGAATGTGGCACTTCTAGCGGACATGGGAAAGTATGAAACAATGCGATCCCTTTGGATGTCGTCCTGTGAAGTGACTCTTGGAGCCTGCAAGGCACTTGCCAAGAAGATGCCAACCCTAAATGTGGAAATTATTAATGAGAGTGCACAGATGGATGCTAGTTCTGATGATAGGCAAAATGTAGAGAAGATGTACCTGTATCGGACCTTGGTTGGGCCAAGAAATGATGCACCAGATTTCGTGTGGACATTATAGATGTACATGTCCATTGTAAATTTGTGTTTCTCCTGCCCAAAATTTCATATGGTGTATAGAAGCTCAATTTTGCTTAGATTGAGCCAAACTGTGTACTCGACTTTAATGATTAATTAGTAGGTTGCCCTGCCCCTTCTATATACAGTTTCTCGGAGGGAGTTTAAATCCATTACTTTTCATCAATGAAAACTGGGGTTTAGATTAGTTTTTCTTATAACAGGTTTAAAATGTTGTGAGTTTGAGCAAAACAGAAAGTAGAGGATCGGTTGCATAGGCAGTAGTCGTACCCGTGTTTACTATGCCGTGCCCGGTGTGTTATAATAAAAAAGGTTTGCAAATGATCCTGAATTCAGAATATTATGAAAATGATTTTGAATGGCATTAAAAACAGAATGTAACCTTAAAACGAATATTTAATTTTGAAACGGATGGAACAACTATTGTACTACATTCATTATGCCACAGGAATAAGAAACGAGAAAAGCGACGGTGGGTGCTCGGTGTTCCTAGTGTCCTTGACTAGGGTAACAAATGTTCAAGTTAAAAGTTGTGGTCTGCATAAGAATAATGTTTAAAATGCTTGTATGTGGACCCACACATTATGTTTGATAAAATTTTGTACTATACCTTCATTTCTCAAAAAACAAGAAGCAGAAACTAGAAAATATCTGCAAACTTCTTTGTTAACTACTGCTGTGTGCCAGCTACTACTTTCAGAGGTTCAACGGTTCAAGTACAAAGTTAAATCTTGATGTTAGGGTGCTTATTTATGAGAATAATTATTGGGTGTTAACTTATAGTTGATCTAGCATGCTAAGGAGTGTTATGGCACTAGCCTTTAATACTGATTTAAATATGTTTTCACAATAATCCATACAAGTACCACAAAGCTGTAATAACAATGTCACTGGTTCATGTTTACGAATAATACTGACGAAATCAAACCATATCAGCAATGCACATTACATAGAAATGCCCCACGAGAGAACTGATAGATAAGAGGTGTAATCCTGGCACGAAGGATACGCTGTACGTTGTAACTTCCATTGTAGTTTAGAAGCAGCAGCAGCATTTTTCCAACAAACAGCAGCAGCAAAGCGCACCCAAACTGCACATGTAAAGTCACACGAAAAGCTTAATCACAGTGCCCTCATATATTTCTAGCATACGTAGATTAAAGCGTACCAAGTAAACTAATATGTAGAAACAAAGTATATTCAGAAAGATATTATGGCACTAATCCTACAAAGCCTGTCAGTATTAAGACACTGGAACAAATACAAAAGATGATTTTATAACTCTCCAGGTGGTGTAGTTAAAATGAATTTTGGTAATTTAAGTTCATTTAACGATTCATATTGAGACATAAATTTCAACATAGATTCGGTCGCCATGAAATAAGTCATGCTGCTGCATTCACCGATGCTAGAACTAAATAGTGTTCACAAGACAAAAAGGAGCACTGTTAACTGATTCGTCAAACATTTCAGAAGCAAGTACAAATATACACGCCAAGTTTTCATCAGTCGGAGAGATACCATTTAGTATTACTATCGTGTAATATGGCCATGACATTATTCCTTTTCACTGAATAATTTTTTGAACATATATAATAAACAAAGCAAATTTTATGGCATTTGCAGAAATCACAATGCAATGCAGAACCAAAATTGGGACAAGTGCCTTGAACGGGAATCGTACAACTGCTTAAAGAAGACAATTTGCATCGTACTCCCAGCATAATGCACTTTAGACATCTGAGACAAAAGAGGATACAGATGTCTTGGTGCAAATTGCAAACCTTAGGTCAATATTGATCAATAGAATGTTAGAGACCCAAATATGGTCCTGCCACAAACATTTTATTTTTTTTGGACAATAAAATCCTGAAAGCTCCCTCAATACTTTAACATGAACTCTTACAAACAAAACCGAATTACGTGTCTTACTAGCATGTACATAGTAGTGAAAGAAGGAAATCTCTAATATTAGTCCAGAACCTGATCAAATGCAAATAGATAGTTCTAGACTTCTAGTTCTGTTCAGAACATAGAGTAAAGAACAGCTCCCATATAAATTGTAGCTCATTTAATATAGATACTTATATTATCCTTAAGTATATATATCGATAAATGTCCAGGTCCTCCAGGAGCAGGTTATACTGTTAACTAAGAGAAAGTAGAAAATGAGAAATTTTCATTTACATAGAAATAGTTTACAGATAAGTTGACAGTCTCTAATCTTTTAGGTCTCTAAGCATCAATATAGCTCTTATATCTTGACATATACCCAGAAGAGTCGCAAGTAAAAACATACTCAAATGTATTGATTTTTTATATTCACCAACTAGATGAAACAGTAACTTTATATTTGACAACCTCATACAGCATGCTTTCCGGTAAAAGGCAAAAGGGAAGAAATTCAAAAAGAAAAACAAGAGTGGCCAACCTATTTAACCATGAAGACATTATTCAGTAAATGTATATGAGATTTATAGTTCACATGCTAGGATAATGGAAAAACTAAATGAAACTGAAAATAATTCAGCTCTTGCAAAGGTAATTATAGGCTAAGGCTGAGCTTATGTAACTAGTATAGATAGTTAGATATCAACGTTGAGCTCAACTAAAGCAAGCACCTATTTATTAAAAACCAACAGCCAAGGAAATGAACCGACACTATTTCAAATAACTGACAGAAATTCTTGGCTTACTGCAAATCCAAGTTCTTAGAATCATATCCAAATCATCCAGTTTAACATAGAAGACTATCTAGTTATGTTCTAAATTCCCACGTAGAATAAACAAAAGGCGGAAATTCAGAGCTCATCGAAGCCCAATTATCAGATAAATCAATTTCCAACAAAGAGATCAGAAGCAAACACAGCAAACAACAATTTTGCCTACCAATGAAAGAACCGTAGTATAAATAAACATGTGTATTTTTACACATAAAGAGGGGATGGATATACATACCAGCCTTTTAAAAAAGAGGAACAACCACCCTGATCATTGTGTTCGTGATGCTCATGGTGGACATGGTAAGGCTGATGGATTGGAGGAGGAGGTGGAGGATACCCTCGTCCACTGAAATACCCTTGATACCCTTGACCTGGGGGTGGCGGGTGTGGTGGCCGCGGATAGTGTTCATAGCGTGGCGGAGGCGGCGGAGGTGCAGATGGGTGTCCTGGTGGTGGAGGATAAGGATGCCTACCATACCCTTCAAAATTAACCACCACCACAAAATTGAAGTGCTAAAGTTTAGATCTTTTAAGGCAACAATCAGTCAAATTGAAAATATAAGAAAAATATAGCAAAATCAAAAGCTCAGAATCTGAAAATCAAAAGGAAAAGAAGACAAGAATTAGTCAAATTGAAGAACATGAAGAAATGAATGAATACCTGGGGGAGGGTGCTTGTGGCCTGGATCTTGAGGGGGTCTGTGGTAACTCATGGAATATTATCTTTCTCTCTCTTCACTTGCTTCCCTGAGAAAGTGCTGATGGAGGAGAACCGGCAAAAATTGTATTCACCGGCGAGAAGAATTTTACAGGTGCGTAGTCAAGTATTTATCTCTCTATGTTATAAAGCCGCTCTCCCAAACCGTGGTGAATTTTTATTTTTATTTTTATTTTAAATTTTCTTTTTCCTTCTAAAGCCGCCCTCCCAAAATTGTGGTGATTTTTGTGTCACTGTTTATTTTTTTTCTTTTACCCTTGTAACAATAGATTTTGTTCTTTTTAATTTAAACTAATTTATGATTTCGTACTAAACACAAGCTTTATTATAAAATTATTATATTATTTATATTTTTGATATTATATTATACTAATATATTAATTGTAGTAATAATAATTGATTAATACTATGTACAATAATTTTTATATAAAAAAGTTATTTTTTTTAAATATATTATTTAACTAATAAAAATTTAATAATAATTCATCTATTCATATAATATAAATAATAGTGTTTGATGAGTCATTTGTTTATATATTCATATATTTATCTACTTATGAAATAATAAATTATATTTAAATTCAAACAATTATATTTATATAATTTAATAATAAAAATTATCAATATATTTGATAATAATATGAATTTTATAGCACACTACCTAAATTAAAAGTTATATAAAAATAAGAGATAATGGTAAGTACATAATCATGATAATAAGAATAGATTAAAAAAAATATAATTGAATAAATGATGAAAAAAATACTTGAGTGAATTTTTTTCCTATAAAACATTATCTTTTTTATTTATTTTAAATATACGATGTATTCCTTTTCAAAATTTTAATTGAAAAAAAAAACTTTTATTCCTTATGAATTTTAGATACTGTTGAAACTTATCATGTTTAAAATAAAAATTGTTAATCTATTACTTATGCTGTGTTATTTTCAAAAGCACTCGAAAGAATCTAGAAGGGGGTTGAATAGATTTTTTTAAAAAAAAAATTAAAAAGTTATTAACAAGTAATTAAGTAGTTTAAATTTACTTGATTTATACAACGAAATATAAGTTTGAAACCCCCTTGTAAAGATAAAATGAAAATCACACTCTTAAATTTAATGAATGTGCATATACGAGTTACTAATGAAAACGTTGAGTGACAGAAAAGTAATATATAGAAAGTAAAGAACTTAGATATTTTTTAAAAGGTTCAGAATACAAAAATCTTTTAATCATCTTTTCTATTCCATGAGTAAGGATGATATATTAAGGATAATTTTGATTACACAAATCAAGATTCACTTAGAACCGCTACAACAGAGATTCATTTAGAATCTAACAAGTCACTAACACTTGGTTTTAATAGATTAGTAAAACCTATATAATCACTAAGAAAGAATTGTAATTAAAGGTGCTGCTAAATTGCGTTAAGTCCTTCTTAAATAAATTTAACCGTAGTTTGTATTTTTTAGAATCGTATAGTGGAGCTTTGAAAACTTAGACTTTCATCACTTTATTTCTTAATTAATTGTTATTTCAGCCTTCGATGTAACAATTCTTTTATAGTGTCTTCTTGAAATTTGCTCGTTGGATTGTTAACGTTGTTCCATTCTGTCTGGAACACTTGTTAAAATTCAAATATTTGACTTTAGATTATTGTCAGCTTGGACAATCTCAAGTCGCTTTTTTCAGTACTATACTTGGTGTAGTAACAAACACTTCATTTGTCCATACAACTAGTTGTTGGATAAAGTTGTTATCTTGCACTTATTGCAAACCCATGTGAAGTTCAATCTTGAGGAATGTGTGTTTAAGGTTTATAATCTTTGTTATAATCTGTCACTGACTTGTCAAAATACTGCACTTTAAGATTTTGGCTTCTGCTAAGCGAAATCGTAGAGTTGATTCTCAGATAGTAGAGTAGTTTCGGCTTTAATATTTTTGCTCTTCGAATGCAGTGACTTTAATATTTTAGTTCTACGAACTGACATCCACTCTGCAATTATGAAATGACTTCAGTTAACTCTGTGATCTTAAAGTGACTTTATCAACTTTTCTAACATTGGACAACTATGGTAAGGATTACATTACTATACGATTTAGATCAACTTAACAAATCTTATCTCTAACAAAAAAATTTACATAAAACATTTTATAAGAACTTTACAAAATATACTTATTTTTACAAATAAACATTAACACACAATCAAGATCAAATTAAATAAGGGGACCATATAATACAAAAACTAACAGATTAAAATTACTTGAAAATATTGATGTTATATTGTTGAAATACAAAAAATGAATAATTTTTATTTAATTTATTTAAATAAAAAGATTATTCCTAAAATTTAAAGTTGAATGTCGATTTTATCTTATTTATTTATATATATATAATTTTTTTTTAATTTAAACCTCTAAATTTATAAAATTTCAATTTTACTATAATATAATTCATATAAGTAACGTGTTTTCATATAAATAATGCGTGTGCAATGAGGTACTAGTTTCATAATAAAACGCCAGAGCTCAGATTAGAAAGGAGTAGTTATGACTTTTGAGGGTTTGCCAATTGGCCTTCATTACTATTGGATAACGATGTTTCCATCACCATCTCTACCTGTCCCAAATCATATTCCACCACCTCAAACGTGTTTTTTCCCATTTAACAAGATTTATAAATAAATAATAAGTCCTTTAATTTAAAAAATTATTCCAAATTTTACTATTACAATTTCCTCCATTACATTTTCATGCAGCTTTTTCCATAAACAACAAAACATTTAGCTTTGTAGTGACAACATTATCGTCAAATAATATATTATCACTAAATTTATTTATTTATTTTGTCAAAATATGTATTTAAAAAATAGGTAAAAAGTATAATGGAGACGATCATTTTAGTTCATAAGCTCTCTCTATCTTAACAGGAGCTAATAAAAATTTATATATTTTTGAATTTTTTTTCATCTTTATTGTTAAATATTTTTAAAAGGTCTAAATTGTAAGACCCCGAATTTTATAAAATACAAAATTTAATTTTTATTCATATATATATTTTTCCTGAAACAGTAGGTGGTTAAATTGATAAGGTTAAAAGTTAAGGATGTTATGTGCAAATTTTATTATGTCGGACAATATTCGTTTGGTCGGAGAATATTCGTTTTGTCGGGGAATATTCGATTCGTACGATGGCGCCGAAATAACAAAATAAGGGTGGACCCCCACAACGACTTATTGTCGGATATAGAAAGCGACATACGTAACCTTTCTAAATAAATATAGTCAACGATATTATCATCTTGAACTGTTAAAATACCTGATGGTAAAAGAATAGTAACATACGGTATTACATAGTAGCACACGGTATTACATAGTAGCACACGGTATTGCACTGTAGCACACGGTATTGCACAGTGTTTCATATTATTAAATGATAAAGTGGTTATTGTACTATATTGACTTTATTGAACCAATAATTGTCACATGCATAATAATTCATATTATTGAGCTGATAATTGTCACAGTAGCATATGTACAATAATTCACATTACTGAATCAATAATTGTCATTACACAGTAACGTGTTATTTTCTTATTTATTTTCAGCATTATTGTTATCTCTTTTATGATATTGATTAAACTGTTGTATTCTATTATTGGTTGATTTTCCTATTTTTCTAACTCGAAAAGCCAACTACACTGCATTTACAACAATTAGCCATAATAATGAATAATTGTGAATTATTGTTGAATAATTTAATTGATAAAGTTATTTGTTTTTATTATGATAAATTATATAAAGTTGTTTGTTTTTATATATAAAGATAATTGATTTATTTAAAGTTAGTTGTTTTATATATAAAGTAAATTGAATGGTATAGATTAAAAGATGATCTTTAAATGAATGGTTTAGATTAAAGAAATCTTAAAAGATAAAATGAGTGGTATGGATTAAACATTATCTTGAAATATACGGTTTGGATTAAATTAGGAAATCTTGGTGATGATAAGAATTTTTGCTATAAATAGAAGCCTTAACTTAAGGATTTTTGATAAAAACTTTCTTGCTTATTCTTTCTTTCACTCTCCAAATATTTCTTAGTATAAGTTCTCTTTGAGTGTGCTAAAGTCATCTTGAGTATTTGTAAAGAGCTGTAAGTGTACGAGTTCATATCTAGTCACGTGTTAAGGCAAGGGATACCATCTTTTTCATCTTCCATTATTCAAACTTACTATGGTAAGGGATTATCATTATTTGATTCTCGAAAATAATATCGTTTCTTTCTTACTCATAAGATGTGCTATTTATTTCCATGTATTAAATTATGGGAATAACCTTACGGCGCGGATTATCGCCTGTTGGTGAATAACCTTTTGTATTTATTTCCATGTATTAAATTATGAGAATAACCTTACGGCGCGGATTATCGCCTGTTGGTGAATAA
This sequence comes from Hedera helix, assembly GCA_947179155.2. Taxonomy (NCBI): domain Eukaryota; kingdom Viridiplantae; phylum Streptophyta; class Magnoliopsida; order Apiales; family Araliaceae; genus Hedera; species Hedera helix. Next base: position 34,587,568 of record OX359275.1, read on the forward strand.
CCTTTTGTATTTATTTCCATGTATTAAATTATGGGAATAACCTTACGGCGCGGATTATCGCCTGTTGGTGAATAACCTTTCGTATTCATTCCTTATTAATCTCTGAGAATAACCTGACGATGCGGACTACTGCATGTTTGGTGAATTACTCTTCGTATTCATTTCTTATTTGTCTCTTGTTGGTAAAGTTTCCTGAAATGATTATATATTCTTTAACAATTTGCGCTTCATCTAATATCATTTCAACTGAACCTTCCTATTTTTCTAAATCTTTCTATTGAACCTTAACTGTTATTCTGAACTGTGGATCTGAAATATCATTCTTGAATTTTAGTCCACATCATGTTGGCAATTTGGACATTATTTGAATCTGCACAAAGTAAAGTCATAAACTTTCGATATTTATTGATCATACTGTTTCTTCTGATTCATCATCTATATCACGGTTGTTATTCTAATCATCAAGAACCATGTTGTTGTGAATATATGTGGCCTGGGGTACAGTTGATAGGATAAAGGCGATATAATTATTGTGTCTTTTAGGGCACGTGGTGAATATTCTCTTTGGCCTGGGGCAAAGATGAACTGTTGTTGGTATGATTATGACCAAAGGCTGAAAACTGGTATAATCATTACCGTTGGTGTTATATTTGAATATCTTTGGCTCGTAATGCAAAGATGAACTATTGACTGGCATGATTATAATCAGGAACTGAAAATTTATATTATCATGACCAGCGGTGTTTAAGATGATAAAAGTTGATGATGTTTTTCCTAAAAAGAGAACCGAGTGGACATTTTAGTCTGCATTATTCTTCTAATAGATTGCTCATTCCGCTGCTATTATTGATACAAAGCTTATTGTCTATTATATTCAATTAAAAACTCATCTGTTGAAGGCTAATGATAATTTATTTATCGTTATCTTAGTCATGATATTTCTTACTGGGCTATTTGAGCTCACCCTTTCTTTTGTTCCATTGTTTTTCAGAAAAAGAGAGAGTAGCCGGGTCTAGCAGGGGAATGGAGTGACGGTCCGAGTGATAGCTATTGTAGTCTTCACATGTTGTATATAGTGTGAAAATAATAGTGAAGACTTAGTTGTGTATTATTGAGTTTTACATTTCTGTTCTATGAACTATTTGTATTAAAGATTATGTATTTTATGGCGTCTCAAATTGGGCTATGTAGGCCTAGATTTGGGGGCGTCACATAAATAAATATTTTTTTTGAGAATAAATTATATAAGTTATAATATACCTTTATCTAACATAATTTTTTTTTCAACCTTTCATTAGTTCTGAGTAAAAAAAATTGTATGCTCTTATTTATGTTCAAAAATAGTTGAAACTAATAATCCAAAATAAGAGGATCGTACTAAGGGGATATTTGATAAAAACTGAATGAAATAGTTCTGAATGCTTAAATAATCTGAATGAAGTAGATTTCTGAATACTGAATGAAAAAAATTATTTGATAAGTGACATGTTTGAAATATCTGAATAATATAATTTTACTATTTTATCCCTCTGAAAAAATTCAAAATTATTGTAAATTTATTTAATATTACTTAATATAATATTTAATTTTTTTTTTACTTCATTCATCTGAGACTAAACCATTCAGTCAAAAAAAATAAACTTAGTCATTCAGCCCAAAAATTTGACCGATTCAACCATCAGACCTAAACAAACGCACTGAATGATTTAGTCCATATCAATTCAACCATTTAATTCTATTCAAATCTAATCAAACAGCCCCTAAGCATTATAGGCTATACTGACTGCTGTAGTATTGGTGAAAATGGTCAACAATTAAATAGAGCTCTCTTTTTTAAAATGGAGGTATATCTTGCTATTGTAGGTGAAATTAGTTATAGAGTTTTTCTAGCAAAATTTCAAACTTTATGGTATATCTTGCTTAGTGTTGGATAATAAAAAAGTCTGTCATAATCGCTCATAATATATATTATTTTTTTATGTCATTTTATGATCCTAATCAAACAAAATATATTTCTAATTATAAAATAAAGATAACTACTATAGTGCTATATTCATTTATGTCACGGGAATACGAAACGAGAAAAACAACGGTGGGTACACTAGGTGTTCCGACTTCCTAATGTCCTTGCTTGTAATATGACTAGGGTGGTAATGAATTCTTTTACCATCCGATTAGACAGAGAAACAACATTAATATTATGTTTGGACGGAAAAAATACAGGTGATAATAGAATCACTCACTTTTATGAAATAAAAAAAAATAATGTTTGATAACTATTAAAATAATATAAAATATTCTCATTTTTTTTAAATTTATAAATTTTATTTCTTGAGAGAATATAGAATGATGCATTTTAACTAAAATAAAATAAATTATTTCACTCTTTATTTTTTTTATTTTTTTTATTTTATTCCTTCAATTCAATTCAAAAGTAATATAAATTATAAAGTTATTGCTTACAAAAACGACCTCGAAAAGAGGTTCAAGTGAAAAGTTACAGTCTGCATAAGAATCATGTTTAAAATGCTGCTTGTATGAGAACCCTACCTTCTAAACAACCACCGAATAATAATTCTAACTGGTTCGCTAATTATTTTTATTTTTAACGGGTGGTAAAAATTTGCACTACCTTTTATTTTTCAAAAAATAGCGAGTAGAAGCTTATCCTACTCACCAGAAAATATCTGCAAACTTCTTTGTTAACTACTGCTGTGTCAACTACTACTTTAAGACGTTCAACTGTTCCAAGTTCAAAGTTTAAGTCTTGATGTTAGGGTGTTTATTTATGAGAATAATCATTGGGCGATTACTTATAGTTGATCGATCTAACATGCTAAAAGTGCTATGGCACTAACCTTTAATACTGATTCACGTATGTTTTCAAAATAATCCATACAAGTACGAGAAAAACAACCTTGTAATAACAATGTCACTGGTTCTTGTTTTACGAATAACACTGACGAAATCAAACCATATCAGCTATGCACATTACAACGAAATTCCCCACGAACGAACTGATAGAGAAGAGGCGAAATCCTGCCTGCCATGAAGACCGTATTTATCCACAACACCCAGAAAGAAATTATACAGTTCCGAATGTATGTTGCAACTTTTATTGTATTTTAGAAGCAGCATTCTTCCAACAGACAGCAGCAACAAAGTGCAGCCAAACTGCACATGTAAAGTCACACAAAAAGTTTAATCATAGTGCCTTCACCATATATTTCTATCATTTGTAGAGTCAAGCATACTAAGTAACTAATAAGTAGAAACAAAATATATTCAGAAAGATAGTATGGAACTAATCCTACAAAAGCTTGGCGGTATATTGACATTGGAACAAAATACAAAAGATGATTTTATAACTCTCCAGGTGTAGTTAAAATGAATTTTGGTAATTTAAAAGTTCATTTAACGACTCATATTGAGATATAAATTTCAACATAGATTCAATAGCCATGAAATAAGTAATGCTGCTGCATTTGACACTGTTAGAAAGTAAAAGTGTTCACAAGACAAAAAGGAGCAAGTTGTTAACCTAACTTGTCAAGCATTTCAGAAGCAAGTACAAATATATGTGCCAAGTTGTGCCAAGTTTTCACCAGTCGGAGAGATCCCATTAGTATCAGATAACATGGGCGTAACAGTATTCCTTTTCACTGAACAATTTTTTGAACATATATAATAAACAAAGTAAACTCCAATCACATGCAATGCAGCACAAAAATTGGTCAAGGTGGTTGTTCTTGTTGAGATAATTGCCTTAAACGGGACTTGTACAACTGCTTAAAGAAGACAATTTACATCATATTCCCAGCATGATGCCCTTTAGATATCTGAGAAAAAAGAGGACTAAAACACAGATGTCTTGGTGCAAATTCCAAACCTTAGCTCAATATTGATCAATAATAATGTTAGAGACCCAGACATGGTCCCGCCTCAAACCGTTATTTTATTTTTTTTGACAATTAAATCCTGAAAGCTCCCTCAATACTGTTAGATACACTATTACAAACAAAATCAGATTACGTGTCGTACTAGCATGTACATAGTAGTGAAAGACGGACAGCTCTAATATGACACTATGGTCCAGAACCTGATCAAATGCAACTAAATAGTTCTAGTTCTGTTCAGAACATAGAGGAAAGAACAGCTCTCATACAATCCTTAAGTAATTATATCAATAAATGTCCAGGTCCTCCAGGCTTTACTGTTAACTAAGAGAAAGTAGAAATCGAGAATTTCTCATTTACTTAAAAATTGTTTACAGATAGTTGACAGCCTCTCATCTTTAGGTCTCTAAGCATCAATATAGCTCTTATATCTTGAATTCTTGATACATACCCAGAAGAGTCACATGTAGAAACATTCTCAAATGTATTGGTTTTTTATATTCACCAACTAGATGAAACAGTAACTTTATATTTGACAACCTCATAAAGCATGCTTTCCTAACCCTCTAAAAGGCAGAAAGGAAGAAATGCGAAAAGAAAAGTAATAATAGCCAACCTACTCAACCATGAAGACAACATTCAGTAAATGTATATGAGAGTTATACTTCACATGCTAGGAAAGTGGAAAAAAGAAAAGAAACTGAAAAGGAACAATTCAGCTCTTGCAAAGGTAATTATAGGTTAAGGCTGAGCTTATGTAACTACTATAGATAGTTGGAAACCAATAGTTAGCTCAACTAAATCAAGCACCTGTTTATTAAAAACTGATGAGCCAAGAAAATGGACCAACACCATTTCAAAGAACCGGCTGAGGTTCTTAGCTTACTGCATATCCAAGTTCTTAGAAAACAAAACCTGAGTGACTAGGCAGCAATGAACCAATCATATCCAAGTCATCCAGTTTTACATAGAAGACTATCTAGTTATGTTCTAAATTCCCATGGTAGAATAAACTAAAGGCAGAAACTCGGAGCTCATCAGAGCCCAATTATCAGCTAAATCAATTCCCAGCAAAGAGAACATAAAACAAACACAACAAGCAACAATTTTATCTACCAATGAAAGAACCTTATTACAAATTAACATGTGTGTGTGTGTTTTACACATAAAGAGGGGATGGAAATACATACCAGCCTTGTAAAAAAGAGGAACCACCACCCTGATCATTGTATTCGTGATGCTCACAGTGGTGGACATGGTAAAGCTGCTGGGGTGGAGGAGGTGGAGGATACCCTCCTCCACTGAAATACCCTTGATACCCTTGACCCGGGGGCGGTGCATAAGGGTACCCAGTTGGCGGTTGTGGTGGCTGCGGGTACCCTTCATATGGCGGCGGCGGTGATGGAGCAGATGGGTATCCTGGTGGTGGAGGATATGAAGAAGGCGTCCCATACCCTTCAAAATTAACAATCACCATAAAATTGAAGTGCTTAAGTTTAGATCTTGAAAGTGAACAATTAGTCAAATCGAACAATATATAGGAAAATAAAATCCCAAAATCTGAAAATAAAAAAGAAAAGAAGACGAGAATTAGTGAAATTGAAGAAGAAATGAATACCCGGGGGTGGGTACTGGTGGTATGGGTCTTCAGGAGGTCTCTGGTAAGTCATGGAATATTATCTCTCTCTCTCTGGTCCCTGAGAAAGTGCTGACGGAGGGAGAACCTTCAGGAATTGTATACACAGGCGAGAAGAAGTAACAGGTGCGTATTCAATTATTTATTTTTCATATAAAGACGCCAGAGTCCAAATTAGCGAGGGGGTTAGTTTTGAGGGTTTGCCCATTGGCCTTCATTACCATTGGATAGCGATGTTCCATAACCGTCCCACGACCTCAAATACGCTTTAAACATTTAACCCGATTTATAAATATTTTTATTTTTTATTTTAAAAAAGACTCCTTTCATTATTTTTTTTAGTTCAAATTTTACTTACCAGAAGCTCTTCCATGATTTTTTTTATTATTATAAATATTTAGCTTTGTAGTGACAACATTATCAACAAAAAATAAATCATCACAAAATCTATTTATGTGTTTTCTTAAAAATGTATTTAAAAAATAGGTAGAAAGTATTATATATAATGGAGATCAGTTGAATTCGTAAGCTCCCTCTGTCTTAAAAGGCGACCATAAAAGTTTACCTATTTTTATTTTTGTAAAGTATTTCTCATCTCTCGTATCATAAATTATATATCCTTATTTAACATAACTATTTTTTAAATCTTTCATTAGTCCTAAGTATAATTCTTTTGTATTCTCGTGTATGTTCGAAAATAGTTGAAACTAATTATTCTAAAAGAAAGAAAGAAAGAAAAAAGAGGTTCATACCAAACATTGTAGACTGTAGTTTGATGAAAATGGGGGTTAACTGATACTTGATTATTGAACTGAATAGGGGTGCACAACGTTCAGTTTTGTTAGTTTAATCGGTAAAAAAAAATCAAACTATTTAAGTCGGTTATAAAAAAATTAAAAATCAAAACTATCTTAATTTTTACTCCGTAATCAGTTATCGGTTAAATCGGTCAGTTTAATCGATTTAGTCGGTTATTAAAACTTAAGAATACGAGAAGAGTTGATTATTAAAACTTAAGCATACATAGTTAAGTTTAAAGTATTGTATTCAAATTTAATTTAAAATCAAGTGTGTATATCATTATACATATAATGTAATTGTGTAACTAATTATCATAACTAAATTAAATTTATTAAATCTAAAGTTTCATAATTAAAATAAATATTTATTAAAAAAATTTATAAATTATATTATAATTTTAAATTGTTCGGTCAGTTTCAATTTTTTGAGAAGCCAAACTGAAACCGGCCGAACTAGTCTCAGTTTTTCGATTTTACAATGTTTGGGTTTTTAGTTTTGTGTTTTTTGGTTTGAATTTTTAATGGTTCAGTTTGGTACGGTCGATTTTTCAATTTTTTTTGGTTTCTTATGCACCCCTGGTATTGGGAGTCAATTTTTGTTTTAATTAATGATTTTTTTTATTACATTTATATTATTTAATTAACAAAAATATTTTAAAATAATATTTTTATAATTTTTCGCTTCAAACATAAACAGTAGTTCTAACTTTGGACAAGTGTCATGTGCGAATCATTAAAATATAGTGAATAAGTACAACTATACTATGACGACCCTAAATTCGGGTTCTACAACCTCGGGTTTGATTCTTCACTGTACACTATTAAATAGCATCTAAAGCATAATTTTTAATTAAACATTGCGGAATAATACATAAAGATCCTTATAAAAAAGTTACAATCCCAATGTCGACTAACCTTAACATAACAGTACATATTTTAAGGGATTACAAAAGAAATTACATGCAAGCAATTAAGTTAACATGCATTAAGTTATTCTATGTTTTGGCTTTTCCCTTGCTTTTGTCCGTTTTGGAACATTCGAGTTTGACTGAAAAATAAGTCATGATATAGCAGGAATGAGCAACTTGCTAGCTTAATAAGTTTAAGAACAGATAATAGAAGATATATCATGCTTGAATGAGAAATAACATCAAGTGTTTTAACAATAGATAATAATTGTGAAAGAACAAGAATCAATTTTTCAATAAAAGAATAGATTGACTTTTTACTACTCTAAGGACCATGAACTGCTGCTAAAGGTAGAACAGACATATATATATATATATCTAACACCTTAATAGTTTGGTACGCGAGGGGATCAACTTCTTGTACTTTATATATATGCATAACATTCAGACATCTTGCGCAAGTTCGGTTTCTCGAATATAATTCCCCTTATATAGGGTTGTTCGTTCTCAGTCTTACTATAAAAATTCAACCAATGGTTTGAATAAGTTTTTAAAATATTTAATTTGATGAATTTAAACATGCATTGTCTAGCCGAAACAATTAGCTTAGACATTTTTAAACAGTTCTTGAATTAATGAACTATAAAGCTTGCAAATGCACCAAGTGCGAATACAATAATAATATCGAGGTAGAATAACTTTAAATAATTAAACCACCTAAAGCTATGACAAATAAATACAAGTGTAGAAACTTGCTCAACAATAATTGAATAAAATTAGAGAATTTGCTCAATATAAAATTTGAGTACGGTTAAGGAATTTGCAAAAATAAATACAAGTTAAGGGTCAAAGAACTTGCCTCGTTTGTTGTCTATTGCTAACCAATTTAATTTACTATCATTTGAATAGACCTACCAATTTATCAGGTTGATCTTTTAATTAGTATTATATATATATTCATATGATAACCTCTATACATCTTACACCTCTAACACTTAATCAAATAATTATATAATTAATAGTATATAAACACTTAAAAAATATTATCATCACTTGATAATATTTTAATCACATTAAACATATATTAATTATTTAATATAGTTCAAACTCTTATATAATATTATTAATAATCTAATAATATTTAATTAGTATTATAATATTATTAATTATTTAATAATATTTTATTTATTATCTAATATTATTAATTATTTAATAATATTTTATTCATATTCTAATATTATTAACCATTTAATAATATTTTATTTATTTTTTAATATTATTAATTATTTAATAATACTTTATTGATTTATAATATTATTAATTCTTTAATAATATTTTATTTATTTTATAACATTTTATTAATTTATTTATATTATTAATTCTTTAATAATATTTATCCTCTTTTACCTATTAATTTAACTTTCATAATGTTTAAATTACTTTTATTGGATCCAAAAATAATAAAATAATTTGTAAAATATTTTTCATTTTCTGACCTGACCCGGCCAAAACCAACCTGACCTAAAATTAATTTTTTAAACTGTCTAGTTCACTGTTCTGGCGGTGACTTACAAAAAGTTTCACCACTGCAGCGGTGGCTTAATTTTTAATCACAGTGTTTTTCACCGTTGCGGTGGTAGGACCTACCGCTACGGCGGTAGCTCTGTTTTTCAAAACCCTAATTTTTCAACTTTGATTTCTTTTATTTAAACTTGCATAAAATGAAATCTACACATCCAAATAACACCAAATCAGTGTTGTTATCTTCCTAACTTCTTGCTTTACAACATGTCATGGTTCGATCATATTTTTGAAAATGTTTAGACATGAAATTTAAGATCGAAGCACCTAGGGTTTCAAAATTGACATGTTTTGCGGTAAGAGCCATAACTTCTTTATTTTTCCATATTTTTGATAGATTCAAGTTGTGTTGTCTTCATAACTCATACATACAACTTTCTAGCCATAAAAATCACATATCTAACTTGTATATATTTCAAACTACAATACTAAATAACACATGTTCAACTAGGGTTTTACCGGTAAAGTTCAATATGACTTTTCTTCCATTTATTTGCACATCACACATACCAAAACATGTTTTAAACATATCAAATCATGATTTTACCAATATATCATAGTTTTAGACTTCTAGTTCATCAAAATAATTTTTGATCGGTTAAAAATATATTTTAACCATATAAAACATATATAGACTACAAAAATGAAATAAAAAAAAGATAGAACACTTTTGAACCTTATGCTCATGGATGCTCTTCTTCTCTTGGCTAGAAACTTTGTTAGTGACTCCACCTTGATAAATCTCTAGCAATTTCTTTGGTGAAATCTCAACTCACAAGTGTTTGCTTACTTTTCTCTTAAATGAGCTCTCTATTTTCTCTCTAGAAATGCTATATAAATGACTAACCAACACAACATAGGTGTGGAGCATTCTAGTTATAAAACTTGGATAATCCTTCATTAACTTTCCTAATCAACTAGCATTGGTCAATTTAGGAACTAATTGTGATTACTATTGGAGTGAATGATATTGTGAATGATAATATGAATGACTAGGGTTGGTGACCAACTAAGACAAAGTGTGTGAATGAAGCAATTGAAGCAAAACAAGCCACCCCCAAGTGCTGCCAAAATGGGATTTAATTCCCAATTTTTGATTTATTTTTATTGCTTTAATTATATATATATATATATATATTGACCAACATTTTGACTTCTTATTGGGCTCCACTTTAAACCTAAGAATTAAATAAGTTGGACTCATCCATTTAATTTGGCTGGGCTCAATTTAATTATTCTATTGGGCTAACATTAAATAACCTATGTTACATTTAATTAAATCAAGCATTGAGCTAGTTTAATTATTACATGAAACAAAGTTTAAATTAATTATATGGACTACTAGGTAAATTTATTTGACCTAGTTTAATACCTTATTTGGACTTATAATATAATTCAATTAGATTTGCTTTGATTAATTATAACACATTGTTTCATTATTTTAAATAAATACACACACACACAATATATATATATATATATATATATATATATATATATATATATATATATATATATATATATATATATTCATTCAATTATTTAATGTACAATTTAATTTATATAAAATTTTTAATTCATTGATAATTATGTAATAATTATAATTACAATGACATATAGAATTCGTGGTCATTACATATACAATATTCAAATTCTATATCTATCTTATTTATTAAAAAGTGAGTCATAATATTGAAATTCGTATCATATTCTACTTTTTAATAGTTAAGATCAGTGTTCTCAGACCCAGACCGGTCATCGAACCGAAAAAGTTACCGGGTGGATGAGTCACTGGTCCAACCAGTGGTCGGACCGTTATTGAACCGATGACGTCATTAATATGTAATAAATAATAAATAATTAAATATTATTATATATTATATATAATATTTAGTAAATATGTAAAATTAATCAATTTATCTACACAAAAAAAATTAAATTTATTTGTACAATGTTTATTTCATACAATACAAATAAATGCTAAATTTATATTTAAAAAAAAAGATATTAAATTATGATCATAACTCAAAATTCAAGACTCAAGAGTGATAAAATTAAACACAAATAAACATAAACAACTCTAGGATATATTCAATCAAATTCGGTAAAAAAAATAAATCTATTTGTACAATATTTACTTTATACAATTCAAATAAATATTAAATCTATATGAAAAGAAAGATATTAAATCATGATCATAACTCAAAACTCAATTAATGATAAATTTAATCAAGTTCAAATGCTTAAATTTTTAAAAAAAAAAAAAAAAAAGAGGTAGGGAACTGGGTCACTGGGTCATCCGGTCCAACTGTCGGGTCACTAGTTTTTGACTAAATTCAATTTTTTAGCTTAAATCGAACTGAAGAGCCGACCGGTTTCCCTTTTTTTTTGTCGGACTGGCGGTCTGGTCCGAGTTTTACAACCATGATTAAGATGAATGTAATATTTGATTTTATATTTGAATATTATGTATATAGATTTATTCAAATATAATCATGCATAAATTAAAAAATAAAATTTAAGTATTTATGTGGATGAATAGAAAAAAACAAAAATAAAAACATTCATGGATATTGTTGAGGATATCAAAAAGTAATTACCCAACTACTTATCAAATTGGTCTGTACTTGAGCTGGGTTTAATTTGGGATATCCACTTGACTTCTATGCTAGGAGCATGAATAGTGATTTGATATTTAATTCCTTTTGGTTCTTTTCTTTATAATGTTCTTATAATATTATATCTGGGCCTGACAAAATAGGTGTCAACTCAATAAATTCAGATCTTTTATTTTTATTCTCTATTATCATATATATATATATATATATATATTTATATCTGATAATAAAGAATGATAACAAAAAATCTCACACCCAACTCAATAGAAAACTCATATTCGTTTATATAAAATAAGTTTGGGTTGATAAGTATGAAAAAAAAATTATAAACGTTATTGTCTATATTCATTCACATAATAAGTGACTGAATGTGGGATGTTCACGAGCCTCAATTATATATTTATTTTCAAAAAAAATAATCTTATTTCAAGTTAATTCATTTCAAATTTTATTTATTTTTACTCTACAAAATTTCACTCTTTTTCTTTAAATTTATATTTTTCTTTCTAAAGTATTTACTTTTTATTTCCAAAATATTTACTTTCTCTTTCTAAAATATTTATCTTTTTAAAAATATTTACTCTCTCTGAAATATTTAATTTCATTTGGAATCAAGGAACGGAATTGATATATAATTGTAGGTGGTGAAGATTGATCGATATTAGTTTACAAAGTTTATTATATTGACTTTGTTAATATTTTATCAAATAAATAAATAAATAATTTTGTTTATGATCCGTGGCTTTAATAGTAGTACTAATTATTATTTCATAGGGGATAGGATACGTCGTTTGAACAGTAGATATTCTCTTAGTATCCATTGATGAAAATGAATTTGGTGTTATATGGGCAATTGGGCAGTCGTTTCCTCAGTTTGGTTTATACGTTGTTAGCTTAGAAACAAGTACAACAATAAATGCCCGCCACCGTGCAAGAAAAAAAATCTTCACTTTTAGAAAATATTTGTTCAAACTTTAGAATTTGTGATTTTATTTATTCCGTGATTTTTATTTATTTTTGGTGGGATATATATATATATATATATATATATATATATATATATATATAGAGAGAGAGAGAGAGAGAGAGAGAGAGAGAGAGAGAGAGAGAGAAAATTTTAGAGAGAAAAACTAAAAATTCACATAGAGAAAGTGAGGAATTCACATATACATTAATCTACATTTATGCTAAAATTTGATATATAGCCATATAGGTTAGCCCAAGTTAACTCATATTCATTTATGTCCGTTCATTTATAACTCATTTAATTTTTAATTCATTTAAATTCAAACTTACTTATATTCGCCCAAACCCACTTGCCAGATCTATTCTCTCTGTTTATAATTATTTAATTATTATTAATTTTTTAAAATTAATTTAAAATATTTTAAAAATTAAAATTGATATATTTTTTTAATTTTAATAAATATAATAATGAATATTGTAAACTATCTAAAAAATATTACTCATTGTAAGTTTTATTATTTCATAATTTTTAATAAGTCATTTTAATTTTAAATTTATAAATATCTCAAACTGACGTTCAAAAATCAATAATAATTAAATAATTTAAAACAGTTGGAGTATTAAAATAATAGTTATGTCGACGACATTAGCAGCTAATTTAATATAAATAAAACTTTTAATGGAGTAGATACTGATATAACCAGCATTCAGCAAGATTAATAATAATAATAATATTAATAATACTTCCGTTGCGTCAAATTTAAAAAACAAAGAAGACTAAACGACATATTTATTTTTTATTTTATATACGTATTGTCATTTTTTTAAAAATTAAAAATTTATATTTTACAACATCTTTTAAAAACGGAAGAAATACTTATCAGAAAAGTAAGAATCTTCTCAAATAACATAACACGGCTAAGCAACCGAGTCCTCAATGAATTGGGTTCGAGAAAGTCAATTCTTTTGCTCTCAATGATGGCAATAGGACTTTTTTTCCAATTGTTGAAATCTCATCCTCTAGAAAGACTAATACTAATAAGAAGTTGTCTCCTCCCTTTAGAGATCAATACATCTTGATCTCTTCTTCAAGCATCAATCTGCGATACACATACTCAAAACATATCCAAAGCTGACAGAAAAAAGTCCAAAGAAGTCATCTTTTTTTTTTTTCTTTCCCAATCGAGCCAGCATAATGAATGGTAATAGTAATCCCCAGGAAACTAAATCTGGACCTTCTTCACCCAGCAGCTCAAATCCAGCTCCCAATGATCATCTGACTGCCGAGAAATGGGGAACTCAGGTTATGGGGACGCCGGCGGTGCCTACAAGCCACCCAAATAACCAGAAGGCAGCTACATGGAGCGCAGGCGATCACCCAGAGGAATACCATCATTACCCTTATGTCCAATACACCCCTGTTCAAAAACCATCCATGGATTCTGTCCTTCAAAAGTTCAATTCTTGGAGCAACAAAGCTGAAACCACTGCCAACAATATTTGGCACAACTGTATGTTTAATCCCCCATCAAGATACTTAATTTTTCACTATCATAATCCTTTATTGATTTTCTTTATTGTTTTTGTTTGTATCAGTGAAAACAGGGTCCTCTGTTTCCGGATCAGCATGGGGGAAAATGAATCTGACGGCCAAAGCATTAACAGAAGGTGGGTTTGAGCCATTATACAAGCAAACATTCGCAACTTTTGCCAATGAGAAGCTGAAGAAGACATTTGCCTGTTATTTCTCAACTTCAACTGGACCAGTTGCTGGAACTCTTTATCTCTCAAATATTCATATGGCTTTCTGCAGCGATCGCCCCTTGTCTTTCATTGCACCCTCTGGCCAGGTCACTTGGAGCTATTACAAGGTATACAAAAATTATCATGCAATGTCTTTTAACTTAATTATCTCTTCGTTCCAAAGTTAAAATAAGTGGGTAAAATGACATTTTTTCTTAAAAACATATTTAAATTTTCATACTTGAACTAGTTACAATGCAATACATTTGTACTAAATGTTACCTGATCATACAGGTTATGGTACCTTTGGGGAAGGTTGCAACCGTCATCCCCGTCTTGATGAGCGAAAATAAATCAGAAAAGTACATCCACATTGTCACCGTTGACGGACATGATTTCTGGTTCATGGGATTTGTGAATTTTGAGAAAGCATCTCACCATCTGTCGGAAAGTGTCTCAAGTTTTGCCGCAGCCGGAATACCAGTACAGAGTTGATCATGTAATAACATAATAACATTAGTACTACTTGGTAGCATCTGTTAGTGGCGGGAGTCATCCTTTCTGATTGTTTGGTTTCTGTCCAAGTCTTTCTTTCTTGGCCTTGAGCGGCTATATCATCTTCTTTGTAATAAGATCATGGCCGGGCTATTTTGTACATATTCACATTCATTTGTGAGGGGAATATTTTCCCTGAAGCAGTTCATTTTAAAGTTTCTGTTCATTTGAATCAATGTACGCCACCAGACCTCTGACCGACCCAAATTCATATCAACATATCAATTATCCAAAACATTACTATCAGAAACAACTGATCCCTTGACCCTTAAAATCAAATGCTACAAATATCATCTTTTCTTCTTTGTAACCCAAAAAAGAATACTTAACATGTGACTGCTAACCTAAATTTACTTGTGGATTTCACCCTCAACTTCCAAACTCTCACTCGATTCAGAATGTTTTCATATATCATCACATAAAAAATTATCCATTTTGGATCATATATATATGGGGAATGATCCATAGCAAGCGTTTGCTATGGACACTATTCCAGCAAATGCATCTTAAACCGTTGAAATAATGATATTAATGGATGAGATGAATGCCACCCGCTATCTAAGTTAGCGGGTGGGAAAAAAAAAAAAAAACCTCAGTCAACCCGCTATCTTAGCTGACGGGTGGAGTGAATTTTTTTTTTTTTTTTTAAAACTACGTTTTTACAAAAAAGTATAAAAAAAAATCTCTCCACCCGCTACCTATATTGACGGGTGAAGATTTTTTTTTTTTTTTTTTAACACCAAGTTAAAAAAAAAAAAAATTAAAAAATTCTTCCTCCACCCGTTAGCTATGTTGCCGGGTGGAGAGAAAATTTTTATTTTTTTTTCACATTAAGTAAGTTAAAAAAAAAAAAAAAAAAATCTTCCTCCACCCGTTAGCTATGTTGCCGGGAGGAGAGAATTTTTTTTTTTCCCCCCCATATTAACTAAGTAAAAAAAAAAAAAAAATTCTTCCTCCACCCGTTAGCTTTGTTGCCGGATGAAGTGAATTTTTTTTTTTTTCACATTAACTAAGTAAATAAAAAAAATAAAAAAAAAATTCGTCCACCCTTTAGCTATGTTGCCTGGTGGAGAGAATTTTTTTTTTTTTTTTTTTCTTCACATTAACTAAGTTTATAAAGAAAAAAAAAATTATTTCTCCACCCGTTAGCTATGTTCTAACGGGTGGAGAGAATTTTTTTTTTTTTTTTTGCACATTAACTAAGATGAAAAAAATAAATTTTTTTTTTCCTCCACCCGTTAGCTATGTTGCCGGGTGGAGAGAGTTTTTTTTTTTTTTTTTTCCACATTAACTAAAATCAAAAATCAAAAAACACATGCCTGCATATGCATACATAATAGGAAACATACAAAAAACAAAAATAGTCCTCCCACCCGCTAACTAAGATGACGGGTGGGATATAAAAAAATGTAATATCACTCACCCGGTAACTAAGATACCGGGTGGAGGATATATGAATAAAAAAAAACACCTATCTAGCTCTTTAAAACCCTAAACATAAGCATTCTGATAGTACGAGCCGCCGCTGCATTTTCATTTCAACCCAAGTGCTACTACATTTCCTCATCAACTGCTGATTTTGAGCATTTCTGAAATCTCCATTGTGCAAAACTCAATCTTCATTTTGGTAAGTTTTTGTCAATGGCTTCCATGCCTGCTACAAATATGTTTTTATCTAGTTCATCTGAATCGCATGCTAGTTTTCAGTGTACAAATGAATTTGAGTTTGTCAATGAAGATGGAAGTAGTAAAAGTGAAATGGTTCCATATGTTGGTCAATTATTTTCTAATGTAGAAGATGCAGAAAATTTTTATAGATCTTATGCACACAAGAATGGATTTGAGATTAGAATTGCTACTAGTCATAAACATGTCGGTACTGATAATTTGTCTTCTCGGTTATATGTTTGTAAAAAAGCTGGTAGACCAACATCTTTGAAAAATATTTCAGATGATGAATGTACTACTGGGAAAATAACAAGGCAAAGAGATTATATAAGACGCACATTATGCAAAGCTAGAATGTTTGTTGTGCATAATAAAAAAGATGAACACTGGCGTATTTCAACTCTAGAGCTGAGTCACAATCATCAATTAGTGACACCCACTAAAGTAGATTTGATTCAAACACACTGGAATATTACTCCAGTAGCAAGACAATTAATTGACACTTTAAATCAGTCTGGTATTGGGCCTAGTAGGATGATGAACATTTTGAGCACAATGGGTGGTGGAATGCAAAACGTAGGTTTTAGTGATAAAGATATAAGGAATGTTGTCAGGGATTTAAGGCGTGATTCGGAAGATGAAAATGATGCTCAAGCTGCAATCAATTATTTGAAAAAATTTCAATTCGGAAGTGCGACTAAATTTTTTTTCAATGTCAGAGTTGATAATAACAACCGCATTACGTGTATTTTGTGGGTAGACGCTCGATCAAGATTAATGTATGAACGTTTTGGAGACGTTGTGACATTTGACACTACGTATAGGACAAATCGGTATGACATGCCATTTATTCTATTCACTGGAGTTAACCACCATTATTAGTAGATTTTGTTTGGCTTTGCATTATTAAGAGATGAGACTGAGAAAATTTTCGTTTGGGTCTTACAAACATGGCTCCAAGCAATGGACTACAAGACACCTGTAAGTATCATCACTGACCAAGATAAAGCCATGAGTAATGCTGTTGCAAGAGTACTTCCAAACACTCATCATGTATTGTGTTCTTGGCATATCAGTAACAAGTTTCTTGAAAAGTTGCACTATATATATGCTGAACACCCATCATTTAAATCGGCTTTTGACAACTGTGTCTATAATTCTTTGTCCATCGACAAATTTAAGGAGCGTTGGGATATACTAATGAAGGACTATGAATTGCACAACAATGAGTGGCATAAAAGTTTGTACGATGTAAAGGAAAAATGGATACAGGTATATACAAAGAGATATTAATAATAATAATAATAATAATAATAATAATAATAATAGTAATAATAATAATAATAATAATAATAATAATAATAATACTAATAATAATAATAATAAAAATAATATCCGTAATAATAATAATAATAATAATAATAAAATTCGTAATAATAATAATAATAATAATAATAATAAATAATAATAATAATAATATCAGTAATAATAAAATAATAATAATAATAATAATAATAAAAATAATATCCGTAATAGTAATAATAATAATAATAATAATAATAGTAATAATAATAATTATAATAATAACAACAATAATAATAATAATAATAATAATAATAATAATAATAATAATAATAATAATAATAATATCCGTAATAATAATAAAAATAAAAATTGAAATAATAATAGTTGTAATAATAATAATAATAATAATAATAATAATACTTGTGACGACCCCAAATCCGGGTTCCTTGAACCTCGGATCCGGTTCAACACGAGTACAACCTTTTCCTTATTGTTTAAGAATTACAACAATATTATAATTGGTAAATAACCATTTATTTACAATTTTACAACATCTCTCTCCATTCCAGAATCGAAATCTTTATACATTCCTAGTATGTCTTAATATCATACCTGATACGACATTCTATTACAATTAACTTGAGTATTTAACACTCATATAACGTACCAACTAAATCTTATGCTACACAATCATTTACCTGTCCAATTCGGACTGATATCTATAATAGATATTTAGATCTTCAATGGAAGTAATATGTTTTCCTGTTCCTTGTTCTTTATCGAGAACTTCAGGTAACTAGCCTTATCTGAAAATGTTGGTTTAGGCAAGAGTGAGCACGACGGCTCAACAAGTCTAACAGATAGCACATAACACATAGTTTATGTTTATACATTCTTCTCATACTTCATGCATTACATTATATGAATGCATCATGCTTCTCATGCTTTGCATTTATTCATGCAACATACTGATCATGCATTGGAATGAATACATGGCATACAGTTCAACTTATTCAATTAATTCAGGATTTCTAACATATAGAATCAACACACATCATATGATTTCACAGAAACATATTTAATTCAAATTCTCACAGGCTTCAAGTGCACACACAACAGTTATACACATAGCAACAATATCTGAAAAACTTGCCTGGTTTGCTTCTACCAGTTACGCTTATTTGCGTCTCTCGTTCAACCTTCTAGACTTGTGAGTTACTTTTCTCTCCTTCCAAAGATAGATGATGGAGTTAGATGACATCCAAGCACACTCCTCTTGAAGAATTAGACTTGGCTCACTTGACTCGGTAGTAACTCACTAAAGAACTCACTAACTCACTACCCTTTTTCTTTAACTCACCGAGTTAACTCACTAAAATTTACTACTCTCTATAGAAGAACTCTAGCAACAATTTTGTAAAACTCTAACTTAAAAGTGCTAGCCTCTATTTATAGTAGTATAAGATTATACATATAGCACATATATGTATATAATGGATGTCAACCATTTCTCAAAAATGCTAACAATAACCTTGAGTGTTCCATACACTTTAACAATAAATCAAATGAATGAATTTTAAAGTCCAAGTACTCCATTCCATCAATCCACCGGTCATGTCCCTTAAATGGCTCAATTTCCATTTATTTTTATAGCCTAAATTGATTTAATTAACCTTCTAGAAGCTCTTTTCAAATGGGCCAATGTTTGGGCTTTGGAATTTAATCTTTTTGGGCCATGGATACTCCTTTGATCCATTGAAATGTTGGGCTACTAAATTAATTTTCTAGGCTCCCAATTAATTAAAACATTGGGCTAGATTAATAAAATACTCAATCATACAAAAATTTCTACAAGTCCATCACTTAATTTAATTAAATGACTTGTTTAAATAATTAAGGAATAATTTAATAATCAAATTTAATTTAATTTACATAATCAACTTAGACTTGTCATATTCAATATTAATTGAATATTTGATTAGGGTTTCTCCCAAATAATCTTAGGTTAGTCCATTAATTTAATAAATCTATTAACCGGACTTCCTTAATTAAACTTAATTCAATAACTTCCTCGGACAAATTATATAATCCAATTCACACTTTAATTTCCTTAAATATTAATCTACTAGATTAATTCCTTTAGGGCTCCCAACAATTAAACTCTAAGTTGGGCTACCATAATTAATTCATTGAGCTAAGGTTTGACACAATTTAATTAGATTATTGGGCTTGAAAATTAAATCCCATCATTGGACTTCTCTACATTACCATTGGGCTTGCTACACCATTTCATTGTACTAGTCAATTAAATCAATATTGGGCTCTATACCACAACTTAATAATTAAGTTAATTACTTAATTAATTAACTTCTTAATATTGTCATTCTAGACAATCATTCTAAATTTTCCACAACTTTAACTCATAACTAATATAATTAATATAATTAATTATATTTCATGACTTTATATTTAAACTAATTAATTTATTAGTTTAATTGAGTATTAAATTTACTCATCTTCGTATTTGGCTAACAAGCACAACTCTAGGAATATATAACTATGTATATATATCCTTATAACCGTATTCACTTCTCAATTGAATTTATTTCTTTAATAAATTCTCTATATGCATCCTTACAATATTCTCACATTTAATTTCTAACAAATACATTATGTTAAAAAAAAATGTTTACCCAAATTCTACACATCTCACTTCTCACCTTCTAGGTTTAAACCTTAACCTTTAATAAAATCAATTAAGATATTATTTAAAATCTTGAAATTATCTGGGGTATTACATTCACCCCTTCTTATAAGAATTTCGTCCCCGAAATTTTATCATACTCATTTCTACCCATTTTCATCTCTGAGAATATCTCTTTACTCATCAAATTCTATGACCACCCTTTTCTAGGAAGTTCATACTTTTCACAATTCCAGAACAATGGAATATCTTGCAGAAGAATAAATTGAAAATCAATATCTTACAAAAGAATAAATTGAAAATCAAAATATTCATTAAAACTTTCATACTATTCTGAGGAGTCATAAAGACTGTGAACATACTGCGAGAATGTTTATCAATCACAATGACTGAAAACATACCACAATGGTTTCGTACGCTAGGTGATCAGCCTATCGTACTCTAGCGCTGTGCACAACGACTTCTCTCGGGGTCGAACTCTTTGGATTTACCAACCCATATCAGCATGCCACCACTGTTGGGCGCCCCCTCGCGGGTTCTTTATTCATGGCTCTGACATATCCCCCATTATGGGGTTGTTCACCTCAGACGTACTACAAAATTCCGCTCCAGCATAAGTTGGATTGGAAAATAAAACTCGAGTCATTTCTGACCAAAAAGTGTCCAGTCAAAATAAATGACATAGACTCACATCATTGAACTGTTCGTATATTACGACTCAAAAATCATTTCAGATTAGTTAAAGTACTAAAATTCATTTATATGACTTCATGATACCGCACCGTTGCAACCGTGCGTTGATGATTCCGTCTTTTTCATCTCTGCACCATGGCTCTAATGGCGTGTGATGATTTTATAAATACATTTTGATATCTTTAAATCAATTTGTCTAGCCGAAACAATTAGCATAGACTCTTTTCTAAGCGTTTCAAAATACTGAAAATCATTTTGACTTTGTCATATTACATCGTACCATAGTGGGCTTAAAAATACATCCAACACTAGGTTACTCTGCATTGATGACTCCATCGTTTATCATCTCTGCACTAAATGCATTAATGATTATGAAAACACATTTTGACATTTTCAAAAGCACAAAAGTGCGAATTTGGCACGATTTTAAGAATTTCAAAATCTAGCATAGCTAGAAGATTTGGAATATCCTAAAACCTCAAAACACCTCAAATTTTTCCTCCACATTCTTTTCCAGCTTAATAACTATATCTAGTATAGCCTTAACCTGACTACTTAACTCTATCCATACTCACTGTTCATCAAACTCACCACGTATTTGGGTTCAGGAACTTACCACAATCATATGGTTTGAGGAACTTGTCCTAGTCAGGCCAAAGTCGCCCATTCGCTGAGGGGTTCCACCACATAACTATGAGTCACGAACTTTCCATACGTGTCGGTTCTCAGAACACGAACTTAACTTAACATCCTCTACCTATTCGTTATACATGAGAAAAGAATCACCTTCTCAACATTCATATAACAAATAGCGCGACACCAGGTTTCAATCGATTATCACTATAGGAAGCTAAGTGGTCGTCAAACCAAACACAATCTCCTGCCCATACAAGAAATTGGTCAACTCGGCCACTAATCAATATAGAAAGTTAAGCGGTCGTTAAACCAAGAACAAATACATCAGTTTCCCAACTTTTCAACACTGTAAGGAACACCTGCCATCAGTGCATACGTTTATTCTACGATACACCCTGATCGTGCCAAGTTTCGCAGCAGCATCTCCCAAATTGGTTCGCTGACATATCATAGCCCCCGCCCATACAAGGGTTCGTTCAACTCAACCACTATATTAATATAGGAAGCTAAGCGGTTCTAAAACCAAAGCACAAATTCCCTGCCCATACAAGGAATCGTACAACTCAACCACTAATATGAGTCCTCCATTAAAAACCCACAACCTCTAATTTTTTTCTTAACTTAATACGAATTCTCTCCATTCATATTTAGCACATCTGTCTCATTACGAGTTCATCTCTTTAGATCATTTCATGACCTTATTATCATTTTCTTTATGCTTCTCAAAATCTTATCATAAGATATTTTCTATCATTTCTTCAAATTAGGTACAACATGACCTTTATCATTCTTCTCAAATCCATCTTTGGATATTCTTCTATATATGAATTTTCCAAATTCATCTTTTATTACTTAAACTCTTCCAGAGTTTATTCCTTTACCATTTTACTTATCTTCTACTACGGTTAAAGCCTAAGGTACTCTTACCTAAGGTTTTTAACCTATCAGCTCTGATACCAACTTGTGACGACCCCAAATCCGGGTTCCTTGAACCTCGGATCCGGTTCAACACGAGTACAACCTTTTCCTTATTGTTTAAGAATTACAACAATATTATAATTGGTAAATAACCATTTATTTACAATTTTACAACATCTCTCTCCATTCCAGAATCGAAATCTTTATACATTCCTAGTATGTCTTAATATCATACCTGATACGACATTCTATTACAATTAACTTGAGTATTTAACACTCATATAACGTACCAACTAAATCTTATGCTACACAATCATTTACCTGTCCAATTCGGACTGATATCTATAATAGATATTTAGATCTTCAATGGAAGTAATATGTTTTCCTGTTCCTTGTTCTTTATCGAGAACTTCAGGTAACTAGCCTTATCTGAAAATGTTGGTTTAGGCAAGAGTGAGCACGACGGCTCAACAAGTCTAACAGATAGCACATAACACATAGTTTATGTTTATACATTCTTCTCATACTTCATGCATTACATTATATGAATGCATCATGCTTCTCATGCTTTGCATTTATTCATGCAACATACTGATCATGCATTGGAATGAATACATGGCATACAGTTCAACTTATTCAATTAATTCAGGATTTCTAACATATAGAATCAACACACATCATATGATTTCACAGAAACATATTTAATTCAAATTCTCACAGGCTTCAAGTGCACACACAACAGTTATACACATAGCAACAATATCTGAAAAACTTGCCTGGTTTGCTTCTACCAGTTACGCTTATTTGCGTCTCTCGTTCAACCTTCTAGACTTGTGAGTTACTTTTCTCTCCTTCCAAAGATAGATGATGGAGTTAGATGACATCCAAGCACACTCCTCTTGAAGAATTAGACTTGGCTCACTTGACTCGGTAGTAACTCACTAAAGAACTCACTAACTCACTACCCTTTTTCTTTAACTCACCGAGTTAACTCACTAAAATTTACTACTCTCTATAGAAGAACTCTAGCAACAATTTTGTAAAACTCTAACTTAAAAGTGCTAGCCTCTATTTATAGTAGTATAAGATTATACATATAGCACATATATGTATATAATGGATGTCAACCATTTCTCAAAAATGCTAACAATAACCTTGAGTGTTCCATACACTTTAACAATAAATCAAATGAATGAATTTTAAAGTCCAAGTACTCCATTCCATCAATCCACCGGTCATGTCCCTTAAATGGCTCAATTTCCATTTATTTTTATAGCCTAAATTGATTTAATTAACCTTCTAGAAGCTCTTTTCAAATGGGCCAATGTTTGGGCTTTGGAATTTAATCTTTTTGGGCCATGGATACTCCTTTGATCCATTGAAATGTTGGGCTACTAAATTAATTTTCTAGGCTCCCAATTAATTAAAACATTGGGCTAGATTAATAAAATACTCAATCATACAAAAATTTCTACAAGTCCATCACTTAATTTAATTAAATGACTTGTTTAAATAATTAAGGAATAATTTAATAATCAAATTTAATTTAATTTACATAATCAACTTAGACTTGTCATATTCAATATTAATTGAATATTTGATTAGGGTTTCTCCCAAATAATCTTAGGTTAGTCCATTAATTTAATAAATCTATTAACCGGACTTCCTTAATTAAACTTAATTCAATAACTTCCTCGGACAAATTATATAATCCAATTCACACTTTAATTTCCTTAAATATTAATCTACTAGATTAATTCCTTTAGGGCTCCCAACAATTAAACTCTAAGTTGGGCTACCATAATTAATTCATTGAGCTAAGGTTTGACACAATTTAATTAGATTATTGGGCTTGAAAATTAAATCCCATCATTGGACTTCTCTACATTACCATTGGGCTTGCTACACCATTTCATTGTACTAGTCAATTAAATCAATATTGGGCTCTATACCACAACTTAATAATTAAGTTAATTACTTAATTAATTAACTTCTTAATATTGTCATTCTAGACAATCATTCTAAATTTTCCACAACTTTAACTCATAACTAATATAATTAATATAATTAATTATATTTCATGACTTTATATTTAAACTAATTAATTTATTAGTTTAATTGAGTATTAAATTTACTCATCTTCGTATTTGGCTAACAAGCACAACTCTAGGAATATATAACTATGTATATATATCCTTATAACCGTATTCACTTCTCAATTGAATTTATTTCTTTAATAAATTCTCTATATGCATCCTTACAATATTCTCACATTTAATTTCTAACAAATACATTATGTTAAAAAAAAATGTTTACCCAAATTCTACACATCTCACTTCTCACCTTCTAGGTTTAAACCTTAACCTTTAATAAAATCAATTAAGATATTATTTAAAATCTTGAAATTATCTAGGGTATTACAATACTAATAATAATAATAAAAATAATATCCGTACTAATAATAATTATAATAGTAATAATAATAATAATAATAATAATAATAATAATAATAATAACAACAACAACAACACCATACACTACCATAATAATTTTTTTTACCGAAGTGATATCATATTTTCAATAATAAATTTAACAAATAATTTGTAAATTAACAACACTATATAATAACATTATATTATATAGTACTAATTAGTTTAATAATTAGTTGTATGAAATTTATAAATTTTTTCAAATATATTTCATAAAAGAATTCAATGTAGGGAATATTTTATAATGCTATATTCGATTAAAATAAAACTTACTCGTAAAAATTTGTTGTTGTGTTGTATGTTGGAAAATTTTCTCCTTCTTCCTTCACTCTAGTAGCGACAAAGTAATAACCAAAATGCAGTGAATGAAAATTTAGAAAGAACACAGAAGTGATGAAATAGGAGGAAGAAATTGGACACTAGCTTTGGTTCACGGGTGGAGGAAACAAAATGACAACTTCAAATCAAAATGACAACTTGAAAACAAAATGACTAGTTGACAAAAAAGAAATCTTTTGACCAAATATAAAAGTACTTACTTTTGTTGGATTTTTGCTTAGTTAATGTGGGAAAAAAAAAAAAAAAATTTCTCTCCACCCGGCAACATAGCTAACGGGTGGAGGAATTTTTTTTTTTTTATTTACTTAGTTAATGTGAAAAAAAAAAAAAAAAAAATTCACACCACCCGGCAACAAAGCTAACGGGTGGAGGAAGAATTTTTTTTTTATTTACTTAGTTAATGTGAAAAAATAAAAAAAAAAAAAAAAAATTCACTCCACCCGGCAACAAAGCTAACGGGTGGAGGAAGATTTTTTTTTTTTTTTATTTACTTAGTTAATGTGAAAAAAAAATAAAATTTCACTCCACCCGGCAACAAAGCTAACGGGTGGAGGAAGAAATTTTTTATTTTTATTTACTTAGTTAATGTGAAAAAAAAAAAAAAATTCACTCCACCCGGCAACAAAGCTAACGGGTGGAGGAAGATTTTTTTTTTTTTTTAATTTTATTTACTTAGTTAATGTGAAAAATAAAATAAAATCTCCCTCCACCCGGCAACATAGCTAACGGGTGGAGGAAATTTTTTTTTTTTTTAAACTTACTTAATATGAAAAAAAAAAAAATAAATAAATTTCTCTCCACCCGGCAACATAGCTAACGGGTGGAGGAAGATTTTTTTTTTTTTTTTAACTTGGTGTTAAAAAAAAAAATAAAAAATCTTCACCCGTCAATATAGGTGGCGGGTGGATTTAAACAAAAAAAAAAATTTAATAAATACATTTCTCCACCCGTCAACGTAGGTAGCGGGTGGAGGGAATTTTTTTTTTTTTTTTTTTTTTTGTAAAAACGTAGTTTTAAAAAAAAAAAAAAAAAAAAAAATTCACTCCACCCGTCAGCTAAGATAACTGGTTGAGTGAGTTTTTTTTTTCTTTTTTTTTTCCACCCGCTAACTTAGATAGCGGGTGACATTCATCTCATCCATTAATATCATTATTTCAACGGTTTAAGATACATTTGCTGGAATAGTGTCCATAGCAAACGCTTGCTATGGATCATTCCCCTATATATATATATATGAGAAAGAGGAACCATCACAAAATGACCACATTTATCAAGGAAAAATCCCATAAATTGAAGAGAGTAATAATTAAGGTTCAAAATTGAGTGGATTAAGTATGCTCAAGAAATGTACAAAAACAAAACCAAATGTAAGATCTTTTGGCCTTAGATGATACTTTTCTCACCACAATCTCTTTCCTCAAAGAGATGATGGGCAGTATTCATTATCTGCCAGTCCTGCCACTATTTTGAGACTATCTTTTAGTACATTTCAGAACCACCTTAGAAATAAAGAGGTACAACTTCACTAGCAAATAAAAAAGTACATTCTATTTTGGGGAGAGGGGGCAGCTTGGAGGGACGGAGAGAAAATCTGATTGTAGACCAGCAAATGAAAGCTATGGGCGCATGTTATTCAATTTAATAGTTAACGCTTCTTTTTGCCTCCCTTCACAGCACCAGATTTAGATGGGGTTGCAACCAAGTAGATGAACAATACCACAATGGAGATCACAGAAATTAATGACCCGTACTTTCCCAACCACCTCTGCAAATAATGAATGATTTAGAGTAAGCGAAGGATAAATGAATTCCTTATGAGCTACTGCAGTCATTCAATAGAAGACTAGTAATCAGAAGTAATGTATTCTGAAAATAAATAGAAAGCCACCACCATTTTGGCATTTCCGACAAAGGTCAAACATGGGGAAAGAATATCATCAAATAATGTTGCTTGGTTCAAAATCAAATCCCCTTATAAAACCCATATTGGAAAAAGGGGGGAAAATAAAAGGCCTTCTACAAGTAAATATAAATCTTTGTCCAATGACCATCTGCTTTACTAACAGGTGCCACTAATTCCTTCTAGATGCAAGTTCTATTTTTAAACAAACAAACAAACAGGTGGACTCAAACATGCACACAAATACAAAGACACCAGGAAAAAATAAATAATCGAGACAAAAGAGAACAACATCATTTATTTGCAACTTGAGTCTCTAGTCTAATAATCTAGTGGTACTAAGTTGAACCATACCTTAGCCTGAAATATTTTAGGCACCATCATACACGAGTACACATGCAAAAACACAACAGTATTTCTTAGTTAATCCAGGATAATGTTTGTAAGAAGTTGATCAATTAATAAATAAGTGTAACAAATTTACCAAGTCAAACTTCTTCTCAGGAGCCCTATCAGCTAGGAGGTCTAGAGGCAGAAGTGGAGTTGAATATGCCTCCTAATATAGACACAAAATCAACAATATGTTAAAACAAGCACATTACTTGTGTATCTGTATATAAGATATCCACAGTGAATGATATAAGGCCTATACCTGTAGAGCAGCTTTTGTAGGGATGCGGAATTTAATGACTGCTGGTGCACCATAAAATAGTGTTTTTACTTTGGACTCCAATTCAAAAGAGTGTGATAGAAGAGCACCGCTGCCAATTATACAAGTTAGCATGATAAGGAGATCTTTCAGCAAGGAAAATTAAAAAGCATACTCCAAGATATTGTAGCCAGTTAGCATGGTGGAATCAGAACTCACGCATCAAGCCTTTCCCACGACATTGAAATGTTACCACTGATGATATCAAAATACTCTCTGGACCAGCTATCATCAGTTAGACTAATGTCATATGCAGTCCTGAATAGAATAATTTACAAAAAATGTGAAAATTTATAATCACAGACAGCATATAAATATTAAATAGACAAAGAAAACAGCAGTTAGATTTAGTTTTATCAAGCAACACAAAAATCTTTCTGTCCAAATATTACAAACGAAACTAGAAAGGTATATATATGTATTCCTTGAAGTTTTCAGTTGGAGTATATTTTATTTTCTAAAACATTTACTTTTAGAATATTAAGCAATGACTTCTATTTCCAAATGGTAATTAGTTAAAGTACAAAGAATGCACATAATTTCATACATGTAAAGTGAAGGTAAATGCAGGTTGTAGCATCTATAAATCAATTTCAACAATCACCATGGAGTTGTAAGGTACAAGAGGTCCATAGCACAATTAATGGCCTTCAGTGGGATTTTAGATTGAGATTCAAGGTATTAGACTTCCCAAATTAAACTTTCATGGGGCAAAGCAAGACTTCAAAATTACTCTTCAGTAAAGCTCTCCTCCAAACAAGTCTTAATGCTAGGTTCATCAGCGACATACTCTTTTCATCAATGATTTAAAGCTCTAGTCAATATTTGTATTATACTTAAAGGTTTGATAGAGGATCCATCTCTTCAAATTTCAGAATAATCCAATTCACTGCTTCATAATTCTAATCCTAATGGATCAGGGTAAGTAAGTGGTATCATCTTTGATGAAATTAATAAAAGATGATATGCACTGCGTGGTTATATAATGTGACGAGAAAAGAAAAAAAGTTAATTAGAGGCATCTAGATTGGAGAAAGTTCAAGTAGACTAAGGATCCCAGTTCGAAGTATAAAACTTGAAGCTCACAAAAGATTTTTAAGTGTGCCATCCGCAAACCTTGGGATGGAGTGAGTATTAGCATTAGCTTTCCAAATTTATTATAACTGTGTAAGGAACTTGTGAAAAAATAACTACTTTACCTTCAACTCTAGGTATTGGTCTTTGAAACAAAAAGAAAAGAAAAAATCATGAAAATTAAAGCCAGTAATAAATGTAACAAAACAAAAGTTAGAAAAGCCAAACCATCCTTTTCGGCCAGCAATCTATACAAGAACTAATCTGTGCCTATTGAGCACAAAACTAATACTATTAGTTTCAACTTCCAAATATAGTAATCTGACAACAAAAACTTATAATCAAATAATCCTCTAGCTCAACAACAAATTTCACATCTAATGCAAGTAAGATGAGTGATGATAAACACGAGTGATTAATTTCCATTGTTATTGATCTTCACTCAAATAAATATCATGCAAAAATGTATTGAAATGCGAAATAAAGAATAGATCTACGGGGGAAAAAAAATAAAAAAAACACGGCACAGATAGATCTGCGTATAAAGAAGAAAGAGGGAGAGAAAGTACGCAGATCCTTGATTGTAGATATCGATGGAGACGGAAATTCGCTCGGCGCCGGATTTGAGCCGGTTGGGAGTGGCTTTCTTGTGCGCCACTATGAACGGACCTTCACCGCAGCTCACTAGGCTCGACGACACCAATAGTAGAGCTATTATCAGGTACTTGGCCATCAAATTCTCCATTTTTCTTCGAATTGCTAGCTACTTCTTCTCGTTCTGGCTAATTGCATAGAGATTCAATTTTCAATAGAGTGATAGACAATAATATAGAAAGAGGGGCAATTAGAATCGAATAAAATAGGGTTCATACCGTAATTTCCGTCTACAAAGAGTCAGTTGGCCGGTGACTGTACCCAAAACAAATCAGTCAGTCCGCAGGGGAGAAAAGTTTTTGCAAACAAACAAAGACTGTGTGTTGTTGCCAATAAGAAATCACCACGACATCATTAGCTGAGACCTTGGACATCAAACTGGGCCGGAGTGATAGGCCGAGAAAATGAAGTTGTGGGTTAGGCCCATTGCTCCTCCATTTGCTGTATTTTAACAGTATTGAAAAGGTTAAAGAGCCCTATAGGCAAATACCAAATGCATTGAAATTTAATAGAAATTTAAAATATGAAAGCGAGATCATGGGAAAATAGGCAAATGCGTTGAACTTTACCCGGACAAAAAGACCCTATGAAACCTATGAATCTTCACAGTTCCCTCATATTGGCATGTTCATAGATGAGTAAAGAAAAAATTATTGCATTTTGTAATAGTATAGCTAGTATATTCTTTAACTTCCTCTAAGAACATGTAAATACGACGAGCAATTGTATAACATATTATGTCGTGTAACACACATTGATCGCTAAAATTATAAGATGTAACATCTGTCGGATAAAAAACGATGCCATGCATATATTGCCAAATTGTTCCTTGGCTACTAAACAATACCACTCGTACCTTCATAAGAGACCTATTTTCCTCAGTCTCTAATTTCGCCATTAATTATTCAAATTCATGCACGCTAGCTCCATTCAATATTTGTGTTTTGATGCGATACATCACTCTTCTAACAAAAGACATTGTTATAGGCATTGTAAGCCTGTCAACGGGGCTTTTATGTAGCTTTCGTCCAAACTTGAAAACAATACCCTATTTTCGCCTCATTTCAAATTAAATTTCTCTAAATTTTTATATTATTTTATACAACTATTTTTAATTTAAATTCAAATGACATGCAACATTTTTATTACCAGCAATATATTATTTTATAAATGTTATGAATTTATAATAAAATAACCTATATACGGTTTCTTTCAAAAACGAACTCAAGTAATGTACCAAGAACGGACTCAAGGAAAAAACACGCGGGTCAAACGTGGGTTGGCAAAATGGGTCAAATTAAGAAGAAAATAAAATCCATTTGAGATCAGTTGCAACCATATGCTTTCTCTTTAACTTTTCTCTCTTTCTCTTAAAGTGAATCTGTTGCAAATCGGAAGATAAAGATTCCTACAAAGAGAACCTATTGCAAATCGAAAGGCAAAGATTCCTATTTAATTTTGTAATTTCTGTTTGATTTGAAAGAAATCTTGGGTTTATTAGGGTGAGTTTTTGTCATATGGGTTGTCTGTAGAGATTAAATATTTTGTTATATCTTTCCCAAATTGAATTGTTTATTGTTGGTCCAGCCTTTGAATTTGAATGGGTTTCTTTAAACAGAGCTCTCAATAAGATGATTTCTAATTTTGTGTAAATTTTTATCCTTTTTTCCCTATGTTTGATTTCTCCTCGTTTTGTTGGGTGTACTAGTAATTTTTCTTTTTTTATTGCTTTGTTTGAACTCTTTTCTTGGCCATGTTGACATTTTTTTCATGAAAGAAATAATGGATATTCCCTTTTTCTGTTCAACTAGACAATAATACTAATAAATGTTATAGAAATAATCTTATATTTAAAATAATATTTAAATCATCATATGAAAGAAATAATGGATATCCCCCTTTTCTGGTATGGGCATTATCATTAAAGTGTCGTATCTAGCAAAAAATTCTATTCTAAAATGATGTTATTGCTTCTATGCTGAAATGTGTGGATTTTGGAACCTTTTGTGGGATGGGCATTATCATTTCAACATAGTCAAAATCCCAGGTACAAAAGAAGTATATGTATGGGAATTATCAATTTGGAATTATTGTTGATCGATTTTATGCCTGTATGCTGATAGAAAATATGTCATCGGATTCGTCTACTACTACATCTGTATGGC
Organism: Hedera helix; assembly: GCA_947179155.2. Classification (NCBI taxonomy): domain Eukaryota; kingdom Viridiplantae; phylum Streptophyta; class Magnoliopsida; order Apiales; family Araliaceae; genus Hedera; species Hedera helix. Next base: position 34,619,525 of record OX359275.1, read on the forward strand.
CTCCGTTCATATGTTGTTGTGGTATGGGTCATTGTATAGTAAAACTTTCAATGTTGAAAAAGAATTCGGGTAGACACTATTATTCTTGCCTAAGATTAGTGGTATGTATTTATTTATTAAAATTTTTGTTTATTTGGTCCTTTAACAACACAAGTGAATAAATTTATTGGCTCCCAAAATATGCAGCACTGTGGTAACTTCATTAGTTGGTGTGACGAATATATTCGAGTGTTGCATAATCAAGGGAGGTTGGAAATTGACACATCCGGACGTTTAAATGTAACAAGTCATCCAACGAATGCTAACGACTCCAGCGACTTAGCAAGAGTGCAAATTGAAATGCGTCAATTGTAACTAATCGTGCGATTTGTCATAATTGTTATTGTTATGTATGCGGTGTTGTTGTTAATGTTATTAAATCGGTTATAATTTTGATAATTTTCATTATCTAACTAGCAAGTTATGTGCAAGGTGTATAATTACTGTTCTCCCCTTTCAATTTGTAGTTTATAATATTATATATGAGTTAAACTCTTTGGCCGAATTATTGCCAAGAATTGAATTCAGCATCAACGATTAGTTTTGTTACTAATTCTGTTTTGACAGTTAGTCTTTGCTAGACCATATCCTTTCTTACATCTGCATGTACCTGGCTGTACAGGCATTTTTGTTAAACAATCACTCCAACAACAAGAGTGCAATTGTTGTTACCTTTTCAATTTCAATAATATAACCGGTCAAGGAACTGCAGTTTGGTTGTGTAGCAAAAGATTCCTATGGAAATTAAAGCACTTTAGAAAACCAATTAAAATTTAGAGCGCTTTAAAAAACCAAGCGGAGAACTTTTGCAGCATTGTAATATCCCAGATATTTTCAAGATTTTAAATAATATCTTAATTGATTTTATTAAAGGTTAATGTTTAAAACCTAGAATGTGAGAAGTAAGATGTGTAGAAAATGGGTAAACAATTTTTTTTTAACATAATGTATTTGTTAGAAATTAAATGTGGAAATATTTTATGATGCATATAGAGAATTTATTAAAGAAATAAATTCATTTGAGAAGTGAAGACGGTTATAAGGATATATATACATAGTTATATATTCCTAGAGTTGTGTTTGTTAGCCAAACAAGAAGATGAGTAAATTAATACTCAATAAAACTAATAAATTAATTAGTTTAAATATGAGGTAAGAATGAAAGTCATGAAATATAATTAATTATGTTAATTATATTAGTTATGAATTAAAGTTATATAAAAACTAGAAAGTTTGTCTAGAATGACAATATTAAGAAGTTAATTGATTAAGTACTTAACTTAATTATTAAGTTGTGGTATAGAGTTCAAGTAATTTAATTACTACTAGTGGACTAGCTCAAAAGGATTATAGATGTTAGTCCAATATGAAAATATTGGTATGAAGTGGGTAATTAAATAATAAGCCCAAATGTTATGTTAATTAATAGTCCAAGAGGTAATTAATATAAGTCCAATTAAATTAATTACCTAGCCCAAGTTATAAAGATGTGTGAGTTGTGTTGGGTAGCCCAAATAATTAAATAAGAGAGCCCAATGCAAAATAAACTAGTAGCCCAAATATTGAGTCCAAATTTAAAAGTCAAATGTTGGTCAATATGTTGGTAAATTTCAAGTATTGATTGAGTGTAGAGAATTAACTAGTGTAGGGTTAATTGAATAACCCTAGTTGGTAGACATGAGAGAGCATTAACCAAACATTGGTTAATTGCTAGAGGAAGGAAGGTAGTGTTGAGAATTAACTATGGAAGAGTTAATTATGTAACCCAATGTGGTAGAATAATTAAAGGTAAGTCTAATTGGATTATATTATAAGTCCAATTGATGTATTAAACTAAGTTAAATAAATTAACCTAGTAGTCCATGTAATTAATTAAATCTTGATTCAAGTTATAATTAATCAAGCCCAATGCTTGTTTTAATTAAATGTAACATGGGGTATTTAATGTTAGCCCAATGTAACAATTAAATTGAGCTCAACCAATTAATTGGATGAGCCCAATATATTAAATCCTAGAGTCTAATGTGGAGCCCAAATGGTAGTCAAAATTGGTCAACATTTATATATATAAGTATATATATATATATATATAGATGTATATATGTATATTTAAGCTATAAAAATAAAGCAAAAATGGGGGATTAAATCCCATTTTGCTGAGATTTAAGGGGCCCCACAAGGGGGTGGAGTGTTGCATGAGCTTGCTTGGAAAATCTCTTAAAGGACAAGGTTGCTCAACCACTCTAGTCAATCACTTAGTCATTCAACATGTCCATCCATCAAATAGTATCCTAATTAGCACTAATTTGACTATGTTGGTGAATTAGGGAGAGTTGATGATAATTAAGGAGACTCTATAAATAGAGTACTCCACACCCTTGTCATGTTTGTTTGGTCATTTGCTAGAGCTCAAGAGAAGAAAATAGAGAGCATTTGAGAGAAATATAGAGAGAACACTTGTGAGTGTGGAAAGTATTGCTAGAGGTAAAGCTTGGTGGATGACACAAAGCTTCACATCATTCTTTGGAAGGAGAAGAAGAAGAGCACACAAGTCCATAAGGTTAAAATGTGCTCTAACCCTTCTTTAGTTCATTTTTATAGTTTAGATATGATTTGAACGGTTAAAATAAATTTTTAACCGATCAAAAGTTATTTTGATGCTCTAAAAGTCTTAAGATATGTTATATTGGTAGAATTATGGTTTGATATAGTTAAATCATGTTTTAGTATGAGCGGTATGCATAAAAATGCAAGAAATGTTTATATTAAGCTTTACCGGTAAAAACCTAGGTAGCTATACGTTATTTAATGTTGTAGTTTGAAATGTAAAAGTTGAAAATTGGATTTCTATGGCTAAAAAGTTACCTCTATGAGTTTTTAAGAAAACCCAACTTAAATCTTTCAAAAATGTGGAAAAATAAAGAAGTTATGGATTTTTCCTCAAAGCATGTTGATTTTAAAACCCTAGGTTTCATTGTGAGCGATTTTAAGCATAGATAAGTTTGGAATTTGGATTTGTGTTCTAAAGAGAAATTGTAGAGGGGGAAATTCTGATGAGAATGGACTCAAGAATCACCCCAAAATATTTCCGTATGAGGAAGTTATGGCTGTCGGAGCGAAGGAGGGTCGGACAGCCCAAACTGTGAAAATTTGCTGCATGACCGGGGCGGCCTCGCTACCTTACGGGGCGGCCGCCCCACTCCACCAGATGGTTTTTGTGTTGTTTAGTTGTCCGGGGCGGCCGCGCCACCTTACGGGGCGACCTCGCTACTCCATCAGAGTTTTTTTTGTCGTCCGGGTCGGGTCGGTTCGGTCCGGGTTGGATTTTTATGAAAATTTAAGTTCATATAAGTGTAAAATGAGTATGTTTGTATAATAAACTAATATATGTAGTTTATGAATGAGTGATTAAAATATTATTAAATGGATAATAATATTAATAAGTGATTAAAATATTATTAAATGGTTAATAATATTAATGTGTGATTAAAATATTATTAAATGGTTAATAATATTAATAAGTGATTAAAATATTATTAAATGGTTAATAATATTAATGTGTGATTAAAATATTATTAAATAGTTAATAATATTAAGAAGTGATTAAAATTTTATTAAATGGTTAATAATATTAATGTGTGATTAAAATATTATTAAATGGTTAATAATATTAATAAGTGATTAAAATATTATTAAATGGTTAATAATATTAATGTGTGACTAAAATATTATTAAATGGTTAATAATATTAATAAGTGATTAAAATATTATTAAATGGATAATAATATTAATAAGTGATTAAAATATTATTAAATGGTTAATAATATTAATGAGTGATTAAAATATTATTAAATGGTTAATAATATTAATGAGTGATTAAAATATTATTAAATGGTTAATAATATTAATGAGTGATTAAAATATTATTAAATGGTTAATAATATTAATGAGTGATTAAAATATTATTAAATGGATAATAATATTAATAAGAGGTTTAAAATATTATTAAATGGTTAATAATATTTGAATATAGTTGTATGTTATCAAAGGTAGATAATATTTTGAGGTATTTGGTACATTATTAAATGTCTGAATCATTAAGTTATGAAAAAGAAGAATGTTTAATTAAATTAAACAGATGTAAGTAGTCCATTGTGACTAAATTTTAGACAACTTATTAAAAGTTACTCGTACGATGAACGTATAGTGAATGCGTAAGTTGGTTAAGTGTACCCGATATGTCCAACTAGGTTTGGGCTAAGATTTTGTCCGGAACTTAAGGGTTCGTTTGTCGGACATCTTAAGAGTTAATAATTTAAAGTTAGAGTCTTATATAAAGGCTAAGTAATAGTCATTGCATCTAATGATTATGTCAATTTCCTATATAAATTGTAGGTCGAACGAAAGACGCAAATAAGCATAACTGGTAGAAGCAAACCAGGCAAGTTTTTCAGATATTGTTGCTATGTGTATAACTGTTATGTGTGCACTTGAAGCATGTGAGAATTTGAATTAAATATGTTTTTGTGAAACCATATGAGATGTGTTGATTTTATATGATAGAAAGCCTGAATTAATTGAATAAGTTGAACTGTATGTCATGTATTCATTCCAATGCATGATCAGTATGTTGCATGAATAAATGCAAAGTATGAGAAACATGATGCATTCATTTAATGTAATGCATGAAGCATGAGAAGCATGTATAAACATGAATTATGTGTTATGTGCTATCTGTTAGACTTGCTGAGCCGTCGTGCTCACTCTTGCCTAAACCAACATTTTCAGATAGTGCAAATCATTTGAAGTTCACGATAAAGATCAAGGAACAGGAAATCATTACTTTCACTGAAGATCTAAATATTTGTTGTAGATATTAGTCCGAATTGGACAGGTAAATGATTGTGTAGTATGAGACTTTAGTTGGTAAGTTATATGAGTGTTAAATACACAAGTTGATTGTAATAGAATGTCGTATCATGTATGATATTAAGACATACTAGGAATGTATAAAGATTTCGATTCTGGAATAGAAAGAGATGTTGTAAAATTGTAAATAAATGGTTATTTACCAATTATAATATTGTTGTAATTCATGAACAATAAGGAAAAGGTTGTACTCGTGTTGAACCGGATCCGAGGTTCAAGGAACCCGGATTTGGGGTCGTCACAAGCATAATATGTTTGGTTAAAATTTAAAAAAAAATCGACTTTCCTGGTTTAGTTTTTCGAAATCTTTAAGGACGAAAACAAAAGTGAAATCCAATATCATAACAAACTTAATGACATGTACAAAATAAATGAATGACATCGAGATATTATGCAAAATCCAACACCAAATTACTGCGATAATTTTATGGTAAAAACATTCAGAATATGCTATAAGGCTTGTTGCTTTGGTAGCACAGTTAATAACCAGGATAACCAATATCAGTTTGTATCTCTGAACTTGAAAATAAAATAAAATATATGTGTATTAGATATATTGATATGTAACTTATAATATTGAATAAAAGAAATGATCAAAACTTTGGAAGTATGACTATCAGAGGAACTTGAAGATGTTGTTGCACCTTTATTGTCGGGAGAATCTCTACATAAAAGTCAAAATAACACTCATCATTTAAATATTGAGATCCTTTAAAAAATGTTTACTATTACTTAAATATTACTTACCGATATGCAACCATTGGACAATTTCTTTTGTTATGTGATTGTCCAACTTTGCCACAACCATGACAACGTCTAGTTTTTGAGTTTTTTGCATTCCCTAATGTCCTTTATTTTTCTCTTTTAAGTCTTTTGCCACATCTTTTTGCCCTCACTTGATTTGGTTCATTGTAAATATAGTCTTTATTGTAACTCATCTTCTCGGAGACTACACTTGCACCAGTTCCACATTGTGAACTTAATAACTTATACCACTATCTACAATAAGATTGATTGATTCGAGTGCACGAGCCAAAACATCTTTATAAATATTAATTCATTCTTAGCTTGTAAGGGTGCGTTATCAATAACATCCAAAGAACATTGAATTAATTCACTCTGCTTGATTAGATATTCTTTGTCACTATTTATCATTATGCCAATTTCATTATCGACCACTATCTTAGAGTTTGTCTTCTTAGTCCATCTTTTCAAGATGTATTGTGGTAATTCGTCAAAATCATGCATTTTTTGCAAGTAACCAACCACATGTCTACTTAATATTCCTATACTCTCAAACTTGTGGCAACTACATGAAGCAAAACCCAATTATTTGTCATAAATAAGTTGTCGAACTTTATGTGTTAACATTTTTTTCTATGAACTTGAAACACGCATTGATTGTCACTCTACTTAAGAAGCTCAAAATGGTAATTCAAGCATTCTCATATCTTATCTTCAAATTTATAAAATATTTTCTGAGTATAAAATTCAACCATTGAGAACAAATAGTCATGATTCATCTTCACTTTAAATTTCTCAATTAAATCTTTGTGATCGACCAACAACTTTTCTTGACGTTGGCGTACCAGCCCCCTATTAAATTGGATCATGATATCAACTAATAAATTATTCTTAGATACATATCTTTTGAAAAAAGCGTGAGAACTTTCCGCTCGTTTCCTACTTGACATATTGGCTAAAAAAACATGATTACAATAAGCAGGCACCCAATTTTTACGAATTTCATACATTGCTTGTAACAATTTGTTATCATGTAACCCGTTCCTCCCAACAAGCTCCGTCCATGTCAAATTAAACTCTTCTTTAGACTCTGAATTCCAAATACAATCGGCAAATTCGTTATAGTGAGCATTATACTTCATCGAGTCTAATTTTTCAAAAAAAATTGTCAATATATGTCAACTACAATATCTATGAAAAGTATCTGAAAGAGTTTCTAAAATTGCTTTGGACATCGCGGGATCTTGATCAGTAATGATCATTTTATAGGCATCACTTGGCATAACCTCTAAAAATTGGTTGAATCGCCAAACAAATGAATTCGAGGTCTCGTCACTTAAGAATGTACAAGCAAAAAATATGGTTTGACCATGTTTATTAACTCCCATTAGTGGTGCAAAAATCAGCCCATAACGATTAGTGTTGTGTGTCGTATCGAAGACGACTAGATCACTATAAAAATTATATGCCCTTCTAGCGGCAACATCAGCCCAAAAATAATGTGTTATCCTTTGTTCATTATTGACCTTAATTTTATAAGTGAATGATGAATTCTTGCCCTTTTCTAATTTGCAAAACTTACTAAACATTTCTCCGTCATGCCCCTTCAACTCATTACGTCTATCCCTTTCATAATTATATAAATATGTTTGTGTACACCCAATATTTTCAAACCTTCTAACATGTACTCCAAGGAAATTAAATTGTTGATATGAGGGTATATTTATTATGGAAAGTTGTTGAGTCAAACACTTTTGCGTACTCGAAACACTTCGGTGAGATCTTAATAGATGCTTCTTTGATGGAGTTGCCAAATGGTGACTATGACCCTCAATAAATTGGGTGACTATATATGCCTCATAATTTATTTTCAACACAGCTAATCAGCTATCTTTGCTTTACAACTCTTTTTTATCGATCCTCGAAGCCTTTTAGTTTCAACATCCGCAATTGTTATTCTCTTACCTTGTTTAAAACATACATACTCTTTCTTTTTCACTTCATCACTTCCTTTGAATTTTTTAGTAGCCCAACTTTGAATACTAAATCTCGTCTCTTTAGTATATGTATTGTAGAAATCCTTAACTTTATCTATTGTTTGAAATTCTTTTCCAACACTAGGTTTGAGATGGTCGGGTACTTACGGATTATAAATAAAAAATTTCTTACCTTCATTAATATTCCTTTCAATTCTCCTATTTTCTACTTCCATTTCACTATTGTCTACATTATCACCACATTCATCACTACCTCGTACTTCAGCCTTTAAATTATCATTCATCCCTACAGTTAAAAGAAACAACATTGATTCTTATAATTATAAAACCAATCAACAATAATTTTAATTTAGCCTATGAGCATAAATTGACCCTGCTATTATTCTTGTGAACAAAATTCTTTCACAAAGCAAGTACATCTCAATGTGATTATATATTAGTATATATTAAGAGGTTAGGTAGCAACTAAAATAGATGGAGACATGGCGTTAGGCATTTTTCAACTCTTATCCAATTCAAGTTAGTCAGATGATTAAGGGATTGAACAAAACTAATATAACAAAAAGGGATCAAGTACTGAGTGACATAACAGCATAACCTAGCCAGCCAAAATATGCAAAATTGAATATAACAACAGCATAACCAAGCCGGCCAAAATAATTCAAAATTGCATAAATAAGAGCTCTGTTTAAAGAAACCCACTCAAATTCAAAGGTTGGACCAACAATAAACAATTCAATTTGGGGAAGATACAACAAAATCTCTAATCTTTACAGACAATCCATATGAGGAAAACTCACCCTTAATAAACCCTAGATTTCTTTCAAATCAAACAAAAATTACAAAATTAAATAGGAATCTTTACCTTCCGATTTGCAACAGGTTCTCTTTGTAGGAATCTTTACCTTCTGATTTGCAACATATTCGCTTTGAGAGAGAGAGACGGAAGAGTTAGAGAGAGAGCGGATGGTTGCATATGATCTCAAATGGGTTTTATTATCTTCTTAATTTGATCCATTTTGCCAACCCACGTTTAACCCGCGTGTTTTTTACTTGAGTTCATTCTTGGTACATTAGTATATATATATATATATATATATATATATATATATATATATATATATATATATATATTATAATGTTAATTTTAAAAGATACATATAAAAATAAATATATTTGGGTTGGAGGCGGAATGAAAGAGTATATCATATTCCATCTTGTAGAGTTTAAAAAATCGGGGTCTCATTAGGATCGGGATCGAACGGACTCTATGCTAATGGAGTGAAAATTGCCGGGCCTAAGATTTTGCTTGCATCAAAACCCCCATGGCGTCAATCATTCAGTTTGCCTCATCCACACTTTTTTTTTTCAAAGAAAAAATAATAAAATTCTCTTCCTATTTTTCGGTATTCCACCGACTCTCAGCGGCATAATCTATAGCTGCCCATAAACTACAGGGACCCAATGTAATGTAGTGTAATTACTCCCATTTCTAGCTTACCGGCCGTCCATGTCTCTATTATGGAGTGTTTTTTTTCTTTTTAATTTTAATAATGAAGAAGAAAATTTATGCCTTTTAACTGAAGGCAGGGCATTAGTATTCTGGATTGTTTCTGGGGCAACTTGAATAAACTCAATCATCTGATCCTTTGCCTTCTTCAAGGGATACACATACATTAATTGCTGTGGGCTAAAGCCAACAAACTCCAGCTGATGGATTTAGCTAACTAATTAAGTCGGAACAAAAATTAGTACTCGGTCCTTATTAGTTGTCGTTTTAGAAGTGGACACATGTATTAAGAAAAATAATTAATACTATAGTATTTTTTAGTTAAAAATAACTTTAAATGTCAATATTATTCTTATATTAAAATAAGAGTGTTACTTATCGTCGTAAGAAAGTAGTGAAAGAACTAAAGATATATTTAATACTTGCGGTATTAGAAACTAAACAATTAATATTTAATTGAAATTCTCAAACGATAAATATTAAAAGACAAAAACACTTTTGTAAAATGACATTTAAAAAGGGACAAAGGGATTTCGTACGTGGACAGCTGATTTTAATTTCTTTTTCTTTTTTGGCCCGTGACATTATTTTCATCAGTGTTTTATTGTTATCGTATGTCCTTGAAGGTAGAATTTTATTGTTGGGTAGAAGCTATTTTTGTTAATTGCAATTTCGTATGTGTTTCCCCCCCAAGATTCGTCCATTTTGTATTTGTTTTTGTGGTTTAAAATGTATGGTTGTGCAAATTCTGTGGTGGTAGATACATGACAGCCATTTGTTGGCCTTATTTGTCTCAATTTCACTTCAAAATTCCACCATGAAAAAATGTTCAAAAACTATTTTTGGATCATAAAGAGTTTCAATATTCTTCCTTCTTAATTAGTCTCTACATTTTATTTAATTCAGGTTACATTAATCATCGTTCCGTGGATGTGATGATGACGCGGGAACCTAATTGTCTCCAAGGAAGAAGAGGGTTTCTGTTCAATCTCTCTCTAGTTGGATGTTACCAGTTTGATTTATCCAACAAGTACAAAAATATACTTAAATTTCATAGTGCAACATCAATTTTATTATACCTTGTTTGTTTAAGCCTTATTTTCCCAGGTAAATCATAAATGGTTGAATATTTGAAGAATTGCCCAAGGGAGCCAAATCAATCGAGCTGGAAACCAGGGGCAACAACAGCTACCAACAATGTGGCTACAGCCGGACCGTCATCGTCACAAACGCTGTTGGTTGAATCTGCCAAACCAGGAGGCTGCTGCACTACTTCGAATGCCCAATTAATGGAGCTGCAGCTTCTGGCTAGTCATCGAAATGATCAGAAACGGGCAACAGCCAACTTTGACATGGAGCTGTTAGCACACAAAAGAGGCATTGCAATGTTACGCTATAAGGAGAAAAGGAAAACTCGAAGGCAGTCATTACTTATTCTTCTTTATGCTTACATTGACTTTGATTTTATTGTCATATTGTCTCTCTCATTTATTGTTTTGCTCCTATTATTGATGCCGCCTAATCTTTATCTATTTATCTGTAATTACTTTGTAAAGAATACGTGGACAACAATACATAGAATGAGACAGTAAATGAGACGACACATATTTGAACTAAAAATTATTTGTAGTGCTTTTCCTTAATATTTCATTAAAGTTATTTTTGTCTTTTCACATTATACCTCAACGTAAATGGCTTAAAAAACCTTTAAATAAAAGAAAAAACTACTACGTAAATAAGTCCAGTTTACTTTCCTTGTAAAAATGTACGAGATAGATTATATTTTCATGTTAATTTTGTTAATATTGTGGACAGGTATGATAAACAAATTCGTTACGCCTCGCGGAAGGCTAGAGCTGATACTAGAAAGCGAGTGAAGGGGCGGTTTGTGAAGTCGAGTGAAAATATTATAAGTAACAACTAAGTATATGTATTTTCTGACGAGTATGAATTTACTTGTTTCTATATTTTTCTACAAGAACGTAGTTCCAAATGTATCATATTACCTTAGTAGTGATATACCATTTGTGTTGTGATTTGTAATTGTACATAATCTCCCCTGAATGGTTCAGTTTTTGAGTTCCTATTCAAGGGCATTTTTTTTTATTGTTACGTTTTTTTATTATTTTTCCGAAGGACGCCTATTCAGTGGCATCTATAAATTGTATTATCATAATTTAGTTCCAAAGTATTATGGCCAACTTTTATTTCTAGATTCAAACTATCACCGTACTATCTTTTTCTGCACGTTGTGCCGAATGTTATCTCACGAAGTTGAAGCCACGAACATCTTTTGAGGTTAATATGAATGTGCGCAGCTCAGTCCCAAGGCCTTGTTCCCTATTTTTTAATTTTTTTTTTTGGGGGCTTGCTTTTGCTCTAGCGTGGACCTCAAATACAGTGTATAATGTTGAAGGATTGGAGATCTCGATCCTCATAGCTGATCGAGGAGTGCAAATCTTAAAAAGTTGAAGTGATTATATATATATTGGCAGGCTGGGATTTCCATGCTATATGTCATAGGTGATAGGTGGGTAGCTACAGTTGTCACTCGTCAATTGGTCCGCCATAACGCCTTAAATCTGAAGTCTCCTGCAACGGCCTTCGATATGGAAGCACATGGATCTAGAAGTGTGCGACGGGTATTTATCGGTTCGAACCGAATCGTTATTAAAATTAATTAAATTTTGGTATCAATATCAGCTCCAGTTAGATTGATATATCGAATCGATAAGTCGGTTACCGATTTTTATCTAATAAATACAAAAATTAATATTATTATTATTATTAATTATCTAATAATAAAAAAAATAGAAAATTGGTACAGTTCGATAAGTTTCGACTATAAAAACTCGATATTGAAAAACCGGTATATATTGGATTTTTTGTACCGAACCCAAACCGAATTTATTGTCTCGAACCAGCCGATTTAGACCAATCCAAAAAATCAAAAACCCAAAAATGGATGAACACCCCTTCATGGACCTCCATCGACTGAGATTTTCTCTCTATGTTCATGCTGCATTAATTTAAAACAAATTGTTGGACTGTTTCACACCCAATGTACTTGTTCCTCGCAAATTCCGAGAATTGATGGTCATTTTATAATTTTGTTAATGCCACACCAATGTACTTGTTCCTCGCAATTTGCTTTACTTGTAATAGAGACATGAAAATTAAACAAATGTTAGTTTCCCATTAAAAATTTCCAAGCATTGCCTTCATCGTGGCTGACACAATGTACTACTCTATACAACTAGGTACTATCTCTACTGCTAAATTTCTCTTCCTACACTGTCGCCATGTGGAAAATTTTCTTGGTTCTCGAGCCTCACCTTCTTTAAGTTAATTTTATGGAGATAATAGCATATCCAATGCAGCTTGGAAGCTTCATCACTCTCTCTCATCTGTCAGAATTCAGAAACCAGTAAGTGTTCCCACATTATGCTCATTTAATCTACTCATTCTATACATATATATGTTATACAGCTACACACACGTGCACAAACAATATACTATTGGCTTCTTTTGATTATATCACAACTTACTAGCTTTGATTGATGCCCATATTGTACTATCGATACACGTTGGTTTCCCATCAATTTTGTAACAAACTGTTCGGCTTCTCCTTTTCAACTCTTGTGTGTGTGAATTATAGACATTATGCATTGGTTAAATATAAGGAGCTGGAAGGTAGTGCTTATTTTCTTGTAAATTTTGCATTTTAGCTTCTTTTATGTGACTATAGATAGTTACTCGTATTTGAAAAAAGGGAAATCCCCTTCAAGAACAATGGGATGCACATCATCTATATACACAATTGGAAGGAAGAAAAAGAAGAACATTCCTCTCGTTACCATCTTTGTCCCTCCACTGCGTGTTCCTGTTCAATCCGATGATCTTCACAAGATGCTTAGAGGCCTAATTCCTAAAGATCTTGTGGACAGAATAGCTTCTCTTCGTAATCAAATTGTTTTTGTGGCAGAGGATACTGGTATGCTCTTGCAAACCAATAACTAAAAATTCATGTTTTTTTTAATAGGCCAAAGAAAGAAAATTTGAAGTTTGATCTTTTCATGAAAATCTTTCAGGTGGGTCAGCTATACCCGAATTACAACGAGCACTTGAGGAGTATTTGTCTCTCATTGTTGGTCTCACTAAGAAAGGTTTCACTCTTTTTTTCCGTCTCTATTTTTGTGTAGACTCTGGACAGACATTTGTGCACTTATATGTATTTAAAGTGTATAACTTGTATAATCAACAGAAAATGGTCTCCGAGAATTGGTGGAATTCAAATGGAAGAATATAGAAGATGGAAAACAAGTCAGGATTCCATGAAATGCTACATTTTTGTTCTTTATTACTTCTTGAATGCAATGATTTGGGTACTTACTATTGAGATACATAATTTGATGGGCAGGAAGTATGTGTTGCAAACTCCTGGTTTGAATTGCTCTCTGTTGTCCACATGATGGCTATATTGACATTGAATGAGGCTAACTCTATGCTAATTTCAAAGGATCATAATGCTTCTTGTGAAGAAAGGGTTGTTTCATCAGGTCCATTTTTCTGTCTATTTATGATTTTATAGGAACCATATTCGATTAGATGTTAAAAAACCAGTCTGGCCCCCAATTATGTGTACCACCAGATAGCTTGAGCAATGCTGTTGATTTATTGCTGAAGGCAGCTGGGTACTTGGAATGCTTAATTCGGGATGTTCTCGTACACTTACCACCAGATGCCAAGTATGTAAACATATTTTTCAGAACATATGAAATTAATTTTTTTATTTTTTTACTGTCATTGCATACTAAATAATCCTTAATTATATGATCAGGAGGAGGTTGCCAGAAGATTTACACGAGGGTGTACTGGAAGCTATATCGATTCAAGCACTAGCACAAGTAAATAAATAATTACTATAACCCTTCTCTGCTGAATGATTAAGTTGGTGCTTCAAGTTTTAGAGTAGAGAATCTTGATAAATGTTGACTATTTGCTGAATGACATCTTCAGGGAACTGAAATGCAGCTTGGTTTAGCTATTGAAAGTAAAAATGTCTGTTTACCTGTTAAAAGGAGGCTGGCATGTGAACAACTAAGCTATTTGGGACAGGTATGTGCCAATATGCTACTACTATTTATAACCGAATAAATCTATCTTCTGGAATGGAATTCTTTCGTGTTTACACCGAGTGTATCATTCTGACAATACTAGTAAGAGTAGGATCCACCAAACAACCAACATAAGTAGTCAGTTCGACGTGAATTCCCAGCAAATTTTGTAGTTCTTTTAAGAATTTGAGATTCTTTATAGCTTGTATCAGGCTAGTTCTTCATGCGAAGTGTGAAAAGAAGGATTAGCATTATTTACTGATGATGAACCACGTTCAGCTTCCTTGTTAGGAATGTACACCGGGAAAATGCTGTCTCTATTTTTATAAACTTGTCACTGTTTATAAGGCTCCAAGCAGCTTTGAAAAAGACTATCACAGTCGAGTTCAAAGAAATTACACAATTCTTTTCAAATAGCCTTAATTTTTTTTCTTAGCGAACGTTTACCTTGCCAAAACATCATTCTTATTTATCTTTTAATTATTCTAATGTGATCCCTTGTTTCATCAGGCTCATTACTGCTTGTCAACATGTAACAACAGTCACGGATATGGAAAGAAGCATACGTTGTTCATCAAATGGAAATACCTTGAAGCAAAGGTGCGTCGCTTAGGCACTACCAACTCTGACTCATTCTAAATTTCTCTTTACTTCCATCAATTATTGTGTTCAAATTATACTAACAATTTTGTAATATTTTCAGGCTGCAGCTTACTACTACAACGGCCTGATCCTCGATAAGGGTACTGAACCATCCTGCCACATTAATTCTGTGTGTTGCTTCCTTGCTGCAGAAGAACTTCTGGCTGAGAGTAAGAAGTCCTGTTTAAGCTTTTGCCTTGCAGTTCCTGTCACCAGGTTGGATATGATTCTGCATTCAATAATCATTTTTTTTCTACTTATATTTTATTCAAAACATTCTCTAATATCATTCCCATGATTTATTTTTATTTTTTATTATGTGAAGGGCTCCTCCACTTTGGGGTGCAATGAAGCATTTAAATAAGAAAATTCCTGAGACTGCATCTAAGAAGTTTCAGATGTATGGCTATCTCTTAGGCCAGGAAAAGTAAGGGCAACGAATTTTTCCATTTTTTCTTTTCTGTAATCTGAGCTGATTTTATAACCTTACTACTCCATCTGTTCCAAAATTAGAGATATATTTATAAGACGACAACTTTCAAAGAAAACTTTATTTTTCCAAGCTTAACCCTAACATTAGCTAGAATGTAAGAGTGGTGACATGATAGTTCGCAATCAACTAAAAAAAATAATGATATGTTAGGAATTTCATGTTCCGTACAACTTAAAAATAGATATGTATCTCTAATTTTGAACAGAGTGAGTAATACGCATTCTTCATAGATGAATGTAACTTATGGCCTGAAACTTTTACTCTATATGATGCAGGGGACTACAAAGCTTGCCTGATCTTCAAGAATTTGAGCTGTCACTAAACCCAGAAGATTTCGAATTGCCTGAAACAAATTCAGCATGGGACAGTGAAAAATGGAAAATTCCGGATCAAACCCTTAAGGAGCACCTTATCGATAGCGAAGATGAGATGGAAACTGAGTGATACTGGATCTGTTTTCCCTTTTTCCCCTCAATTAAAGCTCACCTGGTGATGTCCTGAGGTGATTGTGCATTCTTATAATGGTCATATGTATTGCTAAAAGATAGCAAGTACTTTGTAATCTGCTTTGTGCATTACCTTCAATATCTTAACAATATTAAGATTATCAGTTCAAATTATACTCATCAATTCATCATATTGTAAAGTTGTAAATAGAACATGCTAAATATCTATAAGAAAAACTGTGAAATATACCACTACATAAATCAGAAATCTAAAAGAAACGGAAAAACATCTTTTTGCCGGTCATTTTATTGTGGCATTTCTGCCTGAAATCCTTGCTAGTGTTCTATGGCAGTTCTTCTCAGTGGCCTAAGACTTAAGTTTAGAGACAGACATGATTATGAGAATTAACAAGCAAACGAGAGCCAAGTATGAGAATACAATTGCCAGCGTTATTTTGTTGCAGAATTTTGTGACATTGTAACAAATGGCCTGCCAACCTATCTTTTCCTCCCCGTAACGAGCCACGAATCCGATTGCGGTTCCTGCTGTACATCCGGAAGTAATCAACAGCAGCAAAACCTGTTTCAACAACCACATTGTGATAGTTCATACAGAACTGCTTTCGTCCCCCCAAAAAAAAAAAAGTTCTCATTTATAAAATTTTACAAATATTAATAATGAAATTATGATGATAAACTTAAGGATATTGTCTCATTTTATATTACTAATAATAAAATGACGACTCTTTTTGTATAAAACATCAAAAATAATAAAATACTTTAGTTTCTAATTTCCCTAGAAGTATACATTTGGGATTTGGTTAGGGTGAAGTTGAAAATCAACTTCACCATGGTAAGTTATATGCTTTTTCACCACATTAAATATGTATGGATAACAATGTAATGAAAAAGCATATAACTTACTATGGTGAAGTTGATTTTCAACTTCACCATAACCGGATCCCAGAATTTGCTTACCAGATCATGCAAGAAAATGTAGAAATAGTAATTGGTATTCCATTTTGAACGTGTGAACGCGTAAACAAAGATGAGTGACAAGAAAGATAAAGCACCCACAACAGCATCTGCCACTACTTTGAACCTGCAAAACAAGCAAAAATAAAAGGGATTAAATAACACTTCTCCAAGCATGCATGCATGCATACATGTTTTCTTTTTCTTCTTCTTGTTTTCTTTTACCTTTCTGAATTTGATAGATCAAGCTAAGCCAACTAAATTCTAAGCTTTGGCACTGGAAGTGAGCGTTAAATTTTAACTAAATTTAATTTCATAACATTACAAATGTACTTTCAATTCGAATTCCGAAAGCTTGATCATGTTTACCTGAATGCAGAAGAGTAGGAGTAGCGCGCTTGGAAACTAAACCCAAAGCCCAAAAGTAGTGACTGGGCACTAGTGACTGCTAAAATGATTGCAGCTAGAGTGAATGAAGTGACCAAAATTCTAAGACTAAGTTGGGCTATGTTGAAGCCTCTTTGGGGTGCGCTTGCCAATAATGGGTGACCATGGGGGATTTGCTCTTTTGCCATATCAATTTGCATTGCAAGAAGAGGAGAGGTGATAGATGGATAGAATCAAAAACCTTAACAGTTTATCTTTTCAAATAAACAAATAGAGAGGATTTGGACTTACAAATAGATGGACATTCTGTATATGGATAGTGGGGTTATGAGGATTTCTGTATTATTTTCCAAATTCTTTAATTTAATATGGAAATTAACTTCTTTAATTTGGGGAAAGTTGAAGGAAATGGAGAAAGATTATGGATAATATCTTATAGTAATTCTTAAATTAGAAAGATTGTGGGTACATGTCAAACTTGGACATACTTAATTCTTCCTCATCGCAATTTAGGTATTCTCATCTCATTGTTTTTCTAAACGTACATATCTCATTGTTTTTCTTAACGTACATGCAATAAATAGGGATACATTGAGATAGTGGAATATATCATTTAATAATTTAAGTTTAAAAAAAAAAAACTTTTTACAAAAATGAACCATTATGTATACAAAAGTAATTAATTAAAAATGACAAACTTTTAGTGCTAAAAACTAATTAAATAACATGTCAAGATTCAAGAACTGTTATATATATATAATTCATAAGTTTAAGTTATATAATTAAGTTCCAAATTCTAAAGCACCTACTACTTACAGAGAAATTCAGATATATTCTTAGTTTGCTGAAAATAAAAAGTAAAAAAAGTTAAAGTTTAAACATTAACACAAATAATAATAAGAAAATCGCAATATATTAAAGTTGTTAAGTATCGTGATGTATTTAATGTGGTCATGACATCAAATGTGCATGTTTGAGATGAAGAAAATACAATCCGAATCTTTCAAGATATTGTCGTATCGCGTAACATTAATAACTATAATAATTGTTGCATACATATTAGCACTAACTTTCATTCATCTTTCCTTGAAAATATATTTGCCGTTATATAAACTGATAAAAGATTAAATATGATATTATTTATATTTTAAGTAGATTAAATACAAGAGAATAAATTTTATAAGTATGATGTGTATAAACTAGTGATTTTACATCAGTTAATATCCTGTCAGCTATATATTTGGAGATAAAATGGAGAAGTTTTAATTTTGTTAATAATAAATAATCGACTTTATCATGATAAATACTTTTACATAATTTGATAATACAATTAAAACTCTTTAATTTTCTCTAAAAATATAGAGCTGTTAGCTTATTGCATAGTGTATAACCATTAATTTATAGGTAATTCGTATAGAATTAATTATTGACCAATACTATCATATTTTTTAACAAATTTTATTGATATATTTAAAAAATATTTATATAAAAAATCTTAAAATTATCATCTAATAATATGTCTCTAATTTTTAAAAGTTAATCATAGATGTCGGCAATGCATCGTGGAGATTTGTCAAAGTCAGCTAAAATGAAGTTAAGGCGGACAACAGCAGATATTTAGAGTTGGCAAAACAATGTGCTTAGAGAGCCGCCCTGAGTCGACCAAACTTGCTTGTGCTTCAAATATCTTACCGTAATTCGTCGCTATGACAAAAAAAAGTAAAAAATGGAAAAGTCTAAATACAAAAAAATAAAACACAAAAATCAACCACAATATTATTTCAATCATTAAAAAAATGTGTATGACACAAATTTTAATATAAAAATATAATACTTTTTAATGGTTAAAATAAATTTATGATGTTGTGGTTAATTTTTGTGTATGTAAACTATTCCATTAAAAATAATCTAATTTGCATTACCTCTTTCTCAAAAAATATTATTTTTTAAACATTTTTTTTGGAAAATTTAGGATTTAAAATGATAAAAATTTATTAAGTATTAAATATGATATTTAATAATACTTTTAAACACTACTAATTTAAAAGTATTATCTAATTTTGAAACGTAGAGAATATTATTTTATGGCAAAAAAAGATGTGAAAAACATTGTATATAATTAACTGAACTATTATACAAATATTATTTTGTGTAATTGAATAATCTTCTTCATAATATCTAGTTTTGGAGCCTAAAAAGTATTATTTACGGTAAAGTAATATCGGATACAATTACGTTAGTTATCATATAAAAATAACGTAATTATATATATATAATTAAATATACTCACCCATATTTATTTTATGTATATAAAAGAGTGTTTTATAGAATATTATTATCGTTAAGGAACACCTCGCTCACGACACGGACCTCACCTCCAATGCCCTTTTATTTATAACTAAGTTTGGAGTAATAAAAAAGGGAGCTTTCAAATAATTGTTACTCTGTGTACAGGCGGGAGGGTTTGTTTATTTATTTTTAGACATCCGAATAAAAATTACTGAAAGCAACTAACTAACTGGAGTGAGACGAGGAAGTTATCCTGTAATAATTGTCATTATTTCTAAATAGGGTTCTCTTAGCATGTGTCCTCAAGGCACATGTATGCTAAGCGCGAAAAATAAAAATAAATTTTATTTGTTTATATATTTGTACGGAATTTAATATATGAAATTCACTAATATATTATTTTTTTATGTATTAAATTCAATATAAATACATAAATAAATATTATTATGCATTGTTTTCGTGCTTAAAATGTACCATAGGCACGTTTTAAGAAAATCCTTCTAAATAGCCAAGGCAAAGACTTTTATATCAGAAGTAACCTTGTTACATGGAGACGCCGCCGGTTTCACTCTGGTTCTGGGCGCCGGTAGATTCCTGCCGGGAAGAAAGGTATACTTTTCGGTGTCCGCCAACAGGCAACAGTCTATTGTATCGTCAACGGCTAATGCTAGTGCTAGTGTTAGAGCCGGTTTTGTCTCTTCGGAGAACGGAACTTTGAAGGAGAACTCCGAAATTGGCACCATAACTAATTATTACGGAGATTCAGAGGTCAAGGGTCAGAGCTTAAAGGATTACTTTGAAAAGTCGGAATATTTATTCCGATCGGACGGCGGACCACCTCGGTGGTTCTCGCCCTTGGAATGCGCCTCTCGATTAAATAACTCCCCTCTCTTGCTGTCTCTTCCAGGTTCAATTACTTTTCTTTCTTAAATGGAGTAAATATATTTTTCCTTCTTTTTCTCTCTCTCAATTTTTTGTTCGTGAAACATTAGTTGAACGGACATTCATTTTTTTTTTGTTTTTCATCTATGAGCAATCATTTAGCAGAAAAAGTTCCTCTTTTGATAAAGGTGTAAAAAGTCAATTGAATACGATTAGTTACCTGGTTTATCAATTTAACACGAGTAATTGAGTACATGTGTTATAAATTAAGTACGCCACTGATATGTAATTTTAGTTTTTATAATATAGTATGGATAAGTCTATAAACACTAAACATAAACTCAAAAATTAACTGTTATCTTACTATTAAAAAATAAGATTTGACTCGAATTTTCGTATCAGATCCGTTAATATTTTAGTTTGTATTTTAAAATTATATTTGTAAATTTATTCATATAGTATATGCACATAACGCATAAATTATAAGATGTGAATGGAAATTTTAGGTAATAAACAAAATTGTTAGGAGGAGGTCCGATTAATTATCATTATGACACAATAGTCAATGTTTCGTTTTTCGGTGAGTGAATGACTGTCCAGCTCAATGAACTGGCTGGATTACAAAGGGGCAGCGTCCCTAAAAGACAAGCGCAAAGTATAATTAGACTTGAGGATTTATTAATAGCTAATTCTTGGGTTTTACTAATGTATTGGCTTGAATCCATATTATAGTAGTTAAACTTTATTAGTTATTATAAAATATTATTTGATGTGTAGATTATTGTAGAACGTGAAAGACATATAATGAATACATGAGACAATAAGGACTAGATAAATCGAAGAACTTATGCATATCGTGTATTCTTATTTTTCCATGCATCCAACTTTTGTGTGATTGTTTTAATTATTCATTCTTAAATTCTAACAAAAACAGATATGTCTTTAGTTTACTCGCTTGTTTTTTTGTCCGTACATTCTTAACATTTGTTCAATAAATTTTGTTTTATCTTAAAATATATTAATTTGAACCTTGCAGCGATTGAAGGTGTTGGGCTCAGCCTTAGAGTATCTCCAGCAGATGGACTATCTGCTGGACTATATTTAGTCCATGTGACATCAGCAGATATCTTTTAGTCTTCCATCATTCCAGCAGATGGACTATCCCATGGACTATCCCGCGGACTATAATATAAAAAGATTAAAATAATTAATGAATTTTAAAAAACTCCAACGACTATATTTCAACAGCCATATTCCAAAGTATATGATGAAATTTTATTTTTTAAAATTAATTTAAAATATTTTATAATGCAAAATTGAGGTGATTCATTAAATTTTTGAAAACCATAAATTTTGCATTAGCACTATTTAGATAATTTATTGTTCTCCTATTTTTATTATTTAAAATAAAATTAATTTATATCAATTTTTAATTTAAAAATATCTTAAATTTACTTTACAAATTAATATTGATCTTATATATTTTAAAATAAAGAGATTAAAAAATGTAATTTTTAGTACTATATACATAGTTTATAATTTTTAAAATTTTTAATTAATTTATTTGTAATGTTTACAATTTAAATGAATTCAAGAAAATCACAAGAAATGGTTAATAGAGTTTTCTAAAAAATAAAAGATTAGAATAATGGTAATATAACTCAATAAAAACAAAATATATTAATAAAACAATAGCCCATTTCCCGTTGCTATTGCTGCATCGTCTCCCTCTTCCTCTTCGTCTTTCTTCTTCTTCTCCTTCTTCTCCTTCTCATCCTCTTCCTCCTCTGCCATTAAAATATATTAATATTTATAGTCCACCAAAATTTGATTCTTAGATATAGTCGCTTTGTGTCGCCGGAAAAAGTGGTAGACTAAATTTACTCCATCTGCTGGAGCGCGAGGGTTTGTCCTAGACTAAATTTAGTCTAGGATGTGGAGAGCTCCGGCCTGCTGAAGATGCTCTTATTCTGCATTTCCAAAGACATGGAAAGTAAGTATGTGTGAATCTAAATCTTCTTTAGAATCATTATCAGACCAAAATATGAGATATAAGAAGCTCTGAATATATAGCGTAGATAGTCGTTGCTATGACTTGATTGTTTAATATTTATAGGTAGTTATGTCTGATCCATGTTTTTCTTTTCCTCAAATGAAGGATCTTTGATGGATAAGTCTATCTATACAAAACCAATAACAAAATCTTAAAATTCGTCTCATACTCCGCTTTTTAATGATTATGATCAATGTAATCGTTGATTTTGTAGTTGAATATTGTGTACACAGACTTATCCCATCTTTGATGTATGGTGCTTATGTCATATTCCCATTGATGACCGAACATCATTTCCAGGTCTGCTCTCTCTCATCCTTGTCACTCATTTATTTCACATTTAGGGCTTATACTGGGTAGGTAGAATCTGATGGCATCACTTGTATAGAGTTGAATAACACCTTGTGATATCCTGATATGGATTTCCGATACTTAATGAACAGTAAAGTGGAGCCTTGTGTTGTCTTGACTGATTATTTATGTAATTGAAGATATTTGGCTAGCAAGGTTCATACTTCAGCTTTTTAAATACTTTTATCTAGTGGCTTCAAAGAGGAGGTGATGGAAGATAAAAAGGCATGATATGTTAAACGTCTTATTCTTGGAGTTCTGGTAATGTGGCCATCATTTTAGGTGGTCTACAATTTATGTTTATTTGAACCGTGGCTAAATCTAAAGAACCAAAAACAATTTCTTATCATGTTGTAACTAAACTCTCATTTCTTAAATTTTAGACAATGACTTTTGATGTTTGGTGCTCTGATCAATGGAATGGGGCTATACTACTCCTGGGAGTACCCACATCCAACTTTAGCAATAATTTGAAATTGAAAACTCGTTCGTTTCCATGTTACTTTTTTCCTTTTTTGAAGGCAATAAGAAGCTAATCTTTCAAATTTTTCAACTTCTTACGGTTCAGAACTGGTTAAGCTGGTTGAAAGAACAGTTAGATCAGAACACTAGCATTCACCAAATCGGCCCATGTATCTGGTTGCAGGGGTACCCAGCACTAGCTGTTGCGGCCCGTTGTCCTGATATTGATCTTGTTTTAATATTGGCTAATCCAGATGAGAGGTTTGTTTCTCCAGAATAATCATGTTCATGGGAAGCTTAGACATTGATCAGTATCTCAACTTTTATGATCCTCTTGCATAACACTCTTGCTTGGCAGCTACATCTTTCAGCAAGTCCCAGCTGCAACGGCTAATTCCTCTATTAGAAATCATGCCTGAGAGAATCCATTTTGGTGTGCCTTATATGCTGAGCTTAGTGACAGGTTCTGAAATAGTTATTAAATTCCTCTCTAAGCTTTAGTCCTTGCTTCATTATGTTGTTGCTTCCAATTAGAGCTCGCAATGCATCAGTTTGGCTAGTTCAAAAATCTGGCTAACTTCACTTTAGTTGATTGGATATGATTGATAAAGTTTGGTTGCCTGCGCTAATGTCTGAAACAACACCCAGCTAAGGTCTTTGCATTGAAGCCCTGGTGTTTCATACTAAGAATCACTATCTGCTACCAAACACTTACTTCTCTAATGCAATCGATAACTATGATTTCACGGTTGAACAATTTCTCAAAATCTTGTTCATTCACAACAAAAATATTCTGTATGTCTAGTAAAATAAAATACTCTTACTGGGGAAGAAGATAATAATATTTCACCAATCGAATGTGCAGATTTATATATATATATATATATAGGAGATTCTTATGTTTCTTTTGGCAGTAGCGTAAGGGACAAAAACCTTACTTTCTTTGGTTTATAATTATTAAAATGCATAGCCAGGGATTAAATGGACTCATTCTTTACTTTACATAAGCACTTTGGGTCCATTGGTTTACAGTGCACAGACAGGGTAGTGGTTGTGCGTGCCTCGACTTAAAAAGAAAAGAGTCGAAGTATAAATTCCTCATTCTTTTACGAGTACAAGCTCCTTTTTGCTAAGCAATTGTTTATTCCCTGCATCTCGTTGCCTAAGCTTTACTAGTCAAGAAAACATTTTGAAATATTTTTTGACTGCGGTGGCTTGATTGATGAACAGACCTAAGGGAAATCATGTACAAATTAAGCCTCAGATTGTTTAATTTCCGTAAACCTTTTCTATAGAAATTAAGCAAATAACTAAAGAGAAATGTTGTTGGACCAGTTACCGGTGGTCTTTAAAAGACACTTGAAAATTGCTCTCGAAAAGATGGACATTAGATCAACTTGGCAGCATTCACTTTATATGCAAGCCTATAGAGAAACTGATATAAACATCGGCTTCTCTAGGATTCTTTCAAAACTGTGCCACTTTTTATGAAGGTGATGCATATTAGAATTGATTCCATTAGATGCAGTGGAATTTTTTGTTTGGTTTAGTATTCCAAATTAAGTAGGTAAATTTATTAATTCACTTTTATACATATATATCCCTACAAAGATGGTGATGGCTAGTCTGGAGAAAGGACTTCCCCTGCAACAAACAATTGGAGAGATATCTGATGATATTGTAGCATTGTCATCCTACCTCTTTGTAAGATTCACATATTGAACATGCCATTGAGCTATATTAATTAATTTCTTCTTCTTTATATATGTTTAAGAGTATTATTTGTTTGGCACAGTTCTAACGACACTAAAAATTTTGTTCTTCGCATTTTCTGTGATGTATTATACATTTTAATACATGAAAAAACGTGTAATCAAATCATCAAACTCTATGTTCCCCAAACGCTGAAAAGAACTCACAATTCTAACTGAGGATTAGTACGACCTACTAGGCCGGGGGGGGGGGGGGGGGGAATATTTCATATTTTTAACAGCATTTTGACAGAGAAAGCAAAACATATCAATCATTGTGGACCCATAAAGTTCTCTAATCACTTCAATTGACAGGACTGTATGTTGGTCGACCATATCTCTCCTTCCCCAAATACCCAAACTCAGAATTCAGAAAATGGCTATTAAGCTATTTTATATATTTAACTCTTGCCAGTAGCAAGAACAAAAGGAATATTAAGGGCATTTTAAGGTAATTAAGGTATTGGGATCTTTCAACATTTTAAAATATACTTGAATTAAAAATTGACAATTCGAGTACTTAATTACCTCTGATCGGCCCAGAATTGGAGGCGACTTCAGAAACAGTTGATAATGACTTCATGCTGGAAAGGGAAATAGGCATCGTGGAGGAGAAGTTACATTTTCAACCTTATCTTGAATTTGAGAAGTTTCTAATAGCTTGACCACACCTAATGCCTTGGCTCTCTGACTGCTAGAGGGTATGGAGAAACTCCGAGGCAGAGTTACTGGAGGAGTTGGAAGCGGAGATGCTGCATTTGATACGAGTGCAGGACTTCTGTTTGTAGGAGAATGCCCCTTATTTCTTATTACCAATGGAGCAGAATGCCCAATCACTGAAGAATTTCCTGGCTTGGAGGCTAAACTGCCTGGGGGCCTAGGGAGCTCATGAAGTTCACATAATCTAGGCGAATCTACA
Source organism: Hedera helix (assembly GCA_947179155.2). Lineage (NCBI taxonomy): Eukaryota > Viridiplantae > Streptophyta > Magnoliopsida > Apiales > Araliaceae > Hedera > Hedera helix. The sequence continues at coordinate 34,645,511 of OX359275.1, forward strand.
AGGGGAGGTGAAACATTACGCGACACATTTCGAGACAAAGAAGGCTGAGAAACTTGAACTCGAGAAAGCGAACGAGAAACTACTAGCCGGGGAAGTTCTGTGGAGGTGATGATACCGCTGGAAAAGGCTTGTCTTTTATCAAACTGCGAGATTGAATGTCCCTCAGGAGGGGGCAGCGGAATGGAGGAACTGCTACTGTTCTCACGCTTCTCAGGGCGAAGTGGGGATGAATGCTGCAGATTTGGGGTGCTTGTGCTGAGGTTTGTAGAACTTGACTGAGGATCAGAGCCAGTGGTGCTTAAAGCTGAAATCCTTGCAGTAGCTGGAGTAGGCAGCACATATGTGTGAAACTTTCGTACGGATGGTTGCACTTCCCCACCCCTTTCAGCTGGATCAAAGTTATCTGGATATAGCGGGGCAGAATGGCTGTTCGGTCGAGGTCGCTGACTGAAAGCCTGCGCCCCCTTGTTTTTGCTAATAGTTATCTGCAGATATGGAGATGAGATGGTAAATGGAGTCGCAGAGCAGTTGATTTTTTTTTGTACCAGAGTAGAATTGACAATTGAAAACCAGGAAAAATTGACTAGGTTCACCACTATATGTCGCATTCCAGAAGTTGCTCAAGAAAATATCTGGTTGGGTAAATTCTCTAATATCTTGAGCTTTTGGAGCCTGTGAGTGAGTAACATGTATCACAGATCTAATTCTAGGTCATGGTTTCATGTCTGATTGTGAGCACTAGTGGGCCTTGCATGTGACGAGAGATGGGATGGCATATATAATTCCCATGACCAATCTCCACATAGTTGATAACATATGCCTACAGTTTGTCAAATCCAGGATTTTGTATTTTTAATACAGCAATTATTTTAAGGAAAGTTAAGGAGTGGATTACTACTTCAATCTAAATAGGCAAAAATAAACAGTTCCATAAACTACACAAAAGGGATGCTGAAGTCTCTTTACCTCTGCTTCTTCCAATTTCAAAGCATGAGGATACAGAACATCAATCTGGTCCAACTGCAGAATTCACACATCATACATAAAATTAGCTAAATATATATTGATTGAGTGAGATGTATAGAACAGAACAATACCTGCCATGCATATTATCACCAGATCTGTTCCATCTAGGGGTGTGCATTTCTTTCGGTAAATTCGGTTTTCCGGACCGGTCCGAGCTGGACAGTCCGGTACAAAATTACCCAGTCCGGTACCAGCACAAAAAAAGCTATATACCGGTTTTTCGGTACCAATACCGAGTCTTGATGGTTCAGTATTTACCGAACCGTACCAGTTATACCTTTTTTTTATAATTATTATTATAATATTAATTTTTGGTATTTAACCGGTTTTTACCAGTACCGAACCGGCTTACTGGTATCAGTATCGGTTCAGTATACCGGTCCAACCGGTACCGGTACCGGTACCGAGTTTTCTCTAAATTTGGTACCGGTAGAAAACTCGGTACCGGCCCGGTAAATACCAGTTGCACACCCCTAGTTCCATCTACGACCAAAGATGCAAATAAGGAAATATTGTGCCTAGACAGTTGTGCATTTGATGATTCTTCACTCAAACCATGAGTTACAAACTGTCAGGGATTTAGCATGGGGTCACAGGAGCCCCCCAACCCCCAGGCCCTTTAAAAATTTTCCCTATGATATATTAAATAAGAACAGCAGGGAATATATATAATATATGTGTATGTGTATGTGTTTGTGTCTGTGTCTGTGTCCGTCAGTTAATCAAACAATAGAAGGCTTAAGCTTCTCAGAATGGAGGTCTCGGCAAACAACCATAGAAGGATGTCAAGGACTCACCTCGAATCCACCCTTTGATATGGATACGGATTTGTGTAAGAAAGAAGGAAGAATAAGAAAAAATGTAAAGGATTATTTGAAGTTTCAAACATCCAGTAGGTGAAATGAAAAAAAGAAAACAACAGCTCTTCTCCAATGTAGGAATATGAATCAGGAGCAGGTGTAGCAAGGGTAACAAGACCCACTAAGCAGTTTAGTTTGTCTACCATCAATGCTTGGCTTTATTTTCTCACTTATAGTATAGATTGTTGGTAGTGCTATAGTTCATTTCTGTTAAAAGTTTACCTTACTCATGCAAGTCACAAGTGAAGTTGGCAAGTTTTACTTGTGAAAGTGCCTTTTATTCTATCAACAACAGTTTTTCTACCATAAAGACCATTTAAACTACACTTGCAATTTCCATTTCATTAAATAAAACGAATGCTTAGAGATACTTTTGAACACTCATGAATTATTCTACTATGGTAGTTCCCAAATGCACCGACACTGAGTTGGTCTGAAAGCAAGCTAGTTTAATATCTTATTATCCATGGATAAAAATGATAACTTCACTTAGCATAGGACAACAGAAGATTAGCAACCTTAACAAACCTAACTTCACTAATCTGGTATTTGGCCAGTCCAATAGACATGATGTGTACTTTTGCCTAATAATAATATAACGCTATAATTTATTCCATGCATAAAGTGAAGCTCGGAATTAGGCAAAGTTTTGGCCACAATAATGTTAAAAGCAAACATAATATACGATGTTTTTTAGGTAAGAAATGTACCTCCATAGAAATCTTTGATGTGCAATCATTATCAAAGCCCAGCTTATTTCGTCTATAATCAAAACTCGATTCCCCATCATCATTGTTATTCTCATAGCTGTTCCTAGTTTCACCCTCTCCATCTTCTCCATCATCTAGTCCGACGAATTGGTAGTCAATGTGTTGCTTTTCAGAAACTAGTTTTATTTGGGGGTCAACTCCCTCAAGAGATTTAAGTCCCTTCCGAAAGAAATTCAACTGTTTTCAGGGGGTAGAAGGGGAAAATAAATAAAATAATTATCAAAACTCCAAGGACAGATTCTATGACACTTATGTAGTTAACTCATGCTAGATGTAAAGGATACCTGTGCTGCATGATGACGAGCTGCCTGTGTTAAAAGACTGCGGCATTGCCCTTGCTTCAGTGATTTCACCCGAAAAACACATAGTCTTGCCACATCATCACATTCATTTCGAGCTTCTTTTACTTGCTGAGAAGTAATATTTTCACCTTTTCCACTTCTCAACCTTCCTTTATCTCTATATTGTGCCAGCATGTGTTCATATACCTCTCTGAAGATCATGTAGACAATCTATAAAGATGCATCCCAATGATAGAAGTTTAAACTAGAACAGAACAATTTATACCTTTTTCCATCACACTGTAGTTTCATCTCCTGCACGGGTCAAACAGAGAAAGCTCACTAACTATAATTTGGACAGGCAATTCCATCATAACAATGTACCCTTGCTTTAGGAACAACCTCTAGGTTAGCGGTTTCAATATGCATACCCAGGCCAAGCTTGCCTTAAAATATAAATGATAAACAAATAAAAATAATGCATTAAATACAAACCTCAACTTTCCGAAGCTCACTGAGAAGAGACTTTGAAGGGTTTGTAATTGTATGAATTATATGAGAGCGCTGACATTCAGAGAGCAATAAGTCATTACCAGGTTAAAGTCAGCGTAGTGCTGAATCACAAAGTTTGATGTAGCTACAACATGTAACTAGGCACTCACATAACTATCAACAAGCTTCTGAAGTTCTAATTGCACTTTTCCCAGCATCAGTAATACTCTTCCTGCACAGATATGAAAATTAATCACTGTTAAGTGCACATAGTTATGTAAATTCACAGCAAGTCAAAAGGCCAAAAAGAGAATGGCCTAAAAAAATTTGATTACCAGCAAAAAAAATTATACTTAGTTTTTAATACAATATTCACTATAATCAAATAAAAAATAAAGGAGGAAAAATAAAAGGAAGAAGGTGGTTGCTGCTACTGATTGTGTTTTATGTAATCAAAGGGACCAAGTGATGCAACAGTGTAGAAGCTTCTAGATTGAATTCTGAATTTCTCTGAAGTTAATGTCTTTCGAAGTTCTTAAAGTTATTCTAGAATTTTCTGCAGAGAACTTTAAAGCTCACAAGTAGGTTTAAAATTTTCTATAGTATTCTGGAAACTGAGCTTGTATTCTGGACCCCAGCCAGCAGGTTTCTGAGTGAAGTTGATAAACGACAATCCAAACACCTAAATGCACTCTTGTTTCACCAATCTGTATGGGGCATCTACTGAAATTACTAAATTGACCAGCACCCAGGCAATATATACACAAGGGTGAGTTGGGGGTCACACCCCAACTGAGATTATACGGGAAATTAGTTTAAAATTTTAGGGGGCATGATGTAATAATACTATAGTTTGGGGCCCAAATTTCAAACATCTCTCAAAAAGAAGGATAGCTTCATAATTAAAAAAATAAAAAAAACATTAGAAAAAAAATCCTATTATCAGCACAAGTAACAGTCCAATTAGTTAAAATGTAGAAAATATATACCAACTCTCTACATTTGAGCACGTCTATATCACACAAGTATGTTAGTGCCACTACAATATTATTTTCCCTAAGCAGAGTAACTCTAACTTTCAAGCAGACCAAGTTCATTTTCTCACCACTTTCTCCATAAGCACTGGATGCAGTTCTCTCCAGTAAACATGTCCCCATTTCCTGTAGGGACTCTGAAAATTCTGGCATACAAATGTAGAAATTACTTTAATACATCCTTGTATAAAGATAGGCAATTTAAAAGTGGCATTTAAATAGGTTATTAAATCATAACTAGACATATACCCATCCAATCAAGTCTAAGTTGAGAATAAACAAAAACTCGTATTGGTAAGTATCCGAAAAAGAGACATGCACAAACACAAGAAAATAAGATATTAGTGTACCATATGCACTATTGGCTGTTGCAGCAGCTGCAGATAGAAAGCTGTCATGGCAACTTATCATATCTTGCATATCCTGCCAAAATGGAAAACAAATATACTGTAATCAGCACTTGAAGAATGTATGGTGACTAAAACCCACAGCACACAACTTACAAGTTTTCGCAAGAGATAGGTTGCTTAATAGTTAGAAATTTAGAATCCTCTTAATGCATATAATAAAACTTAACTACATGATTTCATAATGCAATTAAGCAAATAAAGCTACAAGTTTATAAGATGTAAGTAAATAACGCACATAATGTTGTGCTCTGTAAATGTTATTGCTTATTTACTTTAGTTTTTGGATTTTTGCTAAATGAACACTCATTTAAAATAATATTCCCCATTTTAAATTTCGGTCCTGATGATGAGTGCCCCAAGGGCCCTTGTTAAGCTTTTACTCTCGCAACATTTTGTTATGGAATTCTTAGTAATAGAATTAAGTTTACTAATAGTATTTAGTGTACAGCATCAATAATTCTAACATATTCATGTAAAGTCACTTTCCTAAATTAACTATATTAAATGTACGTACACAAGTTCCAGTGAAACACCTTTCCAAACACAATAAATGCTTCTTATCAAGTGCCCAGGGGAAGTTAACATTTGCCTTTCCATTCCCAATATAACAGTTTCTTTACTGCATGGTTGGCAACTCAAATGACATTTTGAAAATGAATCAAAAAAAGGAAACATGGTTGATGTTGAATTTGTTCACAATGAACCTAAAAAAGCAACACTAATCTAAAGAAGAATTGTACTTAGTAATGTATACTGAGCTACAAAATATTCTTTCTTCCTTTCTTTGTTGTTTCTTAGTTATGTATTCCACAACAAGTAGAATTTGGAGCAAAAAATATGCAGCTAGATTACTTATCAACAGAAAAATGCATCTGGTCGTGACCAGAAAATTGCTTTTTCTGTTTCTAGTTCTTTTTCCTTTACATACTTCACAAAAATTTGATTTTTGAGAAAATGATGATATTTTGGGTTGGGTTGTCTTTTGACGAACTTTTGGGTTGAGATTCAGATTTAAGGGTCAGTTGTTCCTGCAATTTGATGCAATTACGAGCACTCATTCTACTTGCACAAGTTCTTTGAAATTTGACTTCACTAAAGATTCCCTTCTCCATGTGTCATGAATAATCACCAATAGTGTATTTCAATGTCCCTCCTTCTTTCCTTGCACTCTGTGCAGTGCTGTAAGCATGCAACTTCAATTTCCTTGCGGCCTTTTTCTTTTCCAACATGGTGCGGCTTGAGGTACCCAACATTCATCTCATGAACATAATTTAATTAAGAAAGTCAAAAATAGGGAATACATTACTAAACTGTGTTATATAGGGAATTTTCTTCTCATCTTTTATAATGGCAAAACACTCGTGTTGTTCTGAAGAGAGTAAGCACAGCATACAAAGCTTAACATTACCTCTTGGTCCCTACTTCCTCTATGTTGAACAATAATACTTCCTCTCTGTAGAACAATAAGATATACAGTAGCGATGTAGTGACATAAGCTATATTGATTACAACCGCAAGTTTGGGCAGATGATATGGTAGCTTACATTACTTGAACAGTGTCAGTACAAGAAGGGAGACTGAAGTACTTAAAAGATTAATTTATAGTAATGTTGACCATATGATTGAGCAAAATCGTGTCCTACAAAACTACCTTTTTCAAGAATAAACCCTCTACACATGGAAAAGAAAACGGCTGTATGTGCATTACGACATTGTATCCCTAAAATTAAATAGTCAGAGTCACTTATCAATTCACTTAGACTAACCCAGGCACCCAGCAACATTGCTACCAAATTATTCAAAGTTGCATAAACAGATTTGCAGCTCATTTATTGTCAACTCAGTTAACCCTTAAAATTTAGCTAGACTATGAAGATAAGGCACATAGCGCTGTCTTCTTCTATCCATAAACATATAATTAAAACCCTAATCCCATAAACTTCATTTTATGCTAAATTTGGAGGATATATTTAGTGTTCGCGCATAAAAATAACTTTTTAGCAACATAAAACCAGGCACCTGGGAAGTTTGAGCAAGCTCATCCAATTGCGCCGAAGATTGATGATCCTTCTTCTCCTTGCCATCGCTCTTGTGACGTGCAAGCTTTCTCAGCTTTTCAAAAGATAATTCCATTTCAAATTATTAAAAAAAACAAATACTGTGATTATATATATGTATATATGCGAATGTATAGAGAGAGAGACGAGAAATCTGTGTTTTATCTTCGCGACAAAAAGAGAAAAAGATCAACAAAGAGGAAGGATACGAGGGAAGAGGAAGAAGGAAGAGTGGGAAGAAAAATGAAATATGAAAAACGAGAAAATTTCTTCCGCTGTGCGCCGAAGTGAAGAGGGCAACTTCTAGTATAATCTATAATGACATCCGTCCAGAGTGACCAATTCCGTAATTTCACACGAGAATTCCTATTATTAAAAAAAATACGGAAGGAAAAGGAAATATAGTTATTTTTTCATTACTAAAATTAGAATATATATATATATATATCTTAAACTTTTAAATTAATTTATTAAATTATTAATTTTAAAACTAATATAAATTTTTAGATTAATAGTATGTTCCAAAATTAGATATATATCTTAACTTTTGAAACAAATTTATAAATTTTTAAAATAGAAAATAATATATATGTCGACAAATATATTACGAAGTTAGATTGCGATCAACATAAAAAATTATCCAATAAAATAACATAAATTAAGATAAAATTATTTTTAATTTTTTATTTATTTATTTTATATATGTACATACGTCATAATTATAATTTGACAAAAAATATTCGTAATATATAACAAAATTCTTTTAAAATTAATATAACTCTGTTTAATTTTAAAAATAAAAAATATAATAATTAATAGTACTTAAGAAATAATTTACAATTGATATAATAATTTTATTAAAATTGAATAACTTTAAACTGATTTTAAATTTAGAAATTTTGTAAATGAATGTTTAAAAGAATTAAAATAAATGTGTAATTTAGTAAGGGAAGAGCATGCCGCATACGGCAGTGGTGGTCAAGTTGTACGAAAGGAAAGTGTTTGTTCTCGGATTTATCAAGACTGTGACCATGCATCCGGACTGCTTCATTTTATTTGACCGCCGTCCGCCTGCTATGCGTGGGTCCCTTATTCCCCAGCTTTTGTATATTATTTGAATAAATAATTTGACGAAGAATATTTATATTTACATGACAAATGTTTTATGGAAATGCCTATATAACTTATTCTTTTTCCTCTTCAAATAACATGCACGCAGTGACAAAATCAGGATTATTTTCTTAAGTTATAAATAATTTGGCCGAAATCTGAAGACAGTGCCTAGGGGTTAATTTTTTTAATATTTTTATATTTTCAGATTATATATATTACAATGATAATATAATAATTAATAATATATGATATATATATGCATTATATTAATTCATAATAGATTTTTTTAATTATAATTGTTCATAATTAATTAATTATTTAAAAAAATAATATATATTAGATTATTATTTAGTTTTAAAATACTATAAACATAGATACATATATTAAAGGGATAAGAGTGGTTAAAATTTAATTGACAAAATTATAAATTTTTAATTTGACTCCGTATAATAGATATTTTATAAAATTTAAGTGGGGTCAATTTATATATAATATTTTAAAACTTATTATATATTATAAAATAATTTTTTTTTTTAATAGAGATCAATTGATCACGTAGTAGTAACATAAGATGTAGCTTCGTCTCTACATGCACTACATACATCATATTAGTCAAAATACCTACATGATGATGTTAGACGATGGCACCATCCCATATCCAACTTTGAAAAATCACAAAGTCAAATTATTTATATACAAAAATACCAAAATAGAAGATTAATAATTATATTAATAAAGGTGCACTACATTTAACTGTAATATCCAAATGGAAAGGATGGATGGCTTGTCTAGTGTTACCGGCAAAATTGGTTAATAACTCGTCCATAATTATCCTCTGGCTTTCTATCATCTTCATTTATTTTTAAACTTGATGTGAAATTAAATAAAACTTCATAAATTAATGTGACGTTGTCAAATTTTGTAATTTTTCTTACCCGAAAAGAAAATTTGTGGGCAGGCTGTCGACCGTTTGGATGGGTCCGAATCTTTATTTGGCTTTAGTTACGTGTCACATCCGGCAAAGCTAATTCTCTCGTTCAAACAATTGAAAGTCATATTTTCAGCAATATATAGTTGCTTCTACCGCACGGCTTCCGTCCGTTAAAGAATACCAATATATAATTTAGATCATTTAAGTAAAATAATATTTAAATTTAAAAAATTATTTAATAATCAAAAAAATGAATTGTCTTTTAATATCAGTATTTTATTATTTAAAAGGATAAAATTTTATTTAATGATTTTAAATATTTAATTTAATAAAAATAAGTGAGTAATATTGTTAAGAAAACTGATATTTTTATATAATGTTTTTATATTTTTGCATGAAAAGTGTCGCTATAAATTTATAACGATGGTTTTGACCGTAGCTATAAGTCTATAGAGACAGTTTACATGTGAAAATATCAAAAAATCTTGTAAAAATATCACTTCCCTATTGTGAAATGTATTTATATAAATTAAAAAAAAAATCATTAAGAGATGACTCTTATTGATTTGGACTTCATTTTATGTCTTTCCGATTAAGAGGCATTAAAATATAAGCAAAATTTTAACAAATAACTATTATCTCTTATCGATTCAAGCATAAATTCATTAAAAAATATTAAGATTTAAACAAACACAACCTTAATCAACAAATTGACTTGACTATTTGAAAGTTGACAACGTTGGAGGGAGTATTAGATAGTAAGAACAACGTTTACTGGGCTATATATATTATAGTATTACCCAGGACTGGATCGCGTGGGTGAGTCATCAACTATATTACTCAGTTACGCGATACTTTGTGGCAGGCATCATCTGCTGATTGTGTCTGCAGGTTCTCCATTAATTTTACCAGCTGCACCAACAACTAAAATTCGTTACCCTACGTACGTCTTCTTTGAAAAATCATCAGGTATTCATAATCATCCAGTGGCTTCAAATAAATGCATGGCTCGTTATACGTACATTCCTTCGGTTTCAAATTAAATATATATTCGGAGAACAAAAGAATATAAAAAATTCAATTGATAAAACCCTTTATATTCTGAAACTACACATATATAATGATCAAATTAAGGAATGTTATGTATATACGAGTCCTTTCTTACCTCTATTCTGTCTTATGTTATATATTGTTTTTAGCATAATTTATTTCTTTATCTAAATTAACTTTTTAAATAAATAAATATTATTAACACATAAAATGAGATTAAAAAAAATGGAACCAGATGTATCTAATACATATAAATACCTCAACTTTCAACTAAAACATGAAGAATCAAAACAAAAAGGAGCTGCAAATTGAACACCTAAGCATAACAATTAGGTTAGATTTTCTTTACTAATATAGATATATTCTTAAGATAGGATAGTGGGACATAAGTTGCTATTTCTTGGACTTGCATTAGTATGTAGCCCTGCTTTGCATGTTCAGCCCACCAATGCTCAGCCTGCTCTCAATAGAAGCTATTGGACCACTTTTGTTGTCCCATGTAGCACGGTTGGGCCTAGAGGCTAGTTGTTTATTTCTCCTGTAATAAAATCCCATCTTTTTTCAGTTTTCCTTACACCTTGTGTTTCTGAGTTTGGAATGAGCCAAAGAATTAAAAAAAAAAAAATGGAAGAATTTAAAATTTTTGAGAGAAAAGAAGGAAAAAAAAAGAGTAAATTTTTTCACGTGCTTGTCAGTTTTGGAAGGAACATTAACTTAAAATAGTATATTACTATTTTATCCTTATGAAAATATTTTTGATAAATTATCATAAAAATAATTCAAGTACTTTGAAATGGTATACAAGTCTTTTATCAACTTTAGCCATATCTTTCCAATTTTTAGGAGGAAATTTGCTATAATTTTTTATTTATTTTTGTTAATTTAATACAGAATTTAAATTCGCACATATTACTTTGTCACGTAAATATTTGAATTCCCACCATCTTGATACATAAACAAACAAGGTATTTTCTAACATCTCTCATTCTATTTATTTAATTTTTTTTTTTAAAGCTCACGAACACATTCTCAAACACATTATTTTAAGCTTGTAATTCGAACCAAACTGACTCGAGCTGGATTTGTTTATTTTGTACTGGGGTAAGCAAGCTTATTTACTCAGAGGCTATAGTCAAGCATGCATGAATAGCATTCATTTTCTCGGAAACCAATAAAAAAAAAGAGGGTCGGTATATGTTTATTCAATCTTTTGTTAATCCTGTAAAACAGATTTGCAGTTCAAAATAATTGAATAATTTGTGTTTAATATTGTAATCATAGTTTTGTGTAGGGATAACTTCTTTGACTATTCTTAAACTATGCAAAACTTTCATGTTCGGTCCCAAATATTTTTTTCGAGCATTTTGTCCGCGTATGCTTTAAATTCTTTAATCTTAGTAAAATTCATCTAATTTAAATGGAATCCTTAATTGGTTAACGGAATAAACTTAATTGCTCGTGTGAATGTGTGTATATTTAAATATGAGTCTAATATAACAAAACAAAACAAAAAAAACCTTATATTTTGAAGGGCAAAATTGTCTCTTCATTATTTAAAACTCATTTCTTGGTACAAAGCTCTCTCTCTCTCAATCAACATCTTTCTTCTCTTCGTAGGGCCATGAACTAATCATCCATATGTTTAATGTGAGAAAAAAGAAAAACTTAGCCCAAGTTTCTATCTACTTTGCAACAATGGTGGGTCAAGAATTGTAATAATTGGAGCAGATACGATTGGTTTCACTACTGGTAACAAGCTCTACAAAATCTTTTGAACTCTACACAGCCCACAAATTTACAAAATCCACAGCAAGAGAGTCCTGACTTTGTAGGGGTACCTGAATGGATTCTTATAATGGGCATGATCAAGGACATTACTTGGTGACTTTTTCCTTTTATATTACTGAAAAGACTAATGTGCCCTTCTTGTACCAGTAAATGTTAATGATCTGTTAGTGAAATCGGAGATTCGGTTTAAATTAAACGGATTTTACTAAGATTAAAGAGTTTAAAAAGTACGGGACTAAACACGCAGAAAAAATAATTTGGGGACCAAAAGTAAAATTAAGATGACTAAAGAGGTTATCTCTCTGATGTATGAAAGCATATTAGATACTTGGTATATATGTTCAGGAAGTTCACGTAAAGAAATCAATCATTAATCAAACTTGTAATATAAATAATGATAAATACAGTTAAATTGAGTATTAAATTAATTTGTGTAAAAAATCACAACTCCCTATTACTAAATGTGATTACGATCAAATACACTCATGAAACTCAAAAATTAATAGACATAAATGTTTTACCAATGAGAAAATTTTCACACCAATCATTAATAATTAAAATTTTAAATAATTAATCTAACAAATAACTAAACATATCATTAATTAATACTGACTCAACTCGGTTGAATAATATTAACCACTATCAAATCGACTCTTAGTTTTTCAATTAACTGAGAATTAAGCTCCGGTCGGTCTTTTAAATATATGTATTAATTTTTCCGGCCGGAGGGGGAATTGTAGATGTTCCGTTTATTTAGAAATGGAGAAACATGTGCTTTAGGTGCACGCAATCATTTAAATGCGATTGAAGAATCCGCAGGTGCGTGGGTGGGGGAGCTAGGGAATAAGAATCCTCCTCCATCAAACAACACCTAGCTACGTCCCTACAGCATGTTAGTTCACATGCATTCTCAGTAACATAATTAACTATGCTTTTGGCTTTGTAATTAATTAGGGATCGCACTTATTATATGATCAATTCATATGGGGAATATGGATGGTTGCAGAGTTGGTACAAGCAACCAACCAACACTCGATTTCTTTTCTTTTGTTATTTGGCTGTCCCATATTTATGCTCCTCCATAATTTTATTCGGGTATCAATTTCACACTTTTACCATTTACTTGGGGTGGAATTTATTAGAGACTGTTTAAGATATAATTATTAAATTAATACTCCCAGCAATCGGTTATTATGGACTAACTTTCTATATATATATATATATATATATTGCACACCAACGCAACATAACATTTGGTTCATGAAACTGATCCATCAAATCATAACTCTCCCTAAAGACCCAAGATGCCATTAAACACCCCTTCTGTGTACAGGTTCTCTGAAAATAACCACAAAAATAAAAATGATTTGCCACAATTCTCTGATTCTTGACCAACTTGTGTTCCTTAGGCTTTCTTATCTTGATTTGATTCACTTTATCAATAATGAGGAATGCTATGAAAACTGTGTGGACCATGTAGCAGCAGCGGTAGCCCAGTGTTACAAGTCAGAAATACAAAATCAACTTTAAGTTCTCTCTCCCATCTTCAATTAATTATAATGGGAGCGTAGGCTTTTTAGCTAAGTGATGATTCTAAAAACCACTGCCACAAGCAACCTCGGTCTCCCTCCTGGCCATGGCAGGTTGACCATTACTAGCACGCACTTATATTTACTCAACATACATCTATATTAATAAAACAGAACTATATTTGAATCTCAAAATTGACAAAGCACAAGAGTGGCTGAGATTGATTCTAATTGATCTAAAGGCTCACATCTTATCCCACACAAAACAAATCCCGCCCATTTCATCTCACACATTTCAACACTCTTTTCAGATCTCCCCGTTATTCATTCCCCTCTTCTTCACTGCCTTCTCTTTCCCCCAATAAACCCCTTCCCAAAATCAACACCCCCAAATGATGAGTAATCAGGAAATTGAGAAAGAAGGTGGTGTTTTCTTCACCACCGCCGGAAACAACCATGCAACCACGGTGAACCCCATCACCATAGAGCAGTGCAAGTGCAGCAGTTGTGGCTCCATAAAGAGAAGATCACTCTTCTCATCTTCATCTCTCCAAGAACAACCCATTCCCAAGAAACCCACACTCTCTCCTCCACCACCTCCCTCCTCCGCAGTCACCGGCCATCTCCTCGAAGGTTTCACTAATCTCCGCCAACTGCCGACCACTAATCTCAACTCTCTAAATCTCTCATACTGAAAATTTCTCAAAACTCTTAGCCCTAAAATCTCTCTCAACTCCCTAAATCTCTCATACCCAGCCCTTAATGTACGATCCAGAGCACAGAGATGGCCGTGACAGACTTATTTGCCGGAGAAATCATCACTCCCTAAATCTCTCATACCCTAACCGTCGTTTCTTCCCTGTATTGTCGTCGTTGGTTAGAACTTTCTGTACGGACCAAATGGAGGCCGAGTTGGAGTCTGTGGTGGTACGGGCGACCCAAGGAAGAAAAGTCGGGCTGCTCTACCGGAGGTTGTCGGCGTTGGGAGTCACAGGTGGATCGGTGCATCAAGGAACTTCGCAAGTATGGCAAATTCAACCATTCCCTTGAGGTTTTACACACTAATTCCCGCTCTCAATATATATTACCTGTTGCAGACAAGCACATTAAAATTCTGGTAATTGAACATTTGTTGGTTGTTTGAAGTGGTAGGCTGGGAAATCTATGGAATTTATTCAATATTGCATTGGCAAGCCTTAATTGATGATACAAAGGACGAGTCCAAACTCGATTTGAGTTCGATCTAGCCCAGTTGACGTTTGAACAAGTCGGATTAAAAGTGTTCGTTGCTGTTCTTTGGTTTAGATCGGATGGAGTGGGCTGCCCAGTTAGATGGTAAGTCTTTTTGGTTTCATTAATTTTCTACTACATATTTCTAATTTGATTTCTAGCCTAATCAGCAATACAATTAATTCATTAATTTTCAACTAAAATTACAGGATGGCCGGAGAGTTCATGTAATTGAAAGAGACCTGACTGAGCAAGACAGAATTGTTGGGTCTGACTAATATGTTTACCAGTATTACTTGGGACTTTTAATTGATTAAAAATGTCAGTTTTTTAGTCCTCTTAATTCATATGCAATCACAGTGAATAAATAGTAGAACACCCAAAGTAGTTTCCATATGCAACTAAGCCTTTTGGGGTATTGGAAACATTCGTCATTTATAGAGCTTTATGGTTGAATCTATGTTGATACAATGTGATAGTCTTTTGAGGTTGGATCAAGTAAACAGGTGTAATAATCTAAAAAGTTGCTTAGTAGATTTTCAGTTTCTTAAAAAAAGATCACTGTTGGGATTTTTTCATAAGTTTTCAAAATAATTTTATAAGTTTCTTCTGTTAGTTGTTTTATTTGATTCAAGTAAATAAGACTTCTATTTTGAGTTGTTTCTTTGAGTTTTCTAGATACTTTACACATTTAGATATTATATATTTAATTATTATAATGGAGTATATTATAAATTTGTTGTGTTTTCTATAAAAGATCATTTTTGTTGTGTTTTTATTAGGAACAAACGGGAATTTTTTTTGTCATATTGATGAGGAGCATATGCTGGAAGCCAAAAATGGGGTATTTTTATTCTTTTATTTTCATTTGTGTATTTTATGAGCTAAAGTTCACTGCTTTATGTTAGATTAGTTAGGTTAGTTCAGTAGTTGGGATACATGAGCTTTCTTTTGATTTTTAATATGGTAAAGTTTTACTTTAAATTTACTCATTGTAGAGAAATTGAACTTTGTGTTGATTATGATTCTAAATTGCATTTATTTGATTTTTCAGGATGCAAACTTTTATATAGTCCATAAACAGGGGAACCCAGGTAATTTTTCCAATTTCTTATGAGTTTGATTCCTAAGTCTGTAAGTATTTTCATTGATTAACAGTTAAACATTGAATTTATGCTCAAAGCGTGTTCAATTTGTTTTCAGTTATTGTTGCATCTTTGTTTAGATTGTTATTCAAATTTACTAAACACATTTACTAAACAGCAGTATTGTTGTCTTGCAACTATTGTTTTTGACGGATTTATTCAATCAAGAAGATTACAATATCGTTAGATTGGGTTTTTTTCCTTTTGTAATTGAAGAAATTTCATCATTTTGATTATACGCCAACTTACCTATTTGATAAAATTCCAAGATTAAAATATTGTTATATTGTGGTTTTGTTACAATTGAAGAAATTTCATCATTTTGATGGTTGTTTTGATGATTGTAAGTTTTTTTATACAGGTTTATCTTTTTCTGGCTATCTATTTTTAAAGGAAACTCTGCCGAAATTTCTTTAAATTAATAGTGACTAGCTTGATTTTTTGGTTGTTTGCTTTTGAGTATGGAATGATGATTGAGTATGATAATAGTTATGTATGAGTCTTTATGTAATTGTTATGTAATGTAGTATTTTAATCTACTTTTTCGTTACACCGTGCCTTCAGGCACGGGCAACTACTAGTATATATATATGCACCAGTACTCATGTAGTCAACTCTATATAACGACTCTAATCTCTATGTATGTTGTCCTGTGTGTTTGTTGCTCAATGCATGCGGTACACTTTTTCCCGTCTCTCACCCAACTAACACTGCAATCAGCCTGCCATTTTTATGACTCGTTTATCACTTTCTTCTTTTACAATATCTCTAGTCTCTACCCTTATGAGTATTTATGATGCTCTGCCATTTGTTTTCTTTAATTAACCACGTTCTTGCACCTTTTTATACATAATCAGGCATATGTATGGTGTATCTACTATCTACTGCAAGGTAAAAAGGATACAAATTTTGTTTTGTAATAGAGTGCACAACTGAAAAAAAATTGCACTGCAAATAATTTCATTTTGAAAGGGCATATATATTAGTAATACTCTACTACTCCATATGCCATGTTTTTGGGTGGTTGATTTTTATAGTATTGAATGTCTCCCCACATCCATCAGGGTTCAGTTGGCTGGCATTAGGAATCTCATTCTCAAAGACAAATATGTCATTTGAATATATTTTATAGAGGAATCATTTATTGAGCTCTAAACAAATCAAGGGACATTAGTATATGAGAGAATCTTTTCTTTATTTATCATTTTTTAGTTATATTTTTTGTTCACCAATTAATAGATATATAAAATTGTAGACAAATGTCAAAAAGATTTGGAAGAGGGCAATTTTACTTGTTACTTCTTTCATGGAGAGACATACAAATGGCCTATCCCCATGTGCATATCTTCTTGTTAGGGAAGAATCTCTTTTCCACAAAATTCTGAGTTCCATCTCCTCTGTTTGGATGCCTCTCTTTAATCTATCTTTTCCTCTATTCAAAAATAAATTAAGCGCGTGTATATTAATTAACTAGTAATTATATACTATTAGTAGGAATATATTTAAGCATTTGTCATTGTAAATCACTTGTAAAAGCACAATCTTTAATAATTTTCAGACAAAGTAACACCTTAAATCGAGAACTCGATTGAGCCAGTCAATGAAAACTAAATGTAATAAATGGTATGGAGAAGAGAAAAGAGTTCTTCACCAAGGAACTTCATTTTTATTTTTTCTTGCATAACATTAAAAATTAAGAGAACGGATAAATTCACAACAGATTTTGATATTTCCACACAAAAGTGTTGCCATAAATGTACCTGGGTTCTGCGTGTAAAAATATCAAAATCTATTGTAGAAATATCAATTTCCAAAATTAAACTCTCATACAAAACCATAAGGGGTAAAACTAATGGTGCCCCCACTTGAACATGATGGGGAGGGGGACGAAGGAGGAGGGCCAACGGACTCACTGCTGTCCAAAATCATGAAGAAATCCATCACATTATCATTGTTAGGCCTAACCACCTTCTCTTCCAAATTCCTAGTAGTTTTTTTGTTGCTTCCATGATTCTTGGATTTTCTTTTCCTCTGATTTATGCGACAGACGACCCAATTTTCCAATTCCTAGACAAAATTGGAAAGAAGAAAAAAACCCAGTAAATTTCATGAATATATATCAAATACAAGTCATGAAAATGAAAAATGGTTACCACTTATATATACCTGGTGAGTAGAATTATGGGTAGTTTGAGAGGGGATAAGGCGGTATTCATGCACGATCCATGGAGTCTTTAATCCATGTGGAGGTTTGCCTTGGTAGAAAACCATGGATTTCTTAATTCCAACAAGAGGGGTTAACAATCCAGGAGCTACAATATGAATGGTTTTTTCTTTACCAATAGGCTTCCAGTACCCAGAACCATCAGAAGTGGTGATTCTAATTCTGCTGCAAATTTTCACATAAGAATCCCGCTTTCTTTTGTAGAAGAAATGCCTCCTCTCTTTCGGATCACCTTCACCATGCACAAAACAGGTCACATAAACTTGAAATTCAAATTTATTTCGACTCCATTTAAGTTTTGCAAGTAACAAATATTGTTATTAGCAGTACTTTTTAGTTATTATATTTGTGTATACTGAAATCAAATAAGTAGGATTTTGAATTTCGTTAATGTTTATCTATTTTGAAACGGAGTAGTAAGTAATACGATCGACATTGACATGAAGAACAGAGTATGCACATACCAGGCAAATGAGATGGATGAGAATGAAAAATAATACTATCATGATCAAGGACTGGAATGACAGAGGAAGGGAATGGAGAAGAGTGAACTTTGGGCTTGAGGTAGTGAAGGAGTAACTCTTCATCGGTCGGACGGAATCGAAATCCAATTGGAAGTTGGATTTGAAGACCCACTCCTCCTCCACTGCCATTGCCGTTCACATTGACAGGGTTTTGCTCCATGATTTCTCAGAAAAAGGCAAACTTTGGGCTTGGGCTTTGGTTTCTTGTCTCATAAACTTTAGTTTCGACCCAAGAGGACCCAAGTAGTATTCAAGTAAGTATTTATGCAATATCTCTCGGAGCAACCCATGCCATTCATGTTAGTTAGAATATATATGAATTGATGGCATCCAATGAATTGAGAGGAGAGAGAGAGAGAGAGGAGGAGGTTGTGAATGTGAGCTGTGTGTTTGAACAACTGTGAAGGAAATGATGGGGTTTTGTTTTGGTTTGGTTTGCTTTATTACAAGCAAGGAAGGATAGTCTGTATATATATATATAGTAACTAGTAAAGAAGAGGAAGAGATGGGTACTAGCTATGTCATATTTTGACTACTGCCTTTTTACGTCGGCGGCCCTTTTTTCCTTTCTCTTCTTCTAACTAACAGACGTGTGACCGAGTAATAAAAGTCCAAAACTCGTTGTGCCCGGTCAAGAAGCATACGCAGCCCTTGTCCTGATTCATATTTTGTCACATGCCTTATATTTTTTCAACGCGAACACAAGTGGCGTATTAATTTAACCACGTCTTAAATAAATTCTCTTAGAAAAACAAAAAATAAAAGGACTGACTGACATTAATATGGTGGGGTACTAAAACTTGTCTTGCTTCTAAAAATAAACAAAGAGATCTAGAAGACAGCAAACCTTGTAATTTCAGCTCAGCTCTCTCTCCCCAAAGTTTGAAATTTTGATCCACACAAACTTTTTACATTCGCATGCGTGTCTGAAGAGTTGAATTGTAATAGTATGATGACAATGTGACTTGTTTTTTTGTGTCAAAATTGACACTACCGCATTTGACAAGATTAAGTTGAGTCTATTTAATCCGTTTATTTTTAAATATCATTTTAGAGAAATATTTTTATTTTTTAATATTTATCGTTTGAGAATTTTAAATTAATATTAATTATTTAATTTTTAATATTATCTCAAGTATTAAATATTTTTTTATTTTAATATAAGGACAATATTGATATTTAAAATTATTTTTAACTAAAAAATATAATATTAAATATTTTTTTTAATACGTGTGTCTATTCTTAAAAAGATAAATAATAAGAGAAGGATGTCTGTATCTTCTTTGGCCAGAAGCGTGCATGAAATAACGTGTAAATATATTTATCTACTGTTGACACACACAAGTATAAAATATATAGTATTAGTAAAAAAAAATTTCTCTTTCCCTATATTAACTAATTATATTCCCATGGCACAATGATTCACCCTTGTCAATCAAATTTTGCTAGTCTCTTGCATATATTATGGGGTAAGAGAAGTAAGTTGTGGAACTATACTAATCTCACCATGATGCTATTTGAAAACGCAGTTTAGTGCAAATTAGTTAAACTCTCTCACTCACCCAAAGCATAATTTTGATTTCTTGCCACCACATTTAATTTGCCAACTTTCCACTAAAAACCATTCCCCTCATTTCTGCAGTAGTTACTAGTTGTTAAGCAAATTATGTGGTGTTACGTCTTTATTTAAAAATAAATTATGTGGTGCTGGTTAATTACTCAACATTAGAGGAAGAGAAGGAGTACATTAGAGACGTAACACTATAGAGCAACAAACATTGAACAAGGAACAAAGCCTACTAAATCAAGTCATTGTGGTAAGGTATAATACAAATGGAGGGCCGGGCAGACAAACATTTTTGCTTAGACAGGTAAATTAAAGACAAAACACCAGTTATGTACAAAAACAGTGTGGCTCAATTTTTGGCTACCTCCACAGCTAAAACAAGGTGTATCGGATCTTGGGAGCAACTTTTTCCCCTCTTTTTCTATCTATACTTGTAATAATTCAGGGATCAGCTTGAGCAAGAATGACAACTCTCTTTGAGAAAATTGAGGCTTTGCGTCGTTGATCTCTTCTTCTTCTGCTCCACCTGATGGTTTCATCATATCAGAAACCGCCTCGGTGATTTCTTGAACCAGATCAACAATCACTCCTTCAACACCCATTAAATGTTGAATGTACACTGCTTCCGGCACGTTACTGTTAGTAGACAGAAATTTAAACTTAGTAAAAACATAAAATGTTTGCTAAAAATAAACCAAATGATTGAACACTAATCCAATTATAGAAAACTGAAATGGAATAACGTACTTCAATTTTCCAAATGTAAGGAGGGAAAGATTTGATTCTTTAATCTTGCTTACTGCTGCAGGATTTCTGAATATCCCCTTAACTTCAGAGACAATCCCTTCCAGTCCACCCTCTAAGCAAAGTTTTAGTGCTTCCTCCAGGGAATTCCTTCTCACATCATAGTAAAGCTCAGTTCCTCCATTTGTGAGGAAGAAAACCTGGTTTCAATAACTTATTAGTATATTTTTCAAACGCCGAATTTCTGTTTAGATATTATTATGAGTTATGGAGATTGAAATTGAATAAGCACTTACAGGGTAGGTGCTCTGCAATTTCTTGACAAGCAGTGCTGCATCCGGCTGGAAGGACGAAAAGATTATAGGCCTATCTTTGGCATGTTCAAACACCACCTAAACCAATAATTTCAAACAATAAACAACACATTATAAAACACACAAGATTTCAATCAATTTTTTTTTAAAAGAAAAGGCATTTTGAGCAAATTTAAATGCTCCATAGATTAATTGAATTTACCTGTAAGATGGATTCAAGAACATGGATGAGATCGTCCTGTTTGTAGACAACTTGGTCATCAAACTTTAACTCGATGTTGAATCCCAAACGGGGGTCCACTTTCTGGAAAGCTTCTTGCAATGTGCAAGATGAATCATCTGTTTCAACATTCCAGCTTACAATCTTGCCATCTTTTGTTTTTCTTAGCAGGGACTTTCCTGCCTTTTCAGGTTCTCTTTGGGGGCCATAGGCAAGGAATTCACATAGAGTCAATTCTGTGACTCTCTTTTCAAATATGGCACCCTGAATATTCAATTTCAATCAATATTAATTACCCAAAAAGAAAAACAAATTAAAAGGAAAAATAAATAAGAATTGAAAAGGATATGATGAGAGAGCTTACATTTTCTTCAGAGAGAATGAAGTTGTCGTGGAAAATGACCGGGCAGTCATCTTTTGTAACCTACAAAAGTCACACTCTTTTATTTCCCTGTCCCAACTCTTTTCCCTCAACCACAAGTATATAAACTTTCTTTTTCTTCTTTTTTGTAAAACACCATCTTTAAATGTGCAATTCCACCCCCCGAAAACCACCAAAAATAAAATAATCAGTACCCTTGTAGTATAGAATAAAATTTACGTTGAAACAGGGTTTTAAAAAAAATCTGGATCACAAAGCTAAAAAATTTCCTTAAACAGACACAGATCATTTCTTTTCTTGGTGTTATGAGTGATTAAATCAATTTTAATGACTTTTCAGTATAATGAGATCAGCTCAAGAAGTTATATGACTAAAGATACCAGTCTAATTACTTTATTTCACCAAAGTATTGGTATGGTGGGGTTTCCCAAACCCGTGATCCACTAGGCACCAAGTTCAATCAACCTAGTTCATTCAAATGTCATGACTGAATATATTAATGATAGTAACTTTGATCTTTATATATACATTTAAATATATCACATTAATTGATGTGAGACTGGAGTGTTACACACATGCATATATATATATTTTATAACTCAAAATATGAGTCTAGATAGAAAATTTAGATTGGGGTAAAATGATTCATCCACGGGCGTAGTTGCTATTCATGGCACACGAGAAATGTCTGCAATAGCTTACTCACATTATGAATGTGGGTTCCATGTGAGAAAGCATAGTGAAACTATAAATTTCCTAAATATTTCCTACAGTGTGGGAAAATGGAAATAATCAAAGAGTAGACTTTTAATACTTGTCTATTTTAAAAAATAATTATACTACATAAATAACTAAACTACACATAAAAACAATACTTAATAGAAAATTGATATTTTTACATATAAAAAATAGTATTTTTATAAATAAAAATGATAACATAAACGTGAAATTCACTTGTTTATTTATTATTTATTTATGTGATAATAACTTCGTGAAATTATTTAATTGTAAAAATAGTGATTTCCTGCCTAATATAATATGTAGCACATTCACCGAGACGTAATTCTATTTTTGGACTCCTGAGAGTTCTGTTGCATATAGTCACGAAAAGAAATTGCATCAAGGTAGGAAGATTACGAAAATATCCTCCTTGTTTGACGAAGCTTACGCGGCGATCGTACAGACAACAGAACGAGACTTGAATTTTGCTAATGATTCTTAATGATTTCTTGGATCACATATTTTAATTATTTTATAAAATTTATTATTTTATAAAAATTATTGTATTAATTATGCAAAAGAGTATTACGTGTTCTCTTCTTTTCTCTGATGGAACCGAACTCAGTCCGTCAAAACCACCCCCAAAACCGGAAACCATATTTTCATATTAAACAAATAAAAGTAAGAAGAAGATAGATTTCGCCGGAAGAAAATTACTTGAACGTCAAACTCAACGAAATCAACATGAAAGTTAGCAGCGGTATTGAAGGAGATTATTGAATTCTCCTTGACGGCATTCATTCTCCGATCAGCCGAATTCAACATATTCATGCCGTTCCCTCTGTGCCCGATCACGGCGAATTTCGGAATCTTAAATCCACCACCAACCCCTCCTGCAAGCACAATATGATACCTAAATCAATCACAGAGGAGAGAGAAAATAATTAGGACAGCTGAAATTAAATTATAATACAAGTATAATTACCTTTGGGAGAGTTTCGGGTGGAATAGAGAGGCAATGAAGCGTTTTGAGGGACATGGTCCAGATTTGGGACGTCGGAAACATGAGCGGTCTTCAGAGCCATTGTGGACGGAATTAGGAGGGAGACAGATAGGGATAGAAAGGGAATTTCAAGAATGAGAGAAGTGGGTTTAGGAAAAGGCATTTATATGGAGGGAGGAGCCAAACGGGACGGTACTGGATTTCCGCGTGCAAACTAGAATATTCCTCGTTTTATGCTTTTGGATATTCTTTTATCTTTTTGTACTTTTCCTATATTCCTTGTCACTCGTTACCGTTGGTATATTCCGTCTATTTTAACAGACCAAATTCTTTTGAAGGTTGGGGATACAATATGGTCCCATGAGTTCTTCAATTAAATTTTACTTGCAGGTTATCGTGTTGCGTGTGTAATTATTTTAAAATTTTAATAATATTTTTTTAAAAGAATTAAAAGAAAATAATTTAAAAGTATATAATTATTAAGCAATCGAACTTGCAGGAACAAAAGGAGAAAGAGAATTTGAAATATAGCTCCAAGACTGATGTCTCTATCCTCTATCCCATTATATGATAGAAAGATAATATTAATAATTTTTTTTATCAATAATGAGAACTTAAAATATTTAATTAAAAATAATACAAATATTTTCATTGTCAATAGTATTTTTTTTTTGTTTTAAAACTATATATATATATATTCTTCTTTTTTTAAAAAAATTATAGATATATATTTATTTTTATCTATATCTATATAATAAAACACAATCCATTTTGAATCTTTTATTTGATAAAATACAATAACGGTTAGGATCTTTTAATTTTAATCTAATGACTCACATTTCATCTCACACACAATTTTTTCCCCAAATCAACACTCAATTTCACACTCATTCATTCAAATTTGAATTCAAAATAATAATAAGATCTCACACACACACAAATTCCACCCAAATCAACACTCTATTTTACACACATTCATTCAAATTTGAATAATAATAATAATAATAATAATCATAACAATAATAATAATGACAATAATAATAATAACAACAACAACAAAAACAATAATAATTATGTTAATAATAATAACAATAATAATAATAATGATAATAACAATAACAATAACAATAATAATAATGTGTGTGTGTGTGTGTGTGTATATATATATATCTTTGTTGGTAGGAACAAGTAATTTGTAAACTACAAACGCCGACTTTGTCAGATTCATTTTTATTTATTATTAACGATGTATAAAAAAGATATATAATTTGTTAAATAAATATAATATATATATAATATTTAAATATTATATTTATTTTAATCATTAAAAAAAGATACACATGGAAAAAATTATTTTATGGTCCAGAAACATAATAAACAGTATATTTCTTTTCTCATATATCTTTGGATATCACGTGAGACCCTTTATACTGAAATTTACATATATATGAGATGAAAACTATATTATTCATCATGTTTTTAATGCATTTAATAATTTTGCATACACATGCACGCTAAATTCAAACTCAACTAAGCTAAGTTATTATTAACGGTGTATATAAAAGATATATAAATCGTGTAAAAAAATAAAAATACATATTATTTAAATAAAATATTTATTTTAATTATTAAAAAATAAGCGACGACACGTTCTGCACGCTGAATTCAAGCTCCAACAACTAAGTTCTTGTCGGGTGATAGCTCTTCAGCATTCTCATATTCCCATTATGTTGACAAAGTCTATCAGAGGAGAGAGCTATACTCTTCTAGAAAGGACCAAAAAAATAAAATTGCATGCCCGTGCAATTGTCCGTTTTATATATTTGTATTCTTTACCTATTTTATGTGACCATTTCTTTTAAGTACATCTTTTCACCTTAATTTTAAATGTTCCAAAAATAAAATTATATATTTAATTTCCTGATCTCTACAATAAAAATCTCATTTGTTAATAAAAAAAAAATCTTTTTTTAATTGTGTCGTAAATGATATAATGTCCTTAATATTACTATCCCAATTATATTAGGATGTTGATATATACATACCTTAAAATAATAATTACATACTCAAATATGTTAAAAAGACTATTCACCCTTAACATATATAAAATCAATTAATTATTTACTATTTATCTATTTTGTCCTTAAGTTTGTTGTACATCATATTTGCTAGATAAAATGTCTTCTTAATTAATAAAATTCTTTTAAATTTGAGATATTTTACAATATAATTTATCAAAATTTTGAATTAACTATTAGAACATACAAAATATTAGAAAAAATAATAAATAAGTAATGATTTGTAAGTGGTACACGTTCTTGTTTGTATATTTTAATATATGATATAATTTTACCTTTTTTTTTCTTATTAAAGATATTATCCATATATAATATTGGTTTATCTAATTCAAAAGATTTTATTTTAACTTGAATTCAATTCACGAACATTTAAATTCATCGCAAATAAGAAATTATTTAGTTAATAATTTATTTTTAAAAACTTACTGAATAATTAAACTAAATTTAAAATATTAAGTGTTCCATACTACCATGATTGATAAAGCATATGATAATAATTTTTATTTCATGAAGATAAATGATAGAGATTTGGAGACTTTTATTTATTTGGTTATTTTTTTGAGTTTTGAGGTTAATAAGTTTGAGACTAAAATGAGTAAGTGATGAATATGTTAATTGGCTTCTAATTAATTAAGAGTAATATAATTTCTTTAACATATAAAGGTGTAAAACAATAAATTTAGAGTATGCATTTATCACTAGCTACCCTTATATTATTGTGTCATCATTATAAAATTAAATACTGATTAAATAAATAGATAAAGACTAAATAATTAAAAATTTATTGTTAATTGTTATAAATTTGAAAATTAGATAAAGACTAAATAATTCTTTATATTTTATTTTTATAATAAATATACTTATAGTAGGCCTAAATTATTGAAGGATAAGGTTAACGTGTACTCATAATACTAGCTTTGTTCTTTAAATACTTTGTCTCAATTGAAAATAGACAAGACTTTTAATTTAAGGAATTGATATAGAATAAATATAAGTGTATAATATTTAAATATATTATTTAAATATTATATTTATTTTAATTATTAAAAAGATAGGGATGATGTTAAAATTCGTGTTATATCTTATTTTTTAATTATTAAGATAAATATAGTATTTAATTTTATATTTAGATATTATGTATATAGATTTGTCCATTGATATTTTCACAAATTATTTGATATTTTTATAATTGAATTTTATTTAATTTTATAAAAATATCAAATTAACTTATATAAATATTAATTTCATATAAAAATTAATATTTTCATCAATTAATTTAATATTTTAACAAATAAATTTTATTTAATATTATAAAAATATTAAATTAACTTATAAAAATATCAATTTTTTCGATCTTATAATTTAATGAAAAGATGATGCGTAGCCACGAGTATTTGAAGCTGTCCAATTCACATGTGGAACTTAATAGGAAAAAGTGGGTGATCCGGACCGTTGATTCCGTAAACTTTGGACTTTTTGTCGGCTCAAGCGGCGGTGCATGTCTGGCAGCTACTAGTTGCGAATATCCCTTTAATATTTTCTTATATTTAATTAATTATATATACATTTGGTCAGCATGAACTATTTGTTTCATTGAACGTCCAAAAGGAGTTGGCATTACCAAGCCAAAGTTTCAGACGTGGATCCACGGCTTAATTACGGTTTCTATATTGGCTGCAACCTTATACTCCGTCCTTCTTTTTTATTTGACAATTTATGCTTTATTTGATTAATCAATATAATTATAAAATTTTAATATTATTATTATAAATTTCATTAGAAAAGATGTAAAAAAAATAAATTAATATTTAATATAAAGATAACATATAAAAAAATATATCATTAATGTTTCCTTAAAATTTATAAATAACAAATAAAATAAATAAATTTTATCCTTTAAAAGTACAAATAAAAAAGAATAGAGGGAGTAATAAATAAGATAGATAAATATATGGTGTTACCGCTTTATCATTGTACAATGCATTAGTGCATTCTTGTCCATATTAGTGCATTATTGTCCATATATGGATAAATATTATTTGCATAAATTATACACAAAAAATTGTACATTAATTATAGCACTCATATATTTTATGTTAAAAATTAATATGTAAAATACTCAATGATAGATATTATTTTTTTATTTTTTCTCTTGTGTTATATTGTCTGTACATAAGTTTTTATGCATAATTTGTATCCATAGCATTATTCTATATAAAGAGAGCTACAGTGAGAAATTGAATGAATAAAATTTAAAGAGTTATTTGTGGTTTACACTAATTCTTGAGTAACCATTTATGGTTCAAAATTAACGTAAATAACAGGTAATTTTTTGAATTCTACTCAAATTAAAGAGACAAATTAATCAAGCCCTTGCAAAGTACGAACGATGTGGATAATAGTTTATTATATTATTAAATAGATAAATATTAATTAAGATTTTGAGAAGATAATTATAGTTAAAATTTTAATATCCGTACTAATCTAATCAATCAATAAAAAAAGTATAACAAAACAAACACAAAGTTCTTTCAGTTGATGTCGAGTTGACGTGGTAGTCTAAGGATTACTTTTGGTGACTTAACAGTCATTTATAATGACTTTTCAAATTTAGTATAAATTTTAAAATAACACGTAATGTTTTGAGTAAAAAAAATACTCGTAAATTATTTTTAAATTTACCTATATTTTACACAAATTATTAAAGTTGTCTTTATTAATTTACAAAATTAACTTTAAGTAAGATAATAAATATATATTTTATAAATTTCAGAATATAAGATTATTATTGATTTTTTAAAATTAATTTAAAATATTTTTAAATTCAAAATTGACATGAAATATTATTGATACAATAATAAATATCGTAAACTATGTGAAAAGTACTATTTAGTGTAAGACTTTCTGTTTAATAATTATCTCCATTTTGATTTTTAAAATATTTTAAATTAATTTTTAAAATTCAACAATGATCATAAAATTTAAAACCGATAAAATATTTGATAATAATTAATAAAGTGAAATAGTAGATGAGACAATAAATCTCAATAATATATAGAGTCGGAAATTAGATGAGACGGAAGTTTGCGACTGAGTACATGTATATACCACAAGCACAAGATGTGTAACGTCCAGGGAGGGAATTGATGCCGTGCACATGGCTTTCGGTTCTCACCACATACATAACTTCAATGTTTAGGGGTGAGCATGGTGCGGTTTGGTGCGGTTTGAAGCCCAAACTGCACATGAAACCGCTTAGGTGCGGTTTGACAAATTCAAAACCGCACATGAAACCACTTGTGATTGGTGCGGTGCGGTTTTGAATCGTTTGGTGCGGTTTCGTTTGGTGCGGTTTCGGTTCCAAAACCAATTGAAATAATTAAATTTTATGTAATTTAAATTAACAATTTAGCATCACATAATATTAAATACTACTTTGATAATACACAATTTTACTTATAATATTTTGTCTAAACAAAAGCAAAATAGAATCTAAAAACATGAATAATGATTTATCCTTATATATGAAAATTCTAAATAAAGATAATTATAATTTGCGATAATTCTAAATATTTGTACGTCTTGATATGCTTCATTTAATAGTACATGGTGCGGTGCGGTTTCTTAGATGCGGTTTTGCTCAGAAACCAAACCCAAACCGCATTTGCGGTTTTTCAACCACCTAAAACCGCCATATACGCCGAAACTGTTGGTGCGGTTTTAATTGGTGCAGTTTGTGCGGTTTTTGGTGCGGTTTCGGAGGCAATTCGGTTTCTTGCTCACCCCTATCAATGTTTGCAGGAACAACCTATGCCAGAAGGCAGAATGTAGTTTCCCAAAACGTAATATTCTTTATTTAATATTGGAAAAAGAAGGTGCGAATCAGTTTCCTCGATCTTTTTATAAGTTATTTTTGATCGGAATTCTTCTCTTGGTAATTGGTATAACAGTACTCTAAAAATAGGAGTAATATCTTTCATTTGTATATATATTACACGTACTTGTTATGGATAAAAAATAGACAAATATCATCTTTATCAATCGTTATAGGAACTAACGACGTAGATTAAAAATAAAAAATTCATATTCGTTACTAATAATAGCGGATGATACTGATAAATGATAATAGTAACGCGTCTGCTATTATTTATATCGGATGTAACCCTTTGTCTGCTATTAATAATAGCAGACGTAAATTTTTTAATTCTAATCCCGACTGTTGGTTTCTACATTTAACAATAAAGATAACATATGTCTATTTTTGATTCATAACAAATATTTATTATAAATTATTTTTCAAATATATACTTTTGATGCCTTATTAAATGGTTTGCATTGAAGAAACCATGTGCAGAGATCCACGCTAGCTGCCCATGTGAATAAAATGTAGCGGATATAATATGATAATATGCTCATCATAGCACATCATCGTGAGTAGGATGCGACTCCGCGTAATTGTTAAAATGCACTTTAATAATATAATTTTGGTTATTTTGGGTTCAATTTTAATCTATTAATTGATTGAATTTAAATGAGATTAGAAGTGTAATTGATAGTTTACTACAATTTAAGAGAGAACTTTATATGATTCAACTAGAAATTATATATAGTATATTAATTATACTCAAAATAGGATATATAAAAAAAATGTATTATTATTTACAAAACTAATTTTTTTTAGTCCACATTAGGAAAAAACAAAACTATTTAATATTTTATAAGTACAAGTGACATAGTATTATTTACTTGTGAAATTAAAGGAAAAACTTACAATGACGCACCACCCGGCTAGGTATGGATTAGCATTACAAAGTCGCGTTGATGCTTTAGGTGCACTTTGTACTTGCAACAAGCTTGGTGAATCTGACCCAAGTTGAATTGCAAACAAAGTTAAATTCTTTAGTTACAAGAAATTAATTAATATACACATAATAACTGAATAAAAAATTATTTTGTTTTAATTCTAATTGTTATTATAGAATTAATTTTTTATAATTGATTTTTTGAATATATGATGAAGTTCAATTTTGTTTTTTGGTACATATGAATTCACTCTTTTTGAGTATCATTTTTCTCTCTAAAATTCTATCAACATTCAGAAAGAAGTTTCACAGAGAGTTCACTAGTGAATTGCTATCACAACGAATATAATAAATTTGACATATATTTTGGAGGTATATTATCTGAAACTTTAGCATATCTTAATGACAAAGAATAATAAACACCTTAATGATAGGGACTACCTATGTCAATTTATATTGTTCCATCCTTTTCTTATTGTTAGACTTTCAATAATGATATATATTCTATTCATTTTAAAATATATAAGAACCTTCAAAATTTTAAATTATATTTTTACGTACATATTTGATATTTACCCATATACTCTTCTAAAGTGGAGGTGGAACGCATTATACTTTTATAGGAGAGGTGACTTTGTAAAAATATTAAATATGATACATATATATATATACACACACACACACACACAGAGAGATGGAAGTGTTAAATTTTTATAAGTAAATTTTAATATTTTGTTCAAATCTGTTTTACATTAATATTAGATCATTTATTATTAATATAAGGAAAAACTTATGAAAATATTACTTTACGGAATTGAATCACATCTCCATCCTCATGTATAATTATATATTTATATATGCATAAAGACACAGGATTTTAAGCTCATTTATGATCGTAGCCCCTTGGATGTTTAGCGGTAGTAGTACTTATCTCGATTTTAACTCAATATTTGGAAAAGAGTTTGATCCATCGTCAGTAGCAACTCAAACAATTTCCTGGGCTATAAGCGATCTGATGCTAAGAAGACTCGTATATTATAGAACATGTAATAAAATACTCCAATTTCATCAAAAGGTGAACGTCCACTATTAAAAGTTTCATGTTTTAAAAAAATTGGGTTTTCACATAATAATGAAGATGAATGTCCACCACATAAATTTATTAGTATTTAAGTTTACAGAATTGATCTAAAGATGAATGTCCACTTCTCTGTGTGTGTACTAAGGAAACAACATACAATATTTTTACAAATCAAGCATACTTTAGAAGTCCATAATAAAAGTGATTGATATAGTTAAAATAAAAATAATGCACCCAAAGCCATAAGTGTCGTTTAAGAGTAGAACCGTAAACTAGTCGAGTTGAGTCGGGTTTTGACTTGTTTAGCTCGAACTCGTTTAAAAGTTAAACGAGTCAAGCCGAGTACGAACTCCGCTCATTTATAAACAAGCCAAATTATAATTTGAGTCGGGTGTAAGTGAGCAGAGTCGCGCTCGAGCTTAAGCCTGAGTCGATTATTATTTTTTTAATTTCTTTATTTAGTTTTATCTTTTTTATTGGAAAAAAATAATACATAAATTCAAATTAAGTCATTTAGGACCTTAAACATAACTAGGAACTTTATTTTAATTATGTTTATTTTTGTATTATATATATATATATATATATAAAATAAAATTTAATTAAATAATTATTAAACGAGTTGGCCTTAAACGAACCGAACTCGAGCCAGTTTCGAGTCAAGCCTAAACGAGTTAAGTTCAGTTCGAACTTGACTCGTTTAACTAAATGAGGTAAAGGTGTTGTTCAAGTTCAGCTCGTTAACGAGCTCGAGTCAGACTGGACTCGTGGATAGCACGATTCGTTTACAGCTCTACTTGAGGTGTTAAGTGTTGTTAGAACAATTATTAAGGTGTCGTTAATTATGTATTTGCTCTAAAAGTATAATTTTTACTTTAATAATATTAATAAAATATTCATAATAAGTTTCAACTGTCCAAGATAGATCTTTTCCTTTGATTGAGACTTGCAGTTAATACCTTGAAATACAAACATTACAATAATTAGCTTCAATTTGAATGTGCATTAACTTGTGTAAGACTTTTTATTAAATAAACTTTTCATCACAATCATATTTTTTTAAGAGAAATATATATTTATTATTAAAATAAAATGATATGGACAGGCACAATAAAATTAATAGTCTTGTCCACAATATTTTTACCCTGTTACCTAAATTCCTAAATTATATTATTACCAAGTCATAGAAATTTATGCAAAATAGTTACCAAATACATTGATATAATTAAGATTTAACTCCGATTGATATGAATTCTTGGTGTCACGCCGATAGAGTTGGAAAAAGTTTTTAATTTTAAAATGGTAAGCTGTAACCACGGGTCTGAGAATCGTGTGGCTCCGGTACCTAGTCTAAAATTTTAAATTCTCTCTTTCTAGGGTTTGGTTTGGGCAATGCATATTTCTCGAATACATATTTGTTGTATTTTTTTTTTTGTCTCATTTAATCTCATAAATCATGTATTGTTGCTCATGTGTTCTTTACTCATTTATAATATCAATTGTAAATAAATAAAAATCAGATGGAAAAAAATTCATGGGGGACAATAATTGAGGCGGAAAGTGGGATATTAGAATCTTAGGATATGAGAACCTTACTAATATTTCTTTTAATCTAGATTGTTACATTTTAAGACAAATAGTTAGTTATCGTATTAACCAAGATTTTGAGACTCAGATCGATCATCGAATTGAAAAATGTATCGGATGAATGAGTCAATGGTACAACTAGTGGTTGAACCGTTATTGACCCTGTGACGTCATTAATATATATATATATATATATATAGTAATTAATAAAATTTTAATTTTTTATGAACTAAAACATAATAAAGTTGAGTTATAATATTACTAAATGTGATTAATTTTAATATTAAAAAATTTTTTGTACAAAAAAAAAAAAAAACTGGGTCATTAAATCAATAATTAGTTGTATCAGTTAAACCATCGGTCCGACCGGTGAGTCAACTAAGTTTTGACCAAAGTTGATTTTTTGGTTTAAATCGGACCGAAGTGCCAACCGGTTTCGAATTTTATCGGTCAAACCGGCGGTCCGGTCTGATTTTTTAAACCATGGTATTGACGTCAACGAGATAAAAATTTTAAATTCACTTGAAAAATAATGAACTCAAACACAAAACAAATGATAATTTCAATAGATTAATAAAACGTAATTATTAAAAAAAATCCTAGAAAGCATATTTATAGTCTCAAACTATTCTTAAACAACTAGTCGGAAAAAAATACTAAAATCAAAAGTTTGATCGACGATATGATAACTTAAAAAAGGCTTTTCGGACTAAAAATGGTATACACCACACTATATGATTCTTATAGAAACCGTTGTTATATTTAATTTGATATCTCGTAACTCTTTATAAATAAAAAATTATGACACTTTAAAAATGTATCAACCCTAAACCTTATTCCGACTAAAGTTTCCGACTATTTTGCCGTATCATTATGTAAAGGAATGACTTTGATGACTTAATTTCATTTAGGATTTGCCACAATACATGGACAATAGTGTTTGTTTGCTCAACTGACTTTACTATTTTACTTTTACATGGTTGGAAGCCCGTTTGTCGTTAGAAATTTTGGTGCGGTGAAAGGGAGGTTACCAACTGAAGTGCTTTGATTTGCAATTGCTGCTGGAATCATTTTGGTGCTTCGATTCATTATTGCTGCTTAGGTAATTATTACTCCCTCCGTCCTCAAAACTCAACCGAAGTTACAATTTTTATTTATTTTTTTGAGTACGGAGGAAGTAGTAACATAGAATAACGGCATCTCTATTTTATCTTCTTGCTTAAAAGTAAATGTTGTTCAATCAGCCATGATGTTCCAAGTCCAATCTCAAATGATATATATACAAACGAATATGGCCTAAAGTCTATGGTTACAAGAGCCTCTATTACCATACTAACCCTTTTCACATAATGGCTACTTGTTGCCCTTTCAAAGCCTCAAAGGTTCGAATATTAGGACCATTTTGTAGTTTCTAGAGGTCATTAATGGAGTATGAGGTAACAAATCTAAAACAAAATAAAAAATCAAATTACTATTGATGAGTGTCCCCTCTCTATATATCGACATACATTAAACGCAATGTATATATAGAGTTACAGAGACTATATAAAAAGACGCATTGGGGGATGGATGATAAGGTGGAACATTATGGTACCAAGACAAATGCAATTAATGAATTGGGGGATCTGACAGGTAAACTTATTAAATGGGATTGGTTGCTTGCTTTCGTTTATCGCTGCAATATCTTCTGCCTGGTTGGTTCGGTTCTTCCTCAGTCTTCACACTGCCCTTTAATTTCTCTCTCCTCACTTATCTCTCTGCAAAATCACCCACTCCCCCTAGATCTCCATTAATGCCTTTCTCTATCTCAAATCTCTTATGTTTGCATGCAGGGACGTATTTGTCATATGTGAATTGAAAAGGGGTTTTCATTAACAACCCTAAAATTATAGGCAAACTCTTATTACTTTACGATTCTACGTATTAGGTATTTTAGTGTTTTAAATGAATACGAGAACTAAATATCTTGTATATTCTACCGTAAGCAATATTTTTCACACTCGATTTATTGTGTATCCAATCAATTTATCACAATGTTTGGATTAAAAATTTGAGAATTTATGCAACTACATTGTCTTCATTAAACAGAAGTAATAAAATAATACGTGCCTACAGGAACATGAAGAAATTCAAGTTAGATTAAACAATTATTTTTTTCATCTTTCACAGCGAATGTGTTTGCTTTTATTGCCGTGTGCATAATCCCTCAGCCCTATTAATATCATCACCATTTAAAAAAAAAATTAATTTGATATTTTTACATGTAAAATTTATTAAAAGTATTGCTATAAATATATAACGATGGTTAAACTGTCACTGTAAATTTTACATTTGAGTCTTATATACGAAAATATCAAAATATCACGTGAAAATATCAGTTTTCTTAAGGAAAAAAAAAATATATCGACGTAAACTAGTTGTCTTTTTAATGTAATCCACCGTACAGACCAACAACCCGGTGAAACAACGTCATAGTTTTTCCATAACAGTAGCAAAAACATTACTTTATGCACACTGTTGGGGTTAAGAGCATAAAAGTACTACAAAACATGCTAAGAAAATCAATTATATTGGGTGCTATGCTCTTTCCTCATCAAAACTGTAACTTGTTATTGGGCATGCATAGAGATGATTTCATTGGAGTATAATTATAACGTGTTGAATTTTGGACTAATTCCTGCTGTTGAAACCTCTGCCTGCTGCTCCATTATGAACTGAGGACGTCGAATTACCTGAAGTTGAAGCTGTAGCAACTTCTTTTAATAATGGAGGATTTGATGGTCTCATTGATAGTGCTGGTGCTGCATATACAGGGATCACTGACCTTATTTGAACTGCTGGGGCAACCCTTTGTGGGTAGTAGTACCCAGACCCTCCATTATTATGTATTATCATACCCCTACCCATTTGTGATTGAGGTGGAGCTCCAAGAAGCTTTTTTCCCATATGGGTTTGTTCACTTTGGGTTCTGTGATCAGGCTGTACTAAAGAATTGAGCTTTCCAGTATTGGACAGAGAAAAAGGCCCGCCGTACATGGGGGTTTTTCCCCCATGAAATAAGCTTGAGGTTAATTTGTTGGGACCCTGTTTTTCAACGGGCTGCTTGATGGGCTCTGATTTGCCATTGAGCCATTCATCCTCATCCCTTTGATGCTCATCCAGTGCATATGGATAAAGAGAATTAGAGGATTTTTGTGGTAATATAATTGAAGTAGTTCTAGGTGGGGGAGGTGGGAGTAAAGATATAAAGCTGCTTTTATTTGGTGTTGAACTTTCTGATGAAGCAGAATCCATTAGTAGAGCTAAAAGCTTCTTTTGTTGATATTTTAAAGAATTACTGGACCCTGCAGTGTCTTTGTGTGTTAGACTCCCCTGCATTCTTCTTCCTGCAGCTTGGTTCTGATCCCTTCTTCTAATTGTTCTACTTTCATCTTTTGGTCCAGAATTTGATAGAACCTTAGCCATATTTGTCTGATCAAGTTCTTCCCCTTTACCCGTTGGAGACAATGACACCAAGTTTGGCACTGCACAAAGGAATTCACCAAGTTTGAGAAAAACCATATTCACTTATTTCGAGGAAAAAGGCAATAAACAAAACAAGAAAGACATTAAAACTAGAAGCAGCTTACTTCTTTTTAATGAAGACCAGGCAGCTATTGCAGCATTT
The DNA here is from genome assembly GCA_947179155.2 of Hedera helix. Taxonomy (NCBI): domain Eukaryota; kingdom Viridiplantae; phylum Streptophyta; class Magnoliopsida; order Apiales; family Araliaceae; genus Hedera; species Hedera helix. The sequence goes on from OX359275.1 coordinate 34,682,140, forward strand.
TTCTCAGCTTGCTTCTTTGTCTTGGCAAATTCACCTTTGAAATTCATACCAGCTAACTCCACATTACAAGTAAAAACAGGGGCATGGCCAGGACCTGATCTCACAGTGGTGTATACAGGGAGTTTCAGGCCAGCTCTATGAGCAGTTTCTTGAAGGAGGTTCTTATATACTCCAGTTTCATCCTTTTAATTTGGTAAAAAAAAAAAACAATGGAAATTGAAATAATTAAAAAAAAAAAAAAATCATCAACCAATCAAAAGAACTAACAATATATAAAAGAAAAATAGAAATTTTCAAGGAAAGGAAATCAAGAAACTTACAAGAACTCTTGCAGTTAAAGATCTTGAAGGTCCCCTAGTGGAGAGAACATTAAGAGCAACTTCAGCAGCTGCATGCTCAGCCTGCCTTAAGGTGGGGCAGTAATTTGGGCTTTCAAATATCTCGCCATTGAAATTCACTGAAGCTTTGAACCTTGGAGCATGATCAGGCCCTTCTCTTAAGCAAGCATAAGAAGGAAGGTTAAAACAACTCCGCTGTGCTAGCTCCTGCAATTGATTCTTATACATTTCTCTGCCATCAACAAAATAACCCAAAACAAAACCAATCAAAACTAGAAAAGACAAAAAGAAACTATTCTCAATTATCAACTTGAAAAAAGAGAGGGAAGAAATGAAGTGAAGCTACACAAGGAGGGAAAAATAAAGGTACCCACCTGCTTCACCAGATTATTAATTTTTTTCAGTAAATAAAAGAGAAGATGAGTGAAAATTGTGGAAGAGGACGAGTTTGGATTTGGACTAGTTATTAGTACTTTTTAAATCCAAACAGTAATAATGATTTTCTCTTTTTGTATTTTTTTCAACAATTGTTCGACATATTTCTCTCTCTGTTTTTTCCTATATTTTTAGTTTTTGCAGCTAAATGATAAAATTGACTCACGTTACAAGTTGGTCGTTACACAGAAGCTACACTTTCCCGACGTGAGATTCTTGTATCATTTTTTGTTTCGTATCTCTGTTACTAAAAATATGGAACATATTATATATATAAATGCCCCCTGATAGTTTAGAATATGACAAATTAAAAACCAAGGATTTCATTGACTCCCCTGTCTGCACCGTTTGTTGACTGGGCCAGCCCCCGTTGACTTCTAGGTACTGAAATTATATTCTCAATAATTACCTTTGGACCGACATGAGAATAAGTTTATATACAAAATTAATTATTATATTAATTTTAATTATTAAAATATAAAGTTTTATATTAAAATTTGTATTGTTATTTATTTTTTAATAATTAAAATTAATATAATAATTAATTTTAAATTTTAATATTACTTATCCATCCATCGGACGGGTCCAACTGCTCCAGTAGGTTCAGGTCATGTCAAAGTGTCAAATTCAATTCAATAAACAGTCCTTTGCCTCTGAATTGTACGACTACATGTTTTCAAAGGAATTACAATCACGCTTAGTTTTACCTTCTCTGTTCTTAAGAAACTATTGAGTATTTTTTGGCAAATAATTTCCAAGACAAAAAAAAATTATATTATAATCGAGATTCACATTCATGTGAAGAAGATTTGTAAAAATACCAAATTACTCGTATGAAAATAAAATTCCCGTATTCCATAATGCCACTTTCTGTCACTATGTGCCGAGAGAAAAAATGTGACGAAAGAAAATATGAGTAAGAAGATATAAAAGACCAGTATACTTTGCATTGCAGTTGACAGCCAGCAGAAGCAAGACATTTCCCAATGCATACTGGTACTACATACTAGAGAATGGTAAGAGATAACACTAGAACAAATAAGAAGCAATTAATTACATATACTTCAACAAGTGCAAATACAAAATCAGGGACTAAGAAAGCAACTCTCAGAAAACCACACTTCCTAAAGCACAATGGCATAAAATCAACATTCAACACTTCGTGATGCATAAGAATATTTTGCAACTCAAATGCCACGGATCATACTTCAAACAATCAGCGTCAAACCACCAAATCCATCTACTCCTCATTCACCACAGTTCCTTTGCACCTATCAAATATATTACAACTTGGGCTCTGCTGGCTGGGAAGTCGTCAAGCTGCTACTACTGCTCCCACCCATTCGGTTCGGTTCTCCCACTCTAGACGCCAAAGAAAGAACCTCAGGTGACATTTCCCAGCTTCCACTTTTCCTTCCCCAACTGGATCGCCTTGGATGCATTCCAACACGATCCCCCTCCTCCACAGCAGTCCTAACTTCAGGTGACATTTCACCTAAACCACCATCCTTAATGTTCAGTCCATCAATGTAAGGAAGTTGCCCTTCACGATGATCTGCCCCAGGCCCTATCCCAACACCACCCCACACAGCTTTCCTACCCATTTCAATGTCCTCCACAGCTTTCCCCATATTTGGACTAACAAAGCCCCCACCAACAGATCGAGGAGGTAACCCAGGTTCCCGTGGTACCTCTGCCCTGAAATTGTTCTTAGATGGAGGAATACTGGTGTAAAATATCTCCCCAAAATTCTGCACCACTCCTTTGTTATAGGGGTTGGCCCGCCTATCATATCGATATCGGAAATTCTCATAAGTTGTCTACAAAACCAACAACAGATCATAAATATTGCATCATTTACATCGCAAAGGTTATATTATCCAAGTCCATGGATCAAATTTCAAGTATTGAGTATTCTACATGAGTAAGATCAAACTCTCACCTGATTTGTACTAATGAGATATAAATGGAAGGCAGTAAGACCACCTACAAACCAAACTGCTATGAAGGTGTAAATTATTAAACAAATGGATGCAGGACTCTTGATCATTGCTTTCCATATTGTTGTGTCTTCTGAATCCATGATTCTCCTAATGTAGACCCAGCAGAAACTAAACACATATATACAAAGAAGAGTTGTCGAAGACACAAACATAAAAAAGAATCGATAATTCCGCTGCACGAGAATGTAAAAAGTTCAGATTAGTACTCTACATGAATTCAAGAGATGCACAGGACACTAAAATCACATGATGGAGAATATGGAAAAGCATATAATCAATAACCAAAATCATAGACTCAGAAAGTTAAGTCTATATGCATCAGTTTTACCCCAAAAAAGAAAAAAATTAAGTCAGAACTAGTGCTAGTGAAAACAAAAAAGTTACATTCTACTACTTGAATAAAATTCCTGAATTAAGAGAAAAAGGAAATGAAAAGAATCACCCAGGACCGAGTTGAGTTGGTGTAATAAACTCCACGTTCAATTTGGAAAAGTGAACTGGGATGCTAATGATAATGCTGAGGTCTGAAAATGACCGAGGAAAAAAAGGTTGGGCTCAACTTGTTTAGTTTTCAAATTTCTTCACAAATGAACCAAAGAGTATACTGTATAATTTTAGCTTCTTTATTAGAAATAAGCTAATAAGCTTGAGCAAGATGAGACTCTGCTTGTGTAGGCTATTCCTCGACTCCCGCAAATTACACAGTTCTACTGATCCATTGTATTTCTTTTTGCCCAACTGACTATATAATAAAAGTTAAAAATTGTCCCACTGTTTATTAGGTAATGCGTTCACACTTTAGGGGAAAAATTCTCTTAAACCTAATGTAAGACTGAGTTTTACACCCACAAACAGATGCCCCAAGTGTGCTTGAGATTAGCGTCTCTTCACCTCCCAATGACTTCACAATATGCACATAATAAGTTTACCATAAATCTTATTATGGAAAGGAATAATATGTGGATCTACTGGCTTCGAACTTTACCATTTAATTAGATTAGCATTCCATATTCTTCAAGCGGCCATCCCTAGGAAATATAAAAAGAAAAGCTCAAGCTAAGATGAAATCAAGATTCTACAAAGATCCAAACAATAGTTAATTCAAACAGGCACCAAGGAGGTGCCGCCCATGTATAATCGGAGTAGGGAAAAAAACAGAAAACCTGCGCTGCCAAGACACAGATTGACTTATATTATAGTAGGCAGCTATTCCTCTATTTTCCAGATAAATTCCAAGAAATTGGATATTTTCTTTATTATCGTGTACATTCTAAAAAACATGCCACCGCATAGAAATGAGTTAAACAACACAAAAAAAAAACTGATTTTAAGAAAGCTAGCCGCATACTGCATTTAGATTACACTGTAATCTGTTTTCAATCCCGTTCCGAACCGAAACAATCCTCAATTTAGATATCCCAGATCTCAGCCTTTCAAGAAAGTAAATTTAAGGGTTCAGAATGTCATCCTAATATGGTGATGCTAAAGCAAAGTTTGGTCTCAACAATGATGATAATGGCCAATGCATGGCTGTGCAAAAATGCAGAAAGGTCACAATATATAAAGCAAAGTAGAAATAAAAGATAAAACCGTGAAATTTGAAAGTGAGTATAGATGATATTATAGGCAAAATTACCGACACTCCTAGAATCAATCACTAGTTAAAAGGTTTAGAATAAAAAATTGATCATGTTCATTAGGTTGAGCTGAAACATCAATAAATCTAGTAACAGAGAACCAATGATGGAATAGTACCCTGCTGTCCTTTAAAGCCGGTTGTTGATTAATAATGCAGAACCAGTTTAAGAGTATTGTTCATCTTACATGTATGGATATTAATCACAAAATAACATGGCCATATTTATAGCTATAGTGATAATTAAATATTCTATGCAGGTACTCACCCCATACACAAACTTAATGGGCATGAGGACACAAATTATTACAAAATAAACTTTATAACATTCGGCAAAAGTACAAGAATAATAACATTCGATACCTACTGGAACTAACAATATGATATTAGAATACTTTAAGAGAATGTACATCTTACCAGCCCTATACACTGCCCAACCCAAGGGCAGTGGTGGTCAAATCGTTCAACGCAGTTGTTGCAGATAGAACAATGCGAGCAGCGGGGAGGTCTATAAAGCATGCATGTATCACAATACTTAATTTTCACAGTGATCCCATTGACTTCTACTTCCTTAATGCGCGGAAGGCGTGACTGTGGGGTCTGAGCACCACCTTCTGCACTCTCGTCGTAGCCTTCTGGCTCAGGGGGATGAGCATTCCGAGGAATGATACCAGGATCTCTTCCGGATGTTAGCAGGAGAAGAGCTAAAACCTGTGAAATCCAACACAGTCAATCAGATCAGAGTTCCTTCCACAAAAAAATAGAAAAGGGAAGGAAAAGGGAGTTAAATATTCAAGTGGGCCAGTAGCAAAGCACTTTTTTAGGTTCAGGTCAACAGAAAATTAGCATATTCTAGCCATTGATGTTGGGCTAAGAAGCATGGATAGGGTGCGTCATACGGGGATGCGGAGATTCATCAAATCACAAAATATGAGGATACATGGGAGGGGGATTCGACATATATTGTAATATTAAATATTTAAATATTATTTATGTGTCTAGTTATATATATATATATATATATATAATTCAAAACACATGAGTTATAAAGCAGGGAAGAATCCCTAAGAGTCCCTGAGAATTAAAGTATCCGATGTGGGTATACGACAGTTTATCCGGATAATAAAGAATCCCTACTTCCTACATTTGGGCATTGCAACAATATTTTTATGGCCATGACATATCCACATAACTACTATCCATATTTGTATTAAGATATATGCAAGACAATATTGGGAAAACAACAATAAGACCTAAAAATGCTATTCATGTCAGCGATAGTAAATCAAACAAAGAATCATAACCATGATGCGATAATCACCTTTCGAAAGAAATTGTCAAGGAATTAAGGGATATAGAAGGAACATTAGACAGACAAAGACCCTACTAAACTAAGGATTGAATTTAATCTGGCTACAATATCTTCAACTTTATGAATATAATATAGTATGATGTTGGACAATATTGAAGAAGAATAATTGCTGAAAATAATTGATAAAATAAGGAAAATCAACTTGGGTGAGGCTCCGCACCTCACTACCCCGAGGATTTTCTATTTAGGTGACATTACACCACTACTCCAAAGATTTCTCAACTGTAGAAGAGAAGAAGCTTTATTCAATAATCAATAATATATTTTAGTCATTTAGTTATTTATAGAGTCAAAACCCTAATATTACTTGGAGAACAATAACATAACTAAACGACAAAAATATCCTTACTAACTATTAAAATCCTAACCATTATTAACAGTCCTAAGTCCCCCCGTTAACAAATAAATTATAAATAATTGTATCAATTTTCCCCAAATAAAATATAACAAAACTTTCATAAATAAATAGAAATTTCTTCTTGGCTTTGGACTGGTAGTTCTTATCAATGCATATATGATATATATGTGTGTGTGTGTGTGTGTGTGTGTGGTGGGGGGGGGGGGGGGGGGGTACATATATTATTCCTGATGTATTAGTATCCCTTTTTCTTATAATATTTTGTATGGATGTATTTGAGCCTTGCCATTTCCATATTCTTTATGCAAATCCGAATATCTTAAACAACTCATATAAAAGGGACCCCATATCACAATAAGATTTCCAATACCCATAAGCTTTAATTATGCAACTCTAAGAAAACTACCGTAGGGTCATAGATAGACACTGATCAACCAGAAGTGATGTGTATTCAATAATCGAAGTCGGTGCATAATGAAAATAAAATAGGGAATCAAAAAAGATGAAAATATTCTCATTATGAATTGAGCAGATTGGGTCATATAGAAACAAGGTTCAAGTCTATCGGTCTGTTAGGATGCCTCAGTTGCATACATCACTGCACTTCTACTAGATACTTATCGTAATGATAAACGGCTCATCTTGCCATGTCCTTCTCTTGTTGAATTCTCAAAACTTATTTGCTCCATCCCCGCAGGGGCAGAGCTCAGATTTTAGCTTGTGCACAAATACAACCAGAACTCATACCGAGTATCTAAATTCAAAAGTATTTGACAAAAAGATAAAGAGTGCTTTCAGAATATTCAGCGTCTTTCCCTTATCCCCCACTCTACTATCCTTTTCAAACAAAAAAGCTTTCTCTTTGTTTTATAAAAAGAAAGGCATGTTGATAAAAAAAATTGATAATGAAGTGCTTCTGTAGACACGCATGAGTGTCAAAGAAAACTTACATAGAATGTGAACAGAATAGCTACAACCATAATTGATATCCCCAAGTGGTGTGAAAAATCATCCAATAGTTTTCTAGCAACAAAAACACAAAAAACTGCGACAGGAACCACAATGAGGAGTATGGTCACCCCTAGAGATCTTACATCTGGTCCAAATATGAATCTTCCTTGTAGAAAAAATATCTGCAAAAAGACATAGAATAGATTAATTTAAAACTTCAACCAAATTGTGTGTGTATTAAGTATATCATCGTCACAGAATGACTGCAGATCCTGAATTCTCAACATTACATTGATGTGACAATATATAGCAGGCATATATGACTTCTAACATGTCTTTACCAGGAAAAGCACACAGAGTAACTTAAAATGCTTAATAAAAACAATATTAAAAATTTAATCTAACAGAATTCTTAGTTCAATTTGAGAAAAACTTCTACATGGTAAGAAGAATTTATCCTTTCCATATATGTGAACAAGACTTAACTAAAATCAAAGCAAAACTAATGACTATAATAATATGAGGTCGACTGAATTTTACAGAAGTGTAAGCTATAAGCAGCTTCAATCTGTAAAAAATTAATGATCTACCAGTTTCAATAAAAGCTAGAAGACTGATGGCATTTAGTGTAAATGTAAGTATTAAACAAAGCAATGGAAAGGCATGGTTGGCATTTCATAAACTTCCAAATTACTACAGAAAAAGATGCCAAATTGTTCACATGGTTATAATAACTGGTCTCAATATTTCAGAATATATCCACTTAAAAGATGATTGAAAAGTAGTTTTAACTTGTCCAACCTAAAATGTTCTTACAGAAGAAACGATTTTAGACCATTTCTGTCTCTACACAAAACTGTATATTGGTTTGACAAACTCAATAGCACAAATTAAAAGGAAGGTAACACAAACCCTTGTCCCAGTACACATACAATGCCAATAGTAACAAACAAACCCAGTAGATAAAGTATAAACTATACTTCCTAGGTCGAAATCCTAAAATTCAAAATTGATTTGATTTTGCTTAATGCAATAGTTAATGTTACCTATTATTAAGTACAAAATTGTTAGGAGTATTTCAAAAACTAAAAGTATATTGTAATATGAATTTTAGAATTGGCAAAAGGATCAAAGTCAAATAAGACTCTTTGGGAAGGGGAGAGTTATCAACAATCAGATACATATATACAAAAAGAAAAGGGTAAATTTTGTTGCAAATCCATAATAATAAAACACAAAACAATTTGAAAAGAAAAAAAATTCCCGCTCAGCCTAAAATAGCATCCGGACCGTCCAAATATTGGGATAAATCCAACCGTTCGTTCGTTATTTTCCTCTTTAACAGCCTAAAAGAACCCAGAGCCTTTCATTCGTCCCTTGGCATCTTCTTCTTCCTCTCCTCCAAACCCATTCTCTCTCTTACGCCTCCGATACTCATCCCGTCCAGAAATGAGAGAGAGCTCAGTCCTCTACACCTAAATCTCTCTAGCCATGTCTGCTTCTTCATCATATTTCACTGCCTCCCAATCCCTCATCTCCCGCTCTATCCCAAACAACCATGACTCCAAAAAGCAGCATTCTGATCGTCTCGCCCTCCCTGGGATCAATCTCAGCTTCATTTCCGCAACCAGAACCCTCTCACACGCCTCACGCGCCGTCATTCTGGTTCAAAGAGTGGGATCACGCGCATCGGTGAGGGCGTCGGCGGTGACGGAGACTCTAGAGAAGATAGATACCGCATGGGTCTGCCAATCGGTCAACACGATCCAGTTCCTAACTATCGATGCGGTCGAGAAGGCAAATTCTGGTCACCCGGGTCTGCCAATGGGATGTGCTCCGATGGGTCACGTGATCGGTTTGTGCTCTCGGCTGGACATGGGTGTACCTGGCTGGCTACGACAGTGTCAAGGTAAAAAGAATTTATTTTGAGTATTTGTTTTGATTTTGGAATTTTGATGTTGTTACTTTGTTCTGAATATTGTTTGTATAAGCTTTTATTGATTGTGGTGGTTACTGGTTAGTGGTGTTGATTTTTCTTTAGGGGATGGTATTTGTTACTTAGCTATGTTTTGAATTTTGGTCATGGTATTGCCAATTTTCTGGTATTCTGTCTTCACAACTTTTAACATCTTATGAACACTTTGTTGGCATTTTTACTTTTGCATTAGTATTGCAAGAGGATACTAGCACCCAATTCTCTGTCTTCTATTCTTTGACCCATTTAGCACCCAATTATTGATGAGCCTCAAAATGTGTTGATTATTCTGCCTTTGTTACTTCGATTATCATATGAATTTTGCTGTTCTTGGTCATATTCACCCTTGATAGTGCCAAAGGCACGGGTTACCCGCTAGTATGCTTACAAAACAAAAAAGACACAACCATGCCGATAGAAATTTCAATTGTCGATTGAAATTTAAACGAAACATTAAATGGTAATCTTGTTAACAAAAATCCTGATTTGATAACAGAAAAAAAAAATCAAAGTAATTTAACATAACAAATACGGAAAAACCTAGAATTACATAGAGAAGCTTACATTACTGCCTTTCCATATCTGGTAAACCCGTATATTATCCAAATCGTTTATAGATCCGGACATCGGATCAGTCCGCTTCGGTGGAGGAACCACGAACATTCCTCTTTCTCTCTCTTTCCCTCTGAATTTCTCTCTCAACTTGAGATCCCTAATACAGCAAAATATAATAATAAAGGCGTCGATACAGACACTAAAATACAAGACAAGGTGCTCGTGGAAGGTGTTTTAAGTTTTTGGTCTTAGTGTATTAGCTTTCTGGCGCAATAATTAGACGAAATACGTCGTATATTCCGGAGAGTCTTCGGCGGCGAGAGGTGGAGGCTAAAGTGTGTGTATTGGTCGACAAGCCATGAGAGGGTGTGTTTGGGGACTGAGAAAAGGATTGGGTAGCAGCATGCTTGTGGAGGATGTGTTGATGGGGTTTCCTTTTTTTTTTCTTTCTTTTTCGTGAAGAGAGAGATTCTTTCTGCGTGTGGCTTTACAGAATGGTCAAACTGACGTGGCGGGGTGTTTTTGGACAAGTCATTGATGACGACCTGGCTGGCATATTGAGTGCTTTCTCTTTTTTCAACGGAGAAAATGACCCTTCTGGTTGACGTGGCTTGCAATTTTCTTTTTAACATTTTCTTTATTTTGTCATTAGGTTTTTTGTTTTTTTTTTGTTCGCATAGTTAATCAATGTCCATTAATTATATCTATCTATCTATCTATCTATCTATCTATATATATATATATATATATAGGAAACTCATCATAATAATAAATGGCGTATATTAAAATTAAAATTGACTTGTCATTAAAATTTCTAACGATAGTAATTTTCTTAAGAGATTGACTCTACTACTAGAGTCTATAGTGGCGACTCTTAAAAAAATCACAGTCGTTAAAGGTTCTAACGAAAAAATTAATTTTAATTTTAATTCATATTATCTATTATTATGATAACAATTTAAGATTTAATTATTAAAATAATAATATTAATAATCAATTGTTATGGATGAATTCTCGTGTGTGTGTGTGTGTGTGTAGTACACATCTTGTTCCTCCTCTATTCCAACTTAGTTTCATCCGGACTTTTCAAGTCAGTTTCTAAAATTAAATTTTTCAAAAATATGAAAACTAATAATACATTTTAATTAGTTGAGAGGGAGTATATATGTTGCTTTATTTTTCGTAAACTCAGTTTGAGGATAATTTTATTGTACAGACTGGCCCGTTGCCCAGTAATGTGGCTTAACAATGTTAGTAATTCAAAATCTATTTTATTTTATTATTTTTGATAAGTGTGGATTTATAATTTGTATTGGATAGATTATTGAGTGCACCAATATTCACAAATAGCAATAAATAAATTATTTATTACTGTCCTCCATTCTTTTTTATTTATCTTTTTAGAGAATAAAATTATTATTTTTATTTAGTTTATCATATTAAATATTAATTTATTTATCTTTCATCTTTTTTAATAAATTTTAAAAAATAATATTAAAATTTTATACTTATTTAAATTAATTAAATAAATTATTAATTATATTTATATATATATATTTTTTGAAACGTTAATTAAAAGTATAAAGTAAATTATCTTTGGGCCATCTCAAAAATAGTAATCATTGCCTTTGCCTTCGTAAAGTTATTACGTACTACTTTTGAAAATATTAACATTAAATTCTCACTACTACTAAACATAATTATCATTCATCATAATTCCATTCGATTTTGAGGATTTCCAACAATCCGTGTTACTTGTCACTGATTTTTGGACATTGATACTATATATATATATATATACATATACATATATATATATATATAACACAGGAATAATTATGGACTTTTTAAGCAGCAATGCACATTTAAGCTGAATCTTTAAAATAATACTCAAGTAGTACAACAAATTTTCTTGTAAAACAACGCAAGTCAACGACTCAGGTGGATATCTCATATCTAGATGGGCAAGTTCACGTATTGCCATTTTGCAATATTTGATTACATTACATACTTGTTATTGTGAAATAAGTTGATATTAATTGATTACAACAGTGATACGATTTCAAAAATGAAGCGGTTAAAATTCTTTTTATCCCTTTCTATATAACAAGAGATCTAATATGTTTTGACGTTATATAGATTAATGTAATTTAAATTTATGAGTTTGATTTTTAAATAATTTTTTAATCATCACATGTTGGCAACCCCGTGTGAGACATATGTTAACTTTTTTTATATATTTCTTCCACGTGATGTAAGATATTTTTTTTCTTTTTTTCTATTTTTTATTGGCTATTGAAATTTATTTCAATTTACGTTCGTTGTTTTTTGTACGTGGTTATCTACTAATTTTATAATTAATTAAATTAATTTAATTCTAAGATTATTTTTCAGTTTATTACTCTCTCTGTCTCAAGATAAAAATTTTAATCGACTTTTTTGCGTATATTAAAAAATATAATAAAATGACAAAAAAATCATATTTAAGTCTCATTTAATTACATAGTTGTCAGCATATGATTAGTGATGATCCATAAATATACATAGATGATCCATATTTTAGGTTAATCCAGTGTTGATGTAGAAAATTTGAGCCCATATAATAGATTTTGATGTCCAACTAAATTAATTCAACATTGGACCTTCTTTTGGATTGTTATATATAATTATTGATATAGTTATTGATTAAAGTTCTAAACGAATTGGTTTCCTATTAGTTTGGTATGGCTCGACTTGACAAAACCCAACTCAAACTCATTTAATGAGTCAAGTTCGAACAAGCTCTTTTTTTTATTTAGTTAAACGAGTTGAACTCGAATAATGGGTGTTTGGCTCAAGCTCAACTCATTTAAGTTCAATTCGTTTAATATTTAATTAATTTATTTTTCTTATTTTTATAATTAAAAAGTTAAACGAGTCAGATTTAAGCTCGAGTAAGCTCCATTTCTAATAATCTGAACTTTTACTTAATTTATAAATGTAACTATAAATAAAAAAATTAATAAAGAGTAATTTATAATTTTATATATGTATGTTATAGTAGTTTGTGTAAATGTATGTAAATAAGTATGTCTATATATATACAAGTATATATGTGTGTGTGTACCCATATATATATTATAAGTAATGTATTAGTCGAAATACTTCTAGAGTAGGCTCCATTTGTAATAATCTAAACTTTTACTTAATTTATAAATGTAATTATAAATATAAATTTTAATAAAGAATAATTTATAATTTTATATATGTATGTTATATTAGTATTGTATAAATGTATGTAAATTATATATATATATATATATATATACAAGTATATGTATGTGTACACACACACACACACACACACACACACACACACACACACACACACATATATATATATATATATATATATATATATATATATATATATTGTAAGGAATGTATTAGTCGAAATACTTCTAGAAGTATGCTTGAAATAAAAAAAAAAGGAAAAAGGAGTAGGAATCCGGCCGTGGGGAGGCCATATGGGTTGACTAATCACTCTCACTTGCTGTTGTACTCTCCAATTGTGTTGTCAAGCTAGAAATGGAGAGATGGAATCAACATTGGAACCACATGTTGCAAATGGAAGTTTTAATCACCTAATTAGTCATAAAACCTAGGATTACTTAGAAGTAATGAAGTTTTGCTCTAATCAACCACATGGTCTACAATTATAACTTAGAAGAAGAGGAGAGGCTTGGCTAACAATAGAAGGTCTGTTAGGATAAAAATATAAATAACAAATCTAATAACTATATATATGTGGAGTGAGCTTGGCTTACTTCACTTTTTACCAACAAAATTATAAACAAAAGGGAGAGTTAGAGAAGATCGGGAACTTGGCAACAAGGGGAGAAGAAAAGGAGAGACATCAATATATAAAATTCTCACACACACACACACACATTCTCTTAAAAAAAATTAATAAAAAAAAAATATTATAGCGGCCTGATAAAGAAAATAAGAATTCAAAAATTGTGAAAAATTAATTAAAGCGAGCCAAAGAATATGCAATCAAATTATATCAGTTAGCATATGTTAACATGAAATGTATAATTTAAGTTGATGAAATGTATAATTTAAATGAGTTTACAATAACCGAAAATACCGTAACAGGTTTACGAGAAGTTACTGACGGTAACAATGAATATTAACAAAGAAGTTAATATATCGATTCTCATGAGCAATGTAGGTTATCCTTGGGAGAAAATAATTGATTTAAGCGAAGAAAATACAAACAAATCAAGCAAGTTCCCACACCATATGCTTTTGTATCCGTTCAATTGTTGAAATCGTACTTTTATTCATATTTAAATTCTGAAAGTTCATATACAATCTTGTGATACATAAAGCAAAGAGTTGATACCATTTGTTTTAGTTAAAGTCTGTTGTTGAGATAATCTTCTATTGAATACTTGCTCTTTGAGTTCTTGAATTGCTATAAATTCTCAGGAGATAATTTTATTATTTCAAACCAAATTACTTTAGTACGTAATCTTGATGTTATAACTGAGGTGAACAACCCTAGATATAGAAAACTATTATAATATTGTTGGGTAACTAATATTATGTTGTTAAATACAGCGTGAAGATAATGTTATGCATAACATGTATTATTAGGTTAATCTCCTAATAATACTCTAGGAAGAGTTTGAGTCTTTGTGACTCTTAAACATTTTGAAGAGTTTTTAGTCTACGACTGATGAATATTATAGATAATTTTTGGTCCCTACAACCACCACTCAATTATCTCTCAAAAATATTAAGATAATTCAAAATGTTGAGATTTTGAAATTCTATAAAATTTTGAGATCTAAAGTTTCATAGATGTCGATGATACTTTTGTTGATTCAAAATTTTCAGAAATCCTAAGATTTTCCTGGAATCATCCATTATAAGTTTGTTGGTGATATTAATTCATTGGCAGAAATTTATAATCTTACTTGTGTTTTTAAAATCTTTTAAACTTGTTGAGCATTGTTCACTCTTATGTTTTATATATACTTCCAGAAGGTTCGAAAGGATCCAGAACTAAGGATAAAGGAAAAGACATACTTCTTTCGTCTTAAGATAAAAGTCTTCCATTGACTTTTGTGGTAAAATTGACTATTTTTAAAATTAACAATTAAACACATATAATTAAATTTTTAAAAAAGCAAACATTGAGATTTGTACTAAATTATATGTAGTTTATATATATATATATATATATATATATATATATATATATATATAAAAGAATAATAAAATATATTAATTTAAAAAAAAGTCAATTTGACCATAAAAGTCACTAGAAGACTTTTATCCTGAGTATATATCTAAGTCTAAAGAGTAGATAATCTTGAATGTAATTTATATATTCAGTTAATGTTGTGAAATTTTTTAGACGAATTGTAATAGTTTATGTATGTAGTAGAAACCAGAGATGTTGTGAGACTTATTATGTAAAATATTGTAATATATTATGCAATTAGTTTATATTACTAGTTGTATGTTGCGAGTGTTAATAGATTTGGTATAAGAATTTGAGGGTGTCACGCTGCTTGCTTAAGACTAACTCGAGTTTGTTTATAGATGGGTCAAGTTTATACACCAAATTTTAAATTCATATAAAATCTAATTTGACTAGACTTTTAAATTTTTAAATGAATTCGAAGAAGACAAAACTCAACTCGAATCTTTTACGTCTTTAATTATCGCGAGACCAGGGAGTGAGGATGGTAGCAATTAAGTCTTAAATCTTAATAGAACATATCAAGTGATTAATAAATGCAAAATTTGAATAATGAGAATTGGAATAATTAAGCACCAACTTTTGGCCAAGTTTCTACTCGGAAAACACAATAATGGTACTACTACTCTCATCTTACGTGACACAACAGAAAGCTAATTAAAATTTGTACTTCCAGTGGCAGTGGCATTTCATTTGTGGTCGAAGTTAAAAATGCGAAGGGCAATGACAAGAAGAGTGTTTGGAAACTGAATACTTTCTTTGAAACAAAAGAAGTATTCAAGATATGAACCCTAGCCTGCCTTGGCTTGATCTCGCTTCTGTGCCTGATAATTAACGTTTGGTATAGATTCGTCATCATATTTGACGCTTAACATATGTATATCTAATATAGCGTCAGGTGTGTTTTTTGAATGATGTAACATTATTTTATATATATATATATATATAATAAAAGAATATTATTATTTGTCACGTCCAAATTAGTCGAGACGTGTGCTAGCTGTTTGATGTTAACATAAATCTTTCAAGTGGAGTATATATATTTGGATCTATAAATCAAAATCTTTAGAATTTGGATCAAAAAATTAAGTCCAGCTGGACATTGCCGCCGCCATAGAAATCAGAAAAATTACTACGACCAGTCAAACGGGGAACGGTCATCCTCCATGCATCCATATGGATATAGGAGGAGTACAACTTTACTTCTAACGGATTAAACGAACTCCTCTCCCGCCCAATAACCTTTCTTCCTTGATTTTATTTTTGGCCGCATAATTAATAACTTCATTCCCCTCCCTCTTCTCTCTCTCTCTCTCTCTCTCACACACACACACACACAGAGACACACCATAACAACCGCAACGACCAATTCAATTTCTCAAACACACTTTCATTTTTCCCTTAATTCCCAAAAAATCAAATATGACGACAACAACAAAAAAGTCCGTCTGTCCTTCCTTTTTGCTTTCTGGTTTCCCTCCTCCCATCTGCAATTAATCCCTTCCTTTCTCCCAGCAATATCTATTGATGTTTCAATACATTTTGCCTTAATGCATCAACAAGGAATTACCAATTATAATTAGTTTCAATGGAAACAGACAAAGACGAACACCTTCCTGAAAAATCCCTTAGCTTCTCCTCCAAAAATGAAAATCATGACGCAGACATTAATCCTGAACCAGCTGCTGCCTCCGAAATTGCTGAATTAGAAGCCAAAGCAGACGATGAGACAGAAAAGAAAGACGGCGAAGAAGAAGAACTCACTGATGATCATGAAACTGACACTGAAGAAGTCCCGGACCTCGGTAAAGTCTCGATAGAGATTGATCAATTCATATCTAATTTGTCTGCAGAGCAATCTGAACCACCGAAAATACCAGATTTCCTCGAACAATTCGCCTTCCTTGTTGAAGCCAAAATAGCAAATTATGATTCCGTCGATACAATGAAATGGAGTCAACTTCCTGAGGAAGAATCCAATTCAATTCTCGAATACGTGGATCGCATCGCCAAGCTATCCACATCCCTTTCTAAATTCTCTTCCGATTCAGATCATGCCTCATCAGTCAATCACATTGGTGGTATTCTCCAACGCGCATTGTCATATTTGGAGGAGGAATTCAGGTTAATTCTCGAAGATTATAAAGTTGCTGATCCCGATCCGGACTCCAAAGCCAAACAATCTTCTGAAACGGATCAAACAGTGACAAAACCAGATCCTGAGCCGGACGTTGAAAACTATTTTCTCGGATACTCCGACGAAATTATTTCAAATCTGAATGGATTAGTTCATGCTATTATATCCGCCGGCCACGAGCCAGAGTGTTGTCAGGTGTATTTTATTTCGCGAAGAAAAGCAATGGAAGTGACCTTGAATGAATTAGGATTCGAGAAATGTAGCATTGAAGATGTACAAAAAAAGAATTGGGATTCGCTCGAGAGAGAGATCGGCACGTGGAACAAAACGTTTAAGGAATTCTCCAACACGCTATTGCCGAGCGAGCGTAAGCTCGCCGAGTCAGTTTTCTCCCGATATGAATCGGTTTCAACGAACTTATTTGCAATGCTCTCGCGGGGCTTAATGATTCAGCTTTTCAATTTCGCGGAAGCCGTTGCGATGACAAAACCTTCCGCGGAGAAGTTGTTTAAATTTCTAGATGTGTACGAGACTTTACGAGATTTATTCCCAAATATAGATGAATTATTTCCATCTGATTGTTTGGATGAGCTTAAATCGGAAGCTACATTGATTCGATCGAGACTCGGTGAGACTATAATATGCATTTTGTGTGATTTGGAGAACTCAATCAAGGCCGATACAGGAAAAACTCCGGTTGCGGGTGGCGCAGTACACCCTCTGACTCGCTACATCATGAATTATTTAAAATACGCATGCGAGTACAAGGACACATTAGAGCAAGTATTTAAAGATCATCAAAAAGCCGACTCAGTCGACCAATCCGATTTCAATGCTCCCAATAATTCCCAATCTCAAAACTGTAGCAACAACGAGATGCCCAAGCAATCACCATTTGAATTACAAATATCGAAAGTGATGGATTTACTAGACATGAACCTGGATTCAAAATCGAAGCTATACAAAGACACGTCATTAAGCTTAATTTTCTTGATGAATAATGGCCGATACATGTTGCAGAAAATTAAAGGATCGTCCGAGATAAAAAGCTTGTTAGGGGACTCATGGTGCCGGAAAAGATCGTCCGATCTCCGGAGTTATCACAAGAGCTATCAGCGAGAAACATGGGGAAAGCTCTTGCAGTGCTTGTCACTCGACGGATTGAATGTGAACGGAAAAGTGGTTAAACCGGTATTAAAAGAGAAATTCAAGAGCTTTAATGCAATGTTCGATGAGATACACAAGACGCAGAGCACGTGGATTGTGAGCGATGAGCAGCTACAGTCGGAGCTGAGGGTATCGATATCGGCGGTGGTGATTCCGGCGTACAGGTCGTTTATGGCTAGATTCAGTTCGACTTTTACTCCGGGGAGGCAAACGGAGAAGTATATAAAGTATCAGCCGGAAGATATAGAGACATATATTGAAGAGCTGTTTGATGGAGCTTCTGCAACTGCCGCCATGGGGAGGAGGAGATAATATGTAAGCTTGCAGTAATTCCGAAAGACGAGGTCGTTGGTATATTAGTGTACTAATTATTTTTATTTTGTTATGATTTATATTTACTTGGTTGGCTTTGGCTTCAATTTTAGTGTAATTAAGCACAAGAACGTGCACCAAGTATTTCTTTTGTTCTAAAATGTGAGATTAATTTTAACACAATTGACATTAATTTGAATGCATTTAATCTAATTGAACATTATAATGTACAATTAATTATAAAATTTAATGTTTTAAAATTTTAAATAAAGTTTATCAATTTTTATTTGAAAATATAATAAATTGATTGAAAAAAAATTCAAAATAATCTTATATTTCTAAACAGCGATAGAACAAATGTAAAGCATGATTGTAGAAAATATGTTGGAGCGCTAAGTTCACTAACACTATTTATATTAGCCCAAAATCGTTGGGATAAGTTTATAAAGACAATTTTTTTATACAAACTCAAACACAAACTCTATCTATACCATTTAAAAGTAGGGTCTGATACGAATGAGAGTTGTCGTTAATACTTTCAAAATTAATCCTCACTTTCAATCACAAACTCGGTATAATAGCAAGCAATGGTCGAACCCACAGAAATGATTAATTTATTTTTATGCAATGTAAACTAGATTTGGGGGTTTTGAACTAATTATAATTAACTAAATAAATAAAAATAAATTAATAAAATTAATTAATAAATTAAAAACTTCAATTCATTAGTTCAGTATCCCCTTCTTTTAATCAACAAATTAATCAAGTTATTATTATCTTTTTCTTCAATTAAAATTAATAACCCTAGATAACCGACAATCACCAAGTTATCCAAAATCCTCCTTAAATTATAAATTTAATGCAGCAATCGCTCATAAAAGACCCTAACTAGTGTGCTGTGTCAAGCACCCAAAAATAAAATCTTACTTTTGAAAGATATTAATGTAGTAGTGTAAGCAAGAGTCGATCCCACAAAGAATGATTAATTTAATTTTATGTTTTCGCAAACAAAAGTTGGGGGATTTTTGAATCAAAGAAATAATTTAAATAAAATTAATTAAAATAAAGATGCAAGAAATAAATAAAAATGAAAAGCCTTGGTTTAATTTAATATCCACCATCAAGAATTTACAACTGATCACTGATGCAAGAATAACTCAATTCATATTTTGAAGATTCACCGTAGAAAGAACTACTCGCAGGTGGAATAATTTTTCTCCTCTCTCCTTAATTTTAGATAAGTAGAGCCACTTGGTCTAAATACCCTTACTAATAAATAACCTCCGGCACTTGCTAAAGATTTAATTTAATAGCAGCATAAAGAATTAGAGAGATCGTTGAACTAAACAACACAAGCCACTTGTTTGCATTTAATTTAGATGAATATTCTTCCTAAGATAAAATAATCTTTTGATCTGCAAAACAATTATTAAACTTAGTTGCTTCTCAAATAGAAGTAGATTAATATGAATAATAAACTAGTAGCGCTCCTAGCAATTAAACAAATCAATCATAAAATTAAGCATAGAAGAATATTCAATAATCAAAATATAAATTGAACAATTAAAATAAATTAGATCTCACAGTGTATAAATCTTGATGGCTTCAATCACTTAAACCAAGAAAAAGAATTTAGCTACTCATAATTGTAGAGAGCATCAAATAATAGAAGAGAGAATTTTTATTCTAATGAGAGTTGTATTTTACATTATGTCTCAAACCCTCCATTTATAGGCTCCAAAATCCTCCTAACCCTAGTAACAAATACACTTTTCAAACCCTAATAGAATTTAAAATACAAATAAAAATAAAAGAAAAGTAAAATAATTATTATCCTAACCCTAATTGGAATTAAAATCCAATTTGGAATCAAAAAGTAGCAAAAATTCGCGAATAATCTGATTTGGACAATTAACGCGCAAAACAAACAAGGTCTTCGCTACAGTGCACCGCACAGCTGCCCAGTCACGCGCATTGCGCGCGTCCTTCGTCATTCCATACGACGTCGTATTGCTCCGTACGACGTCGTATTGCTCCGTACGGCTGATTCCTTTAATTCTCGCGCAATGCGCGGCCGACTGTTTAATATTCCAGCGTGAACGACGTCGTTTCCTTTGCTGACCGGTTTCTTTTACCTCCGCACAATGCGCGCGCGACAACTTCGAAAATTACCAAAATTCCACCAGAGCTTTGCAGAATTTACAAAAATACCCCCAAAGCTTATTTTTCCTACAAAACAAAATATAAAATAATTAAAAATAAAAAAAATAATAAAAATGCATAATGATTAATAAAGCACCTAAAATACTAAAAATAAATAAAAACACATAAATAAAAAAAATATAAAAATACTATAAAATTACCTAAATTAACTAAAACCCTATAAAACCAAAATGAGTTAAATAATTAAACATTTAAGCATACAATAAATATAAAAACTAAGTATTAGGGAATAAAAATAGCATATAATTTAACCCTATCACTAACTATCATACAAACTAAAACTATCAGTCTAGATTTAGTATAACAGTTGCATTAAAAATTAGAGAATTAAATTATTCCAATCAACAATCATAACATCGTAGATTATTTAACTTGTCATCTTGATAATCATAACAATATTCAAAAGTTTGTCTACAATCAAATATTATTAATTGCTACTTATGATCAGATAAAATATCATTTGCTTAATATCAAATCTTAATCTAGCATATGATAAATTATTGATTAACTTAACAAACCTTTATCAAATTAATCAAGCAAATATCATAAAACAATTAAAACAGATTATCAAGAATAAATCTCATGCATGAAGGAATAGATTATAAAACTCAATTAAAATATCAATTAAAAATAAGGTTCGACATCCCTTTAGAACTGAAAATAAAAACTTAGCCTGACATGCTTCAAAATAATCTCCACTAGTTGAAAAGCTCTCTCCAAGAAACTAGAAGAAAGATCTCCCAAAAACTTACAATGAATAATGAGAGATTGACCCTCTATTTATAGGCCTCTAACTTGTCCAAACCCTAATAGGATTTACAATTAAAAATAAAAAATAATAATTATTATTATTATCCTAACCCTAATTGGAATTAAAATCCAATTTGGAATCAAAAAGTAGCAAAATTCGCAAAAAATCCCGTTTCTGTGCATTAACATGTCTGCCAAACAACCCCTTCTCGTCCCTTGACCAAGTCAACCGCCAGCCGCGCATTGCGCGGCCCCCCTGAAGCTCTAAAGGACGTCGTTTCGTTTGTTACTACTGACTCTGCTATCCGCGCATTGCGCGGCCGCTACTCTGTCTGTTTCTTTACAAACGACGTCGTCGCTCCCTTGCTTCCATACAGACGCGCGCATTGCGCGATCGGCCTCTTTTCACTTAATTACGATTCTGCCACTACAACTGCTTTATTACAATAATGCCCTCAAGGATTATTTTCCTACAAAAATAAAATATAAAATAAATAAAAATAAATAAAAATACTAAAAATTCTAAAACCACACAGCAATAAATAAAATTCCTAAAATACTAAAAATAAATAAAAACACATAAATAAAAAGAAATATAAAAATACTATAAAATTACCTAAATTAACTAAAATCCTATAAAACCTATTAAAACCAAAATAAGCTAAATAATTAAATATTTAAGCACACAATAAATATAAAAATTAAGTATTAGGGAATAAAAATATCATATAATTTAACCCTATCAACGAATTTTCGTGTCAGACCCCATTTTTAGATGAAATTTATGCACAAATTTTGTGCACTTAGACTTATTTAAATCTTTGTGTTGTAAAAGAAAGTTATCTTTCATCTTATCAAAATTTAGTCTTCATGTAAGGCTATTAAGCCTACAAACGAGTTGAATCGATTTCGATTTTAAACTGTTCAGATTCGATTCGCAAAGTTAAATTCGTACTCGAATTTGAACTATATTTGAAAATTTTTACTCAGATTCGGTTCAACTCGAATTCGATTCAATCCGACTCAGATTGAATTATATTCAAACTACTCGCAAACTTCAAATTTAAACTCAAATTCGAGTCTCAACATAGTAACTAGTTTTACAATACATATAATTATTAATTGAACTTATTATTTTAATTAGAAATTAAAAAATATAATTATAACTACACTTTAAATATATAAAATTAAAATTAAAATTATAAATAAAATAAAAATAATAATAACTAATTATTTAAATTTTGTTTAATTGTTTATTATAAGAAAATGTATCGAGTATCTATTTGAATATGTATCAATCGATTATGTATAGGATCATGATTAAAAATTCGAGTAGTTTGAATACTAAATGAGTCAAGTATAACCTTATTCAGATTCTACTCGTATTTTTATTCGAACTATTTTTTGTACTCAAATTTGAATTATATTATTAACGAATTTGAGTCTCACTTACATTTTTTCAAGTCGACCTCGAATCGAGCTCGAATTGTTTGGTTCGATTTGCAGTCTTAAAGGCTATACTCAAAATCACACTTAATGTTTTGTTGTAAGGGAAAATGTCCTTTACTCCCTTTGTCTTTTCAAAATTCAATTTTTAGAGGAAAGGGATGTCTAATTTTTATAAAATAAAAAATAAAATAAAAAGAATTTAATTATTTCATTAAAATAGTATGAAATATTTCAATTCTTGTCAAATTGATAATTTATATTTCTTAGGTGCTCAAGAAATGACTTGCACTATTCTAATCTTTTTTTTCATTTTATAATCTTCTCTATTCTATTCATATATAATTAAAATAAAAAAAGGTGGTACAAAATATTATCAAGTGAAACATTATGTTGTTATAAACTTTGGAAATTAATATTTCTATGCGTAAAATTTAATATTTTTACAAGTTTCCTATCACATAAATGTGAAACTCGTTTACTATTCATGTGAAAATAACATTTGTAAAAATATAAATTCCCTAAACTTATAGTTTAAGTACATTGCAATATAAATGATGAGGTCTTAGGTTTGATTGTCACTTAAATCGATTTTTTTTTTCATTATATGAAGTATATTTTCTTTTTTACGTGATGTGTTGTTTGGTTTGTGTGTTTATTTTTTTCTCTTCTAATGAGTTTGGATTATTTTTGATATTGTAATAGTATAATAATATACTTGATTATGAATTATATTATACCCCCAAAATATAAGGTTTAAAAAAAAAGGCTTAAATATATTTTACTACCTTGAACTATAATTTTTTTTTTCTACTGGTGATTTACCTTTTAATTTTTTTCAATCAAATGAGTAAACTATTAATTTTTTTCAATTTAGTCCAAATTAATGTACACTTAGAAAATTGGTGAATTGGCTCCCCCAGTGGGGTCATAGGCGGCTGATGTGTCAATAGATTACATATGTGGTCATAATTAATAAAATAGGCATGGCTAAATTGGGCATTTCATTTCTTAACACTACATCTCAAACACCAGCGGTGCTAGCATCTCACGACGGCGGCGATGAGGGTCACACTGTCTCTGCTACTGATGAATAATCATAATACTGATAATAATAATAATAATAATGTTTCGAGCAAGTATGATGAGGAGGAGGAGGACGAGGGGGAGGAGCAAGCAATAATCATATACATTCACACGTTCTCACATTATTTTGTTCTTCTTACTTCTTCAATGTACTTGATAAGATTTTTACACAAAGAGAGAAAATTCCCAAAGTGATGGACGACAGTTTTGGTTTCTGTTTCAAGGCTTAATTTTTAGATGAACAGGTAAATTCCTTATCAATTAGATGGCACAAGCTGGGTAAAATTTACTCGAGAATATGTAAGATGTAAGGAATTAGTCAAACTTGTGTTTGATTATCAATGCTAGCTAGGGCAGCAACCATTTTCGGAGCAACCCAGCGAGCTCGAGTCGAAAATTGGTGACTTGGCTCCCCCAATGGGGTCATAGGCGGCTGATGTGTCAATAGATTACATATGTGGACATAATTAATAAAATAGGCATGGCTAAATTTGTGACGCCCCCAAATCTAGGCCCACACAGCCCAAACTTGAGTCGTCAAAAGACTACAACAAAATTATTACAACAAAGCACAACGTACAACAATACAGTGTATAATAATACACAACTAAGTCTTCACTATTATTGCCACACTATTTTACAACACGTGAAGACTACGACAGCTATTCCTCAGACTTTCACTCCATCCCCCGGCTAGACCCTATTACGTTTTCATCTCCTGTTGAAAAACAATGGAACAAAAGAAAGGGTGAGCTCAAATAGCCCAGTAAGAAATATCATGACTAAGATAATGACGAATAAATTATCATTAGCCTTCAACAGTTGAGTTCTTGATAGAATACAATAGACTACAAGGTTTATATCAAAAACTGTAATTAAATTCTTAAACAATGTTCAGATCAATAATAGCAGCGGAATGAGCAATCTATTAGAAGAATAATGCAGACTATAATGTCCACTCGCTTCTCTTTTTAGTAAAAATATCATCAACGTTTATCATCTGAAATACCATTAGTCAAGATAATACAACTTCACAGTTCCTGGTCATAATCATGCAGATCAACAGTTCATCTTTGCACTACGGGCCAAAGACATTCAATATAACACCAACGATCATGATTATACCAGATTCAGCCTTTGGTCATAATCATACCAATCAACAGTTCATCTTTGCACTACGGGCCAAAGAGAACATTAACCACGTGCCATAAAAGACACCGAACAGATGTATCGCCTTTAACCTAGTATATCGCCTTTAACCTATCATCTGTTCAACAATTATATCACATCTGTGCCCCCGGCCACAGATATTCACAACAGTTTGATTCTTGATGATTAATACAAATAACAGTGATACAAATGATGAACAGAAGAACAGGATAAACAATAAGTATCGGAAGTTTACTTTGTGCAGATTCAAATAATGTCCAAATTGCCAACATGATGTGGAGTGAAATTTAAAAATGATACTCAAGATACACATTTCAGAATAACGATTACAGTTTAATAGAAATGTTCAGAAAATATGAAGGTTCAGTTGAAATAATGAAATTCAACTATTATGGAACATATAATATTTTCAGGAATTAAAGAAACAATAGTTCCATAATAAGTTTCGATTTAGGTGTATGAAAGAAAATAATATCCCTTACCGTAGCAGGTTTGATTAACAAAAGGTGAAGGGAATTAATAGCCCTTACCATAGTAAGTTTGAATAATGGAAGATGAAAAAGATGGAATCCCTTATGAGTATAAAGGAAAATGATATCACTTACGAATATGGAATAAAAGTGTCATGTGATAATTCGTGTAGACAAATTATTTTCACACGAGACAAATAAAAAGGGTTATTCACCAACAGGCGGTAATCCGCGCCGTAAGGTTATTCCCATCAATTTGAATACGAAGAGTTATTCACCAAACAGGCGATAATCCGCACCGTAAGTTGATACCCTGTGACGCCCCCAAATCTAGGCCTACATAGCCCAATTTGAGACGCCATAAAATACATAATCTTTAATACAAATAGTTCATAGAACAGAAATGCAAAACTCAATAATACACAACTAAGTCTTCACTATTATTTTCACACTATATACAACATGTGAAGACTACAATAGCTATCACTCGGACCGTCACTCCATTCCCCTGCTAGACCCGGCTACTCTCTCTTTTTCTGAAAAACAATGGAACAAAAGAAAGGGTGAGCTCAAATAGCCCAGTAAGAAATATCATGACTAAGATAACGACAAATAAATTATCATTAGCCTTCAACAGATGAGTTCTTAATTGAATATAATAGACAATAAGCTTTGTATCAATAATAGCAGCGGAATGAGCAATCTATTAGAAGAATAATGCAGAGTATAATGTCCACTCGGTTCTCTTTTTAGGAAAAACTTCCTCAACTTTTATCATCTTAAACACCGCTGGTCATGATAATATAAATTTCCAGTTCCTGATTATAATCATGCCAGTCAATAGTTCATCTTTGCATTACGAGCCAAAGATATTCAAATATAACACCAACGGTAATGATTATACCAGTTTTCAGCCTTTGGTCATAATCATACCAACAACAGTTCATCTTTGCCCCAGGCCAAAGAGAATATTCACCACGTGCCCTAAAAGACACAATAATTATATCGCCTTTATCCTATCAACTGTGCCCCAGACCACATATATTCACAACAACATGGTTCTTGATAATTAGAATAACAACCGTGATATAGATGATGAATCAGAAGAAACAGTATGATCAATAAATATCAAAAGTTTATGACTTTACTTTGTGCAGATTCAAATAATGTCCAAATTGCCAACATGATATGGACTAAAATTCAAGAATGATATTTCAGATCCACAGTTCAGAATAACAGTTAAGGTTCAATAGAAAGATTTAGAAAAATAGGAAGGTTCAGTTGAAATGATATTAGATGAAGCGCAAACTATTAAAGAATATGTATTCATTTCAGGAAACTTTACCAAGAAGAGACAAATAAGAAATGAATACGAAGAGTAATTCACCAAACATGCGGTAGTCCGCGTAGTCAGGTTATTCCCACAAATTAATAAGGAATGAATACGAAAGGTTATTCACCAACAGGCGGTAATCTGCGCCGTAAGGTTATTCCCACAATTTAATATATGAAAATAAATACGAAAGGTTATTCACCAACAGGCGATAATCCGCGCCGTAAGGTTATTCCCACAATTTAATATATGGAAATAAATACGAAAGGTTATTCACCAACAGGCGATAATCCGCGCCGTAAGGTTATTCCCACAATTTAATATATGAAAATAAATGGCACGTCTTATGAGTAAGAAAGAAACGATATTATTTTCGAGAATCAAATAATGATAATCCCTTACCATAGTAAGTTTGAATAATGGAAGATGAAAAAGATGGTATCCCTTACCTTAACACGTGACTAGATATGAACTCGTACACTTACAGCTCTTTACAAATACTCAAGATGACTTTAGCACACTCAAAGAGAACTTATACTAAGAAATATTTGGAGAGTGAAAGAAAGAATAAGCAAGGAAGTTTTTATGAAAAATCCTTAAGTTAAGGCTTCTATTTATAGCAAAAATTCTTATCATCACCAAGATTTCCTAATTTAATCAAAACCGTATATTTCAAGATAATGTTTAATCCATACCACTCATTTTATCTTTTAAGATTTCTTTAATCTAAACCATTCATTTAAAGATCATCTTTTAATCTATACCATTCAATTTACTTTATATATAAAACAACTAACTTTAAATAAATCAATTATCTTTATATATAAAAACAAACAACTTTATATAATTTATCATAATAAAAACAAATAACTTTATCAATTCAATTATTCAATAATAATTCACAATTATTCATTATTATGGCTAATTGTTGTAAATGCAGTGTAGTTGGCTTTTCGAGTTAGAAAAATAGGAAAATCATCCAATAATAGAATATAACAGTTTAATCAATATCACAAAAGAGATAACAATAATGCTGAAAATAAATAAGAAAATAACACGTTACTGTGTAATGACAATTATTGATTCAATAATGTGAATTATTGTGCATATGCTACTGTGACAATTATCAGCTCAATAATATGAATTATTATGCATGTGACAATTATTGGTTCAATAAAGTCAATATAGTACAATAACCACTTTATCATTTAATAATATGAAACACTGTGCAATACCGTGTGCTACAGTGCAATACCGTGTGCTACTATGTAATACCGTATGTTACTATTCTTTTACCATCAGGTATTTTAACAGTTCAAAATGATAATACCGTTGACTATTTTTTTTTAAAAAGGTTACGTATGTCGCTTTCTATATCCGACAATAAGTCGTTGTGGGGGTCCACCATTATTTTGTTATTTCGGCGCCGTCGTACGAATCGAATATTCCCCGACAAAACGAATATTCTCCGACCAAACGAATATTGTCCGACATAATAAAATTTGCACATAACATCCTTAACTTTTAACCTTATCAATTTAACCACCTACTGTTTCAGGAAAAATATATATGAAGAAAAATTAAATTTTGTATTTCATAAAATTCGGGGTCTTACAACCTCCCCTCCTTATGAAATTTCGTCCCCGAAATTGACGTACCTGGCATTTCGAAGAGATAATGATACGTAGATTTCATCTCAGATTCTAGCTCCCAAGTCATTTCCTCAGTATCTTGGTTTCTCCATAAAACCTTAACTTGAGGTATAACCTTTGAGTGTAGGATCTGTTCCTTCTTATCTAAGATCTTGACAGGTACCTCCTCGTACGTTAAATCATCGGCTATAACGTCCGGTTCTAACTCAATGACGTGGTTTGGGTCCTTCACATATTTACGTAACATAGATATGTGAAAAACGTTATGGATGCGAGACATACTTGGTGGTAGGGCTAGTCTGTAGGCTACGGTTCCTACTCGATCGAGAATTTCAAATGGGCCAATAAATCGAGGGTTGAGCTTTCCTCTCTTTCAGAATCTCGTAACTCCTTTCCATGGGGAAACACGTAAGAATACATGATCTCCGACGTTGAATCTCTCATCTCTCCGATGAAGATCAGCATAATTCTTTTGTCGTTCTTGCGCGGTCTGTATTCGTTGTCGGATCATTTGGATCTTTTCTGTTGTCAAGCGTACCAACTCGGGTCCCAACAATTTTGCTTCTCCTACTTCATTCCAACATACTGGAGAGCGACATTTTCGTCCATACAAAGCCTCAAATTGAGCCATGCCTATGCTTGCTTGGTAACTGTTGTTGTAGGAGAATTCAACCAATGGCAAGTACTTGTCCCAACTTCCTTTGAAATCTAGCACGCAAAGTCTCAAAAGATCTTCGAGAGTCTGAATCGTCCTTTTAGATTGTCCGTCTGTTTGAGGATGGTATGCAGAACTAAATCGTAGCTCGGTGCCCATAGCTTTTTGTAGACTGATCCAAAAGCGTGAAGTGAATTTAGGATCTCGATCAGAAACTATGGAAACTGGCATGCCATGCAATCTTACAATATCATTTACGTACATACCGGCCAGACGCTCGAGTGAAAAGTTTTCTCTTATAGGCAAGAAATGAGCAGACTTGGTCAATCTATCTACGATGACCCAAATCGCATCAAAACTTTGAGAAACTTTGGGAAGACCCGTCACGAAATCCATAGTGATGTGTTCCCACTGCCATTCTGGAATTTCGAGTGATTGCAATGGACCTTTAGGCACTTGATGCTCTGCCTTGACACGTTGACAAGTTAAGCACCTTGAGATGAACTCTGCAATCTCCCTCTTCATATTGTTCCACCAAAATGTATGTCGAAGATCACGATACATTTTGGTACTTCCCGGGTGAATTGCAAACGGTGTGTTGTGTGCCTCCATCATGATTTTATGTTTCAATTCAGAGTCGTTAGGAACACAGAGTCGAGAGTTGAGTCGAAGTATTCCTTTCTCGTCGATTCTTGCTT
Source organism: Hedera helix (assembly GCA_947179155.2). Classification (NCBI taxonomy): domain Eukaryota; kingdom Viridiplantae; phylum Streptophyta; class Magnoliopsida; order Apiales; family Araliaceae; genus Hedera; species Hedera helix. The sequence continues at coordinate 34,712,119 of OX359275.1, forward strand.
CTGGAATAGTACATTCTTGTACTTTCTTCATCATACTCATCATTTCCGGATCAGTAGCTTGAGCAGCTTTAATTTTATCAATTAAAGCTGGTTCTACTTGTACGTGCGCAATCTTCATGTGGGTCCCTGGTGGCTTTAATTCTATCTCCATCTTTTGTAAGTCGTACAAAATACATTTTTGCGTAGTCAGCATTGCACTTGTGCTCGCATAAGATTTTCTGCTTAAAGCATCAGCTACAACGTTTGCTTTTCCTGGGTGGTACTGGATGGTGTGGTCGTAATCCTTTAACAGCTCAAGCCAACGTCGTTGCCGCATGTTGAGTTCCTTCTGGGTGAAGAAATACTTGAGGCTTTTGTGATCAGTGAAGATTTTCACTTTCTCCCCGTACAAGTAGTGCCTCCAGATTTTCAATGCGAAAACAACTGCTACCAACTCTAAATCATGAGTAGGATAATTTTTTTCATAATCTTTGAGTTGTCGAGAGGCATAGGCTATAACTTTTCCATGTTGCATAAGTACACAGCCTAGACCTTTGCCTGAAGCATCGCTGTAGATAACAAATTCCCCCGATCCTGATGGTATAGTCAGAACAAGAGCTGAAATAAGTCTCTTCTTAAGTTCTTGAAAACTCTTCTCGCATTCCTCGTTCCATATGAATTTTGTGCTTTTCCGAGTCAGCTGAGTTAATGGAGTGGCGATTCGAGAAAATCCTTCTACGAATCTCCGATAATAACCAGCTAAGCCCAGAAAACTTCGGACTTCAGTTACGGACCGAGGTTGCTCCCAATTTAATATTGCTTCAATCTTTACAGGATCAACTGATATTCCCTGACTGGAAATCACATGCCTAAGGAACGTGACTTCCTTAAGCCAAAACTCACACTTCTTCAGCTTGGCATACAACTTGTTCTCACGTAGCTTTTGGAGTATTAATTTCAAGTGTTGTTCATGATCCTCACGACTCTTGGAGTATATAAGAATGTCATCAATAAAGACAACTACAAAATGATTCAAATATTCTTTGAATATCCGGTTCATCATGTCCATGAAAGCTGCAGGAGCATTTGTTAGTCCAAAAGGCATGACTAAGAACTCATAATGCCCGTAGCGGGTTCTAAAAGCAGTCTTTGGAATGTCATCAGCTTTAACTTTTAACTGATGATATCCAGAGCGGAGATCAATCTTTGAGAAATGTTGAGCACCCGGTTATCACCTCGTTCGGGTTTCGTGCCATTTGGGATGTCACAACAAAAGCTCTCCCTTGAACTACAGATTTTCCCTTATCCGTGCTAGCTTTTGGTACTATCATTGCAGCTGGACTTGATTTTGAAACAGGACAAAATCGAGCTACATGACCTTCTTTTCCGCAACTGTAGCACAACTTGGACTGTTGAGTACAGTTTGGGCTGATGTGACCCTCCTGACCACACTTGTAACATCTTACCGGTGGTCGATCTCCTCCCCTTGGTACTGGTGCTGGTGCTGGTACTGATGCCGGTGCTCTTCCATAATCATTATGGAATCTCTTTCTCTTGAAATTATTCTCACTGGATTCTCCTCTTCTATTATTCGATGCGTGATTACTACCGAAGTGCTGGTTACCTCCCTTATGGTTCTCGTTCCTGTGATTGTTGTCATTTCTCTCTCTACGCTGATCATTGACTCTTGGCTGCAATTTTTCATCTGTTTGCTCTACCCTTTGAGCCCTATCGACAACATCTGAATACAAGGTCAATTTATGAGAGCTAAGTTGTTGACGAATTTCGAATCTCAAACCTCGTAAGAACATCCGACTCATCCGTGCTTCGTCATCCACTAGATGAGTTGCGAAACGAGATAGTTCGGCAAACTTAGCTTCATATTGTGAAACAGACATATTTCCTTGCTCTAGTTTTATGAACTCCACCTCCTTCATATGGCGGATGCTTTCTGGAAAATACTTTTCGTTGAACAGCTCTTTGAATTCTAGCCAAGACATTTCGAGAGCCGAATGATGGATGTGTTTTACCGCCTCCCACCAATGGTCTGCCTCCCCTCGAAACATAAAGGTGGCGAATGACACTTTCTGATTATCTGCACATCGCAGGACATCAAGGATTTTTGTCGTTTGCTTTAACCATGCCTCCGCTTTGAGTGGTTCAGGCTTCCCGAAAAATTCAGGTGGTCCCAACTCTTTAAATTGTTTAACGGTGACAATCCTTGAATTATCAGCGTTTCCATCGTTACGACCTCCCCTCGGCTGATTTTGAATAAATTGCATGAAGTTTCTAAAGAAACCATTCTGATTTGCATGATCACCAGCATTATTTTCTGAAGCTGCAGGAGGATTGTTTGTAGCTTCCTGATTCTCAGCTACGTTCGCCTCGGGAAGTGGATAATTCATTCCCTGATTTTCAGAAGTCATTCTTAACTGCGGTCATAAGATAAAGGTTAGTTAAACAAACTGACTCGTCACTTCTTGTCCCCACATTCAAGCCAACTTATTAGATAACAAAATTTTATGTAGGACATACTAGTGACGTAATCTATTCGTCTCTCTCCTCCTACTTCTACCCCAGATCTCCATTAAAGATCATATCCCTAAGATCTCATACCAAATGTGACGCCCCCAAATCTAGGCCTACATAGCCCAATTTGAGACGCCATAAAATACATAATCTTTAATACAAATAGTTCATAGAACAGAAATGCAAAACTCAATAATACACAACTAAGTCTTCACTATTATTTTCACACTATATACAACATGTGAAGACTACAATAGCTATCACTCGGACCGTCACTCCATTCCCCTGCTAGACCCGGCTACTCTCTCTTTTTCTGAAAAACAATAGAACAAAAGAAAGGGTGAGCTCAAATAGCCCAGTAAGAAATATCATGACTAAGATAACGACAAATAAATTATCATTAGCCTTCAACAGATGAGTTCTTAATTGAATATAATAGACAATAAGCTTTGTATCAATAATAGCAGCGGAATGAGCAATCTATTAGAAGAATAATGCAGAGTATAATGTCCACTCGGTTCTCTTTTTAGGAAAAACTTCCTCAACTTTTATCATCTTAAACACCGCTGGTCATGATAATATAAATTTCCAGTTCCTGATTATAATCATGCCAGTCAATAGTTCATCTTTGCATTACGAGCCAAAGATATTCAAATATAACACCAACGGTAATGATTATACCAGTTTTCAGCCTTTGGTCATAATCATACCAACAACAGTTCATCTTTGCCCCAGGCCAAAGAGAATATTCACCACGTGCCCTAAAAGACATAATAATTATATCGCCTTTATCCTATCAACTGTGCCCCAGGCCACATATATTCACAACAACATGGTTCTTGATGATTAGAATAACAACCGTGATATAGATGATGAATCAGAAGAAACAGTATGATCAATAAATATCAAAAGTTTATGACTTTACTTTGTGCAGATTCAAATAATGTCCAAATTGCCAACATGATATGGACTAAAATTCAAGAATGATATTTCAGATCCACAGTTCAGAATAACGGTTAAGGTTCAATAGAAAGATTTAGAAAAATAGGAAGGTTCAGTTGAAATGATATTAGATGAAGCGCAAACTATTAAAGAATATGTATTCATTTCAGGAAACTTTACCAAGAAGAGACAAATAAGAAATGAATACGAAGAGTAATTCACCAAACATGCGGTAGTCCGCGTAGTCAGGTTATTCCCACAAATTAATAAGGAATGAATACGAAAGGTTATTCACCAACAGGCGATAATCCGCGCCGTAAGGTTATTCCCACAATTTAATATATGGAAATAAATACGAAAGGTTATTCACCAACAGGCGATAATCCGCGCCGTAAGGTTATTCCCACAATTTAATATATGAAAATAAATGGCACGTCTTATGAGTAAGAAAGAAACGATATTATTTTCGAGAATCAAATAATGATAATCTCTTACCATAGTAAGTTTGAATAATGGAAGATGAAAAAGATGGTATCCCTTACCTTAACACGTGACTAGATATGAACTCGTACACTTACAGCTCTTTACAAATACTCAAGATGACTTTAGCACACTCAAAGAGAACTTATACTAAGAAATATTTGGAGAGTGAAAGAAAGAATAAGCAAGGAAGTTTTTATGAAAAATCCTTAAGTTAAGGCTTCTATTTATAGCAAAAATTCTTATCATCACCAAGATTTCCTAATTTAATCCAAACCATATATTTCAAGATAATGTTTAATCCATACCACTCATTTTATCTTTTAAGATTTCTTTAATCTAAACCATTCATTTAAAGATCATCTTTTAATCTATACCATTCAATTTACTTTATATATAAAACAACTAACTTTAAATAAATCAATTATCTTTATATATAAAAACAAACAACTTTATATAATTTATCATAATAAAAACAAATAACTTTATCAATTCAATTATTCAACAATAATTCACAATTATTCATTATTATGGCTAATTGTTGTAAATGCAGTGTAGTTGGCTTTTCGAGTTAGAAAATAGGAAAATCACCCAATAATAGAATACAACAGTTTAATCAATATCACAAAAGAGATAACAATAATGCTGAAAATAAATAAGAAAATAACACGTTACTGTGTAATGACAATTATTGATTCAGTAATGTGAATTATTGTGCATATGCTACTGTGACAATTATCAGCTCAATAATATGAATTATTATGCATGTGACAATTATTGGTTCAATAAAGTCAATATAGTACAATAACCACTTTATCATTTAATAATATGAAACACTGTGCAATACCGTGTGCTACAGTGCAATACCGTGTGCTACTATGTAATACCGTATGTTACTATTCTTTTACCATCAGGTATTTTAACAGTTCAAAATGATAATACCGATGACTATTTTTATTTAAAAAGGTTACGTATGTCGCTTTCTATATCCGACAATAAGTCGTTGTGGGGGTCCACCATTATTTTGTTATTTCGGCGCCGTCGTACGAATCGAATATTCCCCGACAAAACGAATATTCTCCGACCAAACGAATATTGTCCGACATAATAAAATTTGCACATAACATCCTTAACTTTTAACCTTATCAATTTAACCACCTACTGTTTCAGGAAAAATATATATGAAGAAAAATTAAATTTTGTATTTCATAAAATTCGGGGTCTTACATACCCCTTACCTTAACACGTGACTAGATATTGATTTAAATGAGGTTGATCAACCTATATATTCTTAATAAAATTAGTAATTACCACATATAAATTTCAAGGTGCATGATAATTCATACATTATGAACTATCAAAATTATATATATTTAACATAATTTTTGTAGTATAATATAACAACTTTAAAATAGTTTTTAAAATAATATTTCAAAATAAATCTTCCAAAGAAAGCTTTTATAAATGAATCTTCTCAAAGAAGAGTCTTCTAAGGGAAGATTTGTGAATACCGTGAAAAATAGGAATTTATGAAATTACTACTCTTTAATAAAAGACTTACTTGAAAAATTCCTGCACTCCTTTTGGCTTTCAAACTCTCAAAATAACCTTACTATTCTCAGAGAAAACTTATAAAATTCTTATAGAAAAATTTTATGTTTTAGGTGTGATTTTTCTATTCAGCTGAACAAGCTATTTATAGGAGAAAAGAAGTTACTATGCGCGGTAGGTGAAATAAAAAAAATTCAGCAGAGGCTGCGCAGCAGTCTCCACCAACCATCCAGCAATACACATTTCTCACATTTCATGTGGGCCCCACAGTGGGTCACACATGTTTCTTACTATTCACGTTACTATTCACGTTACTATTCACGTCACTATTCACGTTACTATTTCAAATAGTAAAATTAATTATTTTATTTTTTATTTATTTATTTATTCTTTCTGTGAGTCCAACATATAAAATAATGTTACCACAATAATGTAAGAAACACGTTACATATTTTTATTAATTTCATAATATAAATTATAGTGTATTTGCTACTGTGACAATTATTAGATTCAATAATTTTAAACTACAGTGCACCAACAATTATTGACTCGATGATATGAAATACAGTGTAATGACAATTATTGAATCAATAATGCAAAATACTGTGTAGCAACAATAATTGAATTGATAATATAAAATATTATGCAGTGACAATTATTGATGAAATGATGCGTAACAGTTACGGTGTCAATAATATGAGACACTGTGCAATATCGTGTGCTACTGTAGAGTACCGCATGCTACAGTAAAATACCATAAATTACCTTATGCTACTATTCTTTTATCACCGGTATTTTAACAGTTAGCATCGTTGACTATTTTTATTAAAAAGGTTACTTCTGTCGTTTTCTATATCCGACAATTATTCCGTTGTGGGGTCCACCAATAATTTGTTATTTCGGCGCCGTCGTACGGCCCGAATATTTCCCGACAAAACGAATATTGTCCGACAAAATAAAATTTGCACATAACATCCTTAACTTTAAACTTTATCGATTTAACCACTTACTGTTTCAGAAAAATATATATGAAGAAAAATTAAATTTTATATTTCATAAAATTCGGGGTCTTACAAAATTGGGCATTTCATTTCTTAACACTACATCCCAAACACCAGCGATGCTAGCATCTCACGACGGTGGCATTGAGGGTCACGTTGTCTCTGCCACTGATGAATAATCATAATACTGATAATAATAATAATAATGTTTCGAGCACGTATGATGATGAGGAGGAGGAGGAGGGGGAGGAGCAAGCAATAATCATATACATACACACGTTCTCACCTTCTTTTGTTCTTCTTACTTCTTCAATGTACTTGATAAGATTTTTTCACAAAGAGAGAAAATTCCCAAAGTGATGGATGACGGTTTTGGTTTCTGTTTCAAGGCTTAATTTTTAGATGAACAGGTAAATTCCTTATCAATTAGATGGCATAAGCTGGGTAAAATTCACTGGAGAATATGTAAGATGTAAGGAATTAGTCAAACTTGTGTTCGATTATCAATGCTAGCTAGGGCAACAACCATTTTCGGAGCAACTCGACGAGCTCGAGTCGACATTCGACAAATTGAACTAGAGATATCTTCATTCATGGTTACACAAATAAATTTTAAATCATATTCATAATATTATTGATAATCTAAATAAAGAAATCTCTTCATGCCAATTCACAAGAGTTTCCAAACAATCTATAGAAAATACATAAGTTGGATTATTCAATTAAGCACTTATCTATTCAAGAAAAATCAAGTAGAGAGTGAATCGATCACATGGCTTAGTGGTGTCATCGACATCATTTAAAGATGAATGGTTTGAGAATTTGAAAATTTTGAATTTCAATTAATAGATGATGATGAATGCTTTAAAGCTTCTAGATATTCTGGATTTTATTTTTTGCTAATTCTATATTTTATTTGAAGATGAAGAAAAAAAGAAAAAATATTTATTTATAAACCATTTATATAAAACTTATTAGTATTCAATCATGAATTGTCAATTTTACCCTTGTCTAATTAATTAAATTGCACAAATCAACTGGACATGACCCCATTTAGAGGGTCACATCAGCAATTTATGATGTGTAGGTTTAATTTGGACGAAATTGAAAAAAATTAATAGTTTATTCATCTAATTGAAAAAATTGAAAGGCGAATCATCGAAGTGAAAAAAAGTAATAGTTCAAGATAGTAAAATATATTTAAGCCTAAAAAAAAAAAAAAAGGTGCGCTACAATACCAATGTACCTCAACTATCTGGTATCACAACTAAACCTAACTATAACTTCTCAAAATACCTATAATTTTTACTATAATTATTTAAATAGTACTATTGATTATGAAATTTATTATAACATACATAAATTATAAACTACATCAATTTAAATTTTAAGATTTCGGAAATCGATTTTAGATGTCTGAATGAAATTCCTTTATGAAGTAGATGTAGTAAAATTTTCAAAAATGAAATACAGAAATACCTAAATAAAATTGGGCCTGAACAACACTACAAATACGCTAGCCAATTAAGTCGAATACTATTTGCATTAATAAGGAGTTTCATTTTGCATGTGCCAAGCCCAATGCAAGGGTAGGAGAGTAGTAGTGCAAATCGGGCAACCTTAAGTTGGGTACTTGGGTTGATGATCGACTTAGGAGTTGGGAGTTACAAGTTTAAAAACTCGTGTAATATATGGGTAAATTTAAAAATAATATATTAAATAATTTTTAAATATGATATGTTGAACTGATAATATTTATAATACTAATAATTTATTTAGAGAATTAATATTTTTATAAGTTAATTTTATATTTATACATTATCAAATGAGACCTACTTGTGAAAATATCAAATTAATTTTAAAAAATATCAATTTCCTTTATTTAATTTCAAATGATGTTATTTCAATATGTTATTTTAATTGAAATAAGAATAAGAATAAAATAATACATTGCATTTGGTTTTAGGAATTTGAGAAGTTATGTATTATAAGTTTATGAATTTGAAAAGTCAATATGACGTGCAAAAATTAAAAAATCAAAAATACTCCTAGGCTGCTGAGTCACAAAATAAAATAAAATATTCTTTCATTAAACTACTGTATTGACTCAAAATCAATGAAAACGACTCTATTAGTTTTGTTATATTTTGGTATTGATTGGAGATTTAGTGTTGCGCTTGAAACTTTAAAAACTCGATCGACTAAATTCACGACACTTAACATGTCTAGGCTAGGCTTAATTAGAAAAATAATGAGTGTAATATGATTATTTGTATTAATTTATTGTTATTGTGAATTATTTTAGTCTACTATTTAATTTATGAATTATTTTTGTTTATCATTTTGAAGGTCTTTTGATACTTCAAATTAAATACATTCTTATTGCTCATTATTATTTTTTAATTTATAAACAAAGAGGTGATTTATGAGCTTATTACTTTTTTTAGTATCAAAATAAGCAATTATATCACTATCGTATTCAAAACGATGCGTACAACTCACATGTGTCTTTAATTAGAAAAACCTTCTTATTGTTTATTATTTTCTTTAAATTTACAAACAAAAATGTGATTTATAATTCTATTATTTCGTTCTAATTTGCATCCAAAAGGAATAACACTATTATTCTCACATTTAAAATAATACGTACAACTTATATGAATTTTCATTATATAATACCATCTTTTCGCTTATAATTATAAATTCATCATCAAAAGACCTTCATAATAATAATAATAATAACATTAAATAACGAACTAATCATATACTCTATCCATCCCAAAAGAATAACAAATATCACACAAATTAAGATAATAAAATAAGAAAAGAAAGTAACAATTTACTTTCTAGTTTGCCTTTATATTAGTATGTATATTAATTAATTTAATTGACTTTTCAGTTTGTGAAAAAAGAATGAATTAATTTAAACCATTTATTTATTTATGATTCGATTAATTTATTATTTGACAAGATGTAATATAGCTAAAAGTTAATATAATTGACTTGTTAAACATGGTTTTGTAGATGGTTGTATCACGCACACAATTTTGTAGACAAAGATAACCCTAGTATCGTACATTCGCTAAGGGTAGTTTAGGAACACGCCCGAGCTTGAGCAGTCGAGAAGAGGAGGTCCCCATTTTCAAACAATCCTGTCAGTCGCTCAAGGTCTCTCTCTCTTCTCTCTCTAGCTTACTTCTCCGAAAACAGAAAAAATAGCACAGACAGAATCTACTGAATTTCACTTTCAATCACTTCAATTCGTACAATTTACCAAATCTATACCAAACACAAATAAACATTCATTCCATGAAAATTCGCTAAAACAAAAAAATCCCTAATTTTCTCTCTAAATTATAAGATTTCCGTCGCAAGCTGCCAAAAAGCACCGCATTGTTGTTGAAGAGCTTTATCCCTTGGTATCCCCTCAATTATTCTCATTGAACATATAATTCATGTAATTGATAGGTTTTGCCTGATATACTCCGAGTTTTCCTGTTAATTTGTTGCTGTTAGATTAGGGGTTTGCTATCCTGTTCTTAAGAGACTAACAATCAGCTGGTCTTGAGATCAAATACAATTTTTTTTTGTTCTTAGCTTTTAAGCGGTGGCAATTCAAATGTATCATAAAGTTTATTTCTCTCTGGTTGACTGCATGTCTTTCTTATGTGTGCTTTCTATTTTTCAATTTTTTCTCTTGAAAGATATCATTTGTTTATCAATTGGTTTAATTTAGATGAGAAGACAAATTTGGAAATCTTGAATGCTGAAGGTTTGAGAAGTGATTGGATTTTGAAAAAATGATGTGATCCATAGAATGGGCTTGATCATGATTGTATACTAATGATTGATTGTTACATGGGAATTTAAGTGTGAACTACGGTAACTGTAGGGTTTGTGCCTTCCTTTTCTGGAAGAGGGTTTCTGAGTTCTAACCTGTTTTTACTTTAGTTAGATTATAAGCCTCCTCATTTATGGTGAAAAACAATAAATTGCTTTAGTAATTTAAGTTTGCGTGCAAGTGTCGTTTTCAAAGAGAACAAAACTTGCGAAGACGCTTCAAATAAGGAATGTAGCTTTTTGAATTTTAGTGCGACTCTCCATTTTAAAACCTAGGTCAGACAATCTGCCACGTAGGCCTTTCATGCTTTAAGAGCGGATTCTCTGGTAATTGGTGAGCCGCCAGTTAAAATCCGCTTTTCCACCTCTTAAATTGTAGAATCTAGTATTAGCAACCTTTCTTCCAATATGCCTCAGCATATGTGGAATTTGAATACTTAAATGAAAGATATGATATAATACAGCAATTACTATTCCCCTTTAGGCAGTATATCTGTAGAATCTGTAGGAGTTTGGGGGAGAAGGCAATGCAGAGATGTAGAAGAGGTTAGAGGGTTGGAGCTACATTGCCTAGGATACCAAGGAACCCTAAAAGTGGATGTTGTGGTCTTAATAACATTAATAATTAATCACAAGAGAGAGCTATTCACAGCCAAAGAATCTCGGGAACATAATGTCCTCCAATAATGATCATTCAGACCAATGTTGGTTACTCATTTAGATATTTACTTAAAAATTACTAATGGTATAAACAAAATATAAGGGCCGATTTGGTTCAATAATATGCAAATATGTTGTTAAGCCCTGTTTCAGGTTTTAGTTGATATGATATAGGCCCTTGTATGTTAAATTTATGGTGCTTTGTTCTATAAATTTTACTTTACGCCGTTTTGCAAGATTCTGATTTTCTTTTCTATTATTTTTTGGTAAGGGTGCTTCTGCTTTAAAAGTCTGCCTAGTGCTTTACTGGTCTGGTGGACTTCTATCAAGAACAATGAGCAGCACATTCAATCCACAAATATTGATGCAGAAGCTGGCCAAGCTCAATAGTTCTCAGCAGAGCATTGAGAGTATCCTTCTTAGAAATTTGTTGAAGACATTTCCCTTCGCTGATTTCAATCAAATTATTATGTTTTTCTGACTTAAAACGCCTCTAACAAAAATAGAAATTTATGTTACTTCCAGTATCTGCTGCTATATTCCCCGAAGCTGCTCCTTTTATAGATCTTCTACAACATCACCCCCACAAACTTTCTTGTTACTTTTTTTTTTGTACTGATCTTTAATTTCTGTTTGATTTCTTTCTTTATATAATACATACATGTTTTGTATCCTATCTCCTAAATGCTATTGTAATTGTGATGCAACTGAGCATGGTTCTGACAAATCTGGCCAGTTGGTTGACTTAGTTTCCGAGTTTCTTTGTTTTTTCTTATGTGTTGATCACGATAAGTATCTTCTACAATAAATATAGCTTGACGTACTTATGACTTTCTAAATTGTTTATTTCTCGCATGTTGGCAAATGTGTGTCTATGCTTTCTTATGAGATGCTATCCTTGACATGATCAAGCTCTATCACATTGGTGTATCTTTCATATGAACAAAGCAAAGAATGTCGTTGAAACGTGGGACAAGCAATTCCATTCTTCCCCACGTGAGCAGAGATTGGCTTTTCTGTATCTTGCAAATGATATTCTGCAAAATAGTAGGCGAAAGGGTTCTGAGTTTGTTGGTGAGTTTTGGAAGGTTCTTCCAAATGCACTTCGGGATGTAATTGGAAATGGAGATGAGTTTGGAAGAAACGCTGCACTACGCCTGGTATTTATCTAACAACCATACTTACTAGTTACTAGATTAGCATTAGCCATTTATCTTTTGATTTCTTCCTGTTTCTCAAAGACATTTGTCATGTAAAAACTATGAAAACATTAAATTCAAACTTTAGATGACACCAAACATTTTTTATTTTTTTTTAAATAATTTTTTTGACGGAAAATGTGTAATGCTTGGGTATACCATTTTAAGTTTCTATATCTAACTAAAATAGGAGTTATGCTCATAATTTACTTATTGAAGCAATCTCTGCTAGAGTCAGGAATGAAAACTGCATCATATAAAAGATTTGGTCCAAACACGAATAGTCTTTGATTCCCCCACCCTTTTCTTTTATTAATATAGAAAGAATGAGGCTTTGATGTATTTTACCATGTAAATTCAACTGTGAAAAATTTCATGTTCTTATTATTGTGGCCTTATGTTTTCTTTACAAAAAATTTGAGGCTATATTTTCGTCCGGAGAATATGCGATGGCTATAAAACTTTGGTGTAAATTTCAGTACAAGTAGTCTTTAAAAGTGGTGTTAGCGGTTTCAGAAGGGTTTATTAGTGATCTGTTTGTACCAAAAAGGATAATGACAATATCATTTCTTATATGTTGGGGCCGAGATACTCCTTCATGAATTAGTATTTAAATTTGTTTCAGATAGTTTGGATAAAGAATCTAAAGATACATAAGTGGCATGTTTCTCGGATAACCATCTCGCTTACGTTCCTTTGCAGAAAGTAGTGCTGGTTTTGTCCTTCTTATTACGTTATTGAATTCCATCTTTCTTCACTTTATTTTTTTATATTGTATAGAGCAATGTTATTAGACCCGGATCGGATCGGCCAGTAGAACCAGTGAAATCGGAAACCCGGAAGTGTCAAAGAATCGTTAAAACCCGGTGATCCGATGGTTAGATCGTCTGAACCGGAGAACTGGTGGCCTGCCGACAATTTTATCCGGTTTGCAACTAGCCAGAAAGAAAAATAATAACACTTCAAAAAATAAACTTTTGTATTCTCCTCTATACTAGCGATCATGTGTGCGAGTTACTACTTTCCTTAATTTGATCGCATAGTGGGAAGAATTTAGAGATTGGGGAAGATGTATCCTTCCAATCGTTTTATTATGGCAGAGATAAGAGGATTCGTTTGATCTGGAAAAGTGAATAGTTGAGAAGATGGAGAGACTGACAAAATGAAGACAGAGAATTTGTTGCAGTGGGTGGGATGAAGAATGGTGGGATTGGTTTTGGGAAAGAAAATATAGTGGTTAATTAATTAAAAAAAAGTGTAAATACAATGGTTACACAACAAATTCGCACAGGATTCTATGTGCTTTGTCTTTATTTGATTAGTCCTATTCTCATCCACTATTGTATTGTTATATAAATATAAACTATAGAAACTATTTTGGAGATTTTTAAATTCTTGAGTAAATAATATGACTATTATTGCCACATATATATTAATTTTATTTGTTTATATTTAATATATATCGATTAAAATTTATAATACTTATTAATAAGTTTGTTTTATAATACATAATTATTTAATATATGATAATTTTTTCGTTCTATAATATAAAAGTAAGTGATTTTATATTTTGGAATAGATGAAGTATATAATAATTATTTAGTACAATTTATATTTATTTATATATTTAATATATAATTATGACGTTACTGGTTCAATAGTGGTTCGACCACTGGTTGAACCATTGATCCTTCCACCCAGTACTCTTTTTGGTTCAATGACCGGTCCGGGTCTGAAAACATTGGTATAGAGGATTCTGTGATGCATTTTACTGATAACTTAACCCTAAAGGTTTGAAATATCAGAGATCATAACGTTTCACTGAAAATGGGTGTGATGTTACTCATTCTTGTATTTTTATTTCCTTCTCGATGCAGATTAATATTTGGGAGGAAAGGAAAGTTTTTGGCTCTCGAGGCCAGCTTCTTAAGGAAGAGCTGGTGGGAAGAAACCTGGAAATAAGTAACAGGAACAGGAACCCCCCAGACTTCAAACTGGTTAATAACTCCCTTTCTCTGAACACATACTTCTGTAAGGTGTTCGTTATTTAAGGAATCTGATAATTTATACCTTTTTTTTTCTTTCTTTTTTTTACCCTTTTGAACAGAGAAATTCTGCTGGAAATGGATTGGACAAAGTAATTTCTGCTTATCAGGTTGTTTATGGCGGTCAGGTGGATGAAGATACCGTACTGAGCAAATGTAGGAATGCCATTATCTGCATTGAGAAATTAGGCAAGGAAATTGACGGTGATATAAGATCAGGTATGCCTTGGATGATGTCTTTTGTATAATAGTTCTGAAAACAGTATGTTGATGTTTCTCTTTCATGGTTACTTTATAGAAATTGCAATCCATGGGATAGCTCATGCTTGCATGCGTGCAATTTATTTTGTTTTCCCCAGGCTTCCTGTTGATTCTTTTCACCTTTAGTTTTTCTCAAATCATTCCAGCATAGAGGTTTTACTGTGCAATTTTCATATAGTAAGATATTGGTATTTGTTATGTACTTGATGTTGTTTATTTGCGATAATATTAGTTTGTTCCACCAAGAAATATGGCCTTTCAAACTACATGGGCTAGTTGAATAGTATCAAAGTGTAGAAGTCACTTGGGACTCCAAGATGGAATTTTCCTTGAGGCTAGGGTTCTTTATTTTCTAATTTGCATTATACATGCATCCTGTTATAATGATGATATTCATGAGAACAAGCTTAAAGTTGGCACTTTTGTAAACCACCAAAACTGACGCCATTATCGTGAAACGTGATCTAGATTTTGAATCTTTCTCATTGGTGAAACTATCCATCTTTCCTCTATCCACATCAATTGACAAGTTGAAGATGACTATTCCTTTTAAGTTAATCTTAGAGATATACCTTCATCACTTAGTTGCCAGTTCCTTTACATAGAGTTACTAACCCTCTTTTGATCTAATGAATGCTTTTTGGCCCGTTTCCAGTATCATAATGAACTATTAAGCCCATGTGAAAGTTTCGAAAAAGATCTTGGGTGTATTGACCAGTTTTCTACATATAATTGACTTGTCTTGTCTGATCCCCACAATTTTTTATATATATGTTTGTATAATTGAATTGTAATTTCCCCACTTTCCGAACAGAGCAACTCAATGGATCCGGCACTGTGGAGGAGATTAAGGGGCAACATGCTATATTGTTGGGTTGCATTCAACAGCTAACAGTCATGGAGTCTTCTAGAGCAAATCTTGTGTCTCATCTTAGAGAGACTCTTCGAGAACAGGTTGGTTGGCCTATAGCCTGTATATTATATCCAAACTACATGTTTTTCGTTGCTTTTACATTTTTTCTTTGGTCCATAACCAAGAGCTATCATGTTTTTCTTTCTTCTTTAAATCAGGAGTTTAGACTGAGTCATGTTCGCCAGCAGCTACAGGTAACTTTTGTGGCGCTTAGTTGACTTACTTGCAAGAAATATAGTTTGGCAGTAAATATTTTCCAGTTTTACAATGTTTCTTCTTCTTCAGATAAATGTGATGTAATTATTACAATTATCTGCCTGAATTGTCAACAGTAGTTTAAGCATCATCGTAGTATATTCTATTATTCTTGTAGATTATATATAATCACAATAACTTTCATGAAACTGCAGTCATATTGCATAAGATTTATCCTATATATTATCAGAAGTCAACATCTAAGTGGATAATAGTTTGTTTTATTTATAAAATTCAAGCACTATGATTCATTCAATTTTTTTGGAAACTGAAAATTAACAATGCAGGTGAATTGGAAGGATGATCTTAAGATGCTGTTTTAGGTCTTTTAAAAAAACAAGCTCTATGTCTGATATACACCCCTTTCATAAGGAGTCATTGATCATAAGCTGTGAAAGTTTGTTGATAGTTGATTGTATTCTTCTCATTTTGGTAGTGTGATATCTTCTGGCTCTCGCCCATGGTTTTTCCTGATTTGGGGTTTTTCACGTAAATCTTGTGTGCTTAATTTGTTGATTTTTGTGTTTGGCCATAGTTTGTTATAAACTCTACCATGAGCCAAAATGCTAAAAATGCACCATGAGGTAACTAATACCATTGTGCTTTCTACTTCTAGAATAGTCCCAGGTCCTAATTAAATAATAAGCCCTTGGACTTATTTTATTTATTCTAATGATCCTTAGCCGTACATTCACACTTATATGTAGGATCATGTATCTGAATTGTTATCAAACAGGTAGTTGGTCTTGCTGTAAGTTAGTTTGTGTGGAAATATACTCCGTGTTGGCTCTCTGAATAACAGATCCAGAACACAAGTAGAAACTGATGGTGGCAAGTAGGATGCTAGGCTGGTTGCAAGTGATGTAATTATAGTTTACTAGTATTAAATGGAAATCTCATGCACTAACCAAACAGGGGATAATAAACAGACTCAATGTGAAATAAGATTCTGTAATTAGTGTGCAAGGTTGGAAACTTGAAAGTGGGTTTGATTTAGGATTGATGAATGGTATTACCATGTTAACTAAACTTCACATAAGCATGCATTTTCTTGAAGCATGAAATTCCATGCTTTTTGTTGATTAAACTCTCTGGAGTGGGGATTGTACTATGAGAGAAGCATGAATTTCTTTCACCCACCCCAGAACCTCGTGAAATCTCCCTAATGTTCACTAAATGTTGTTCTATGAAACATCGTTGGAATTTTCATTTTGGTCGTTAGTGGTTACTTTTTGTTTCGGAATGACATTTTTCATGACAGCATGATCTTGATTCCATGATTTTTTTCAGGCTGCACAGTCCCAGTCAGAAAAAGCCTATAATCTTTGCAGTAGACAATTTCAAAACAACAGTGTGCAGTTGCTAGCTGAGCAAAATATGAAAAAAACTCACACCTCCAAAGTGCCTCAAAGTTTTATGGCTGGAAGTGGAGGTCAAACGGCTCCAGTGATGTACGCGCGAGAGGTACCTAATGCTGTGAAACCTGAACCCTTGGAAGAAGATTCTAAATCTGGTGCAGCTGCAGTGGCAGCACAGCTCACAGCATCCACATTATCAGGTCAGATGCCGACTTATATCCTGTCTTCTTTGGCAACAGAGGGTGTCATTGTTAGTGCAACAAAAGAATCTTCTAATGATTATCCACCTGAAAAGAAACCCAAGCTTGAGAATGATCACTCTGTTTATATACCATCTCAGAATCCTCAACCACCTGTTCCGCATCCAGACTCCTTGAAACCCACTGTCTCAATCACCTCCAAAGAAAACATTCCAGAAGAACAACCGCCTCTACCAACATCTCCTCCACCTATGCCACCGCTACCACCCATGCATCCATATCCTGTGCCCCAGTTCATGCAGAATGCAGGGTCAGTACCTGGTGTACCATATGGCTATGCCACAATCCAACAGCAGCTGCAACCCTTGCCTTATCCTACCGTTGGGATTCAATTTACTGGGATTTCACCTTTTCCAGCTCCTCCAGCAAACTCTTACCAGAATTATCAGAGGGAAGGTGGTTTTTATGGCCAGCAACCGTCCTTCTCAAATGCACCAATCTCTCGACAGTTGTAGAATTACCAGTTTAGCTGGGATGGAAAGGAAGGTAGTTTAGCATGCATGGTACTTTCAAGCATATAGAGCATATTTATTACCTTTTTCTACCTAAAACCTTTCAGATAATTGCGCCTCAGACTACAGATAACTAGATTTTGCACATCTTGGTTTTATGTGCGTGCTTCAGAGTCTCAGACTACAGATAACTAGATTTTGCAACATCTTGATTAGGTGTTTGTAATTTATATACTTTAGATTTAGTTAAATACATAGATTTATATGCTCTATTGAGTCGTTTAATTGAAGATAGAAAATTAACCATGTTGGTTATTATAACGAGTATAGATGTTTCGAGTGTTTATTCACGTGTTGCTCAACTTGCAATGCTGTGGGATTGTGGATAGCAACAGTCCGGAAGGGACTGTAAATATATGCTGCGACTGCCTTAGTGAGATGTCACAGTCCTGCTGAAGGTAGTATTGTTATAGTATCAATGCTACCTGGATCGCGGTTTAATATAAAATATAGTAATTGGATCAAAAACGTGAATCCAATGCATTACATTCCTAGTGAGGTTTTAATCCAAGGGAATATCAGATCAGGCTATCTGCATATGCATGTATGGTTAGAGGTTTCTTTCATTCTAAATTTTAAGTTCATAATCGACTTTTGAAAGTCAATTTAAAAAATTTCAAGCTCAAATTGAGATGATTAATTAAAAAATTTATGAAATTATAAACCTTATGATTAGTATTATTCTTTAAAAGGTTGTTGACTAAAATTAAAAAGATTCATGTTTAAAAAGTCAATATCATCTTATATTTTAAGAATATATATATTATCATTAAAAATTACCAGGAGGACGGGGGTCAAGGGTTAATATTGTAGAATGATGAAGTGCATTAAGGACGGTGGTGATACACTGTCCCATCACGTGCATACAAGTTTCGTGCGTGTCACTGCAAATTAAATTTAGTTACTATGACCTAACAGATATCAAAAGAAGTTGGGGCCAAAAGGACAACACTCAAACAGTTTAATTATTCCATGATCCTAGTTTGGTTGTATGAAGTTTCTCTTTGAAGAGTATCTGGTGAATCTTTCATTGAAATTTCGACTCTCATCAAAAGCAATGATTTTATATGACTGTTCTCAATACTATTACAATTAGAGGACTAAATATGTACCTGAAGAACTTTATGACGTAAGCATGTAATAATGATTTTAGATGCTCGTAAGTCCTCATACATAATATTGTCATTAAAGTCAAAGTAATTTTGTTCAACATAATACTTAATTAATAACTTATTATGATTTTAACACCGTTCGTATATATGTTTCTATTGTTATATCAAAACTTTAATTGATGTAATGGTATAAAATTTATGTTTTAAGGAATGTAATACAGAAATGTAAGTTTGAAGGTTAAACTTTCCGAGGAGTGAAATTTATAACTAAATGCCCCCTCATTTGAGATGCGGGAGTAGAGTATATAATAGGAGTCACCTGACCAGTGACTGAGACAAATTAAAAGGAGTGGAGAAAACAATGATAGAGACAGAAGAGAGACAGACATTCGCGATTAGACAAATTAAGATGAAAGATGGAAGGAGGAAACACGAGACGAGACAATACTATCAAATATATCAATAATGATATTATAGCACTTATTCAACTAAAAGTAAATACAATACCACTGTAACAACTTCATATCACTTTGTAAATTAAATTAAACTTTTATTTATAGTTTTAAAATGATCAAAAAAACTTAAATTTATTCTCTATCCCCTTATTTAACTAGCTTAATTTATATAAAATTTATCCTTAACCCGTTGGGAAGGAATATCTCGGAGACGAAAGTGAGAGAAAATACACAGTTAGTAAGTAAAAAAATTAGTCGGGGCTACTAAATATATACACACACACACATATACATATATATACATATGTATATATATGTATGTGTGTGTATACATATATCTATGGACCGACCGAACTAAACTCAAAGGGGGGGCAACAATCAAAAAACAACGAAGTATAAAAGCAACCGGTGGGAATTGGCGAACGACATCAGCCTTATTTAATTTAGAGGTGTGAAGGAGGCCAGGAGCAGCAAAAGCTGAGAAAAGCCGCCTTGTGGTTTGCTGATCAACAAAGGCTGATTTAGTGCTGCTGCTTCATGCCAGCTACTTCTGAGATCAGGACCTTAAATAAATAATCTGGTCTCATTCTTCAAAGTGTCACCGGCCACCTTCCATACATCATTCAAGCATCCTAGGGCACACATAATAAATATACATTTTCTTAATAATTATAAATATACATTGTTACGAATGATTCTCTCAATAAGTTATTTATGTCGCACTAATGTTATTTCTCTTTATAAATAGATGGATAGATACATGATCAGCAAAACTATTTAATACAGGAGTACTATATATACACTGATAGTTAATGGTTATGCAATAAAAAGGAGAAAACAACACATAAGTTTTATTCAAAAAAATCTTTTTTTCTCTATTGGTGTCCATTTAGTCTTTTGATAACTTAAGTTTTAAAACTAAATTATTGTCAAAATTAAGATAAAATAAAAAATAAATTTATTATATCTCCTCTTATTTGATTATCTTAATTTATATAAAATTATTCTTTTGTATCATATTTATTTTTTTTTAGAACGGAGAGAGTAATTGTTACGCACGTGTTGAACAAGGAAAGGAGGTCAAAGTTAGGGGGACCAAAGGGCAGACAGGGCGCGCATATATTTTTTTTATCAACGCATACATTAGTATACTTGTACTACTGCCACTCTTTCTTTTCCTTTAATTTCTCCCGGTTGGGTTGGGTCAAGACTTTAAAGCTAAGCTGATCACTCCGTACTACCTTGCCTCGGCCGTCTAATTTAGTTCTCTCGTGATGTTTGGTCCAGAACTTGTCTCTCAAACGAAAAAAATAAAATTATACTGCCTCTTTTTATTAATTTTAAATATTTTTAAATTTAAAATTAACAGTAATTTATTTTAATATAATTATGAATGACATAAATTATCTAAAAAGTAATATTAATTATAAAATTTATTACTTTTCAAACTTAAATAAATTATATTAATTTTAAATTAATTTTTAAAAACTTCTTATTAATCTTATAATTTGAATCACAGAAAATATTACACACCACAATAATGGTCACCATCTACATAGTTTCACACTTCACTAATGATGCATTTAGCATAAAGACAGAGACATATAGTAGGATACTCCAATTTTTTTAAGCCAATTTAAAATATTTTAAAATTAATTTTTTTTTAATTTTAGTCATTATAATAATAAATATTATATAAATTATATATTCAAAAAGTACTATTATTTATTATAAATTTTATTATTTCATAATTTATAAAAAGTTATTTTTATTACTCTCCTCATCTCACTCATCTCAGAATAAAAATATTTATTACTCCCTCAATTTCTTTTTATTTGTTTTTTCTTAAGGTTATGCATATAGATTAAGAAATACAATTAATGTTTTGTCTAGTTGACTAAATTGAGTATAAAATTTTAATATTAACCTTCTAAAATTTATTGAAAAGATTATAGAGAAATAAATTAACCTTTAATTATAAAGGATAATATAGAAAATTAAAAAGGAACATTTTTTTTTCTCTAACAGACGTATAATAAAGAATGGAGGTAATACTATTTTAGATAGTCCCAATTTAAATGTTTATTTATCTTAAATAATTTATTTTTTTGTAATAATTTGTGTATAATATCTTTAGTATTAATTTACATATTTTTATTCTCTATGCATATTTATGGAGTATCACTAGTCATGTGTAGAAAACTATACAATTAAATAAGAATTTAAATATGAACAATTTTATCTTTTTATTCTTTTTTTAATATGTATAAAAAATCAATCAAAATTGTTATCTTAAGATGAAAGGAATATAAATTTAAAAATATTTTATTTTAAATTAATTTTCAAAAATTAATACCGCTGTTATAATTTGAAACCGATAAATATGTTACTAGTTCATCGTTAAAATAGCGTGAGAAAGGGACGTAGTACGGAGCAGTTTAGTACATATGTATGTTTGATCAGCAATTGCGGTATAAAGTTGTGATGACATAAATATATGATTCCGCCATGTCAGGATGATGAGGATGAGAGAGAAATAGCAATGAATGCATGGATGGATTCCCACAGCAGGAAGGCAGGCGCAATCGAATAATATCCTTTTCTTTTTTGTAACCATTGATATATATAGCTATCATCTGCGAAAAGCAACCATTCTACACAGAGTCAACCCTACTTAAGAGTTTATATTTATACATACGTACATTTATTACGTAGGCTAAGTTAATAATTCATCTAAAATCTTCAATTTGTAGAGATTTTTAACGACAAACAACTCTCTTTAACAATAGACGTAGCAAGTCCAGCCGCTGCTTTTTTTGTCAATGGATATCGACAAGTATTGACATGTATTCACAAGTATCGATTGTGCATGCATTGGCAGACATCAGCAGTCGGCAGTTAACGGCAACCGATACCCCTTCAGATCATGTATTAACATGCATCGACAGGTATCAACAGTCGACAGCTAACGGCAACCGATACCCCTTCAGATCATGTATTAACATGCATCGACAAGTATCAACAGCCGACAACTAGCAGCAGTTGATACCTGCATGCATCGACATGCATCGGCAAATATCGGTAACCGACAGCTAGCGCCAATTGATGCCCATATGCATCATCAGGGATCGACTGATATTTGCATGCATCCGTATGCATCGGCACTCCTTCTAGCGACAAGTATTGGCACGTATCCACATGCATCAGCAGCCGACAACTAGCGACATTCAATGCCTGCATGCAATGACATGCATAAGCTAGCGGCAGCTGATGCCATTCGATACTTGTCGTTAGAAGAAGTAGCGGTAGCTTAAGTCTGCCGCCACTTCTTCTATCGTCAAGGTAGAAAAAATTTATACTTTGAGCCGTTAGATCTATTTAAGGAAGCGGGATAATGCCTAGCTATAACAACTATGAGCCCATGTATAAAATTAGGGTTTACATTTGACCTAATGAATTAAATAAACTAAAATGAATAAGACGAAAATAAATTAACAGTGAATTAACGTATAACAAACGAATAATTAAAGACTGAAAAAAATAGAAAAACCTTGAAAAATATAATTTGAGAGCTGCTATTACGAGTTCCAAGACAAAAGGCTCATGGGGCAACTCATTTTGGGAATCAATTGAGGGATTGGATTGGTGGCTAGAAAAATTGGGCGAAATGGGCATTACCCGGATAACCAAGGGTATTCTAAGAATCTCCCTATTACTAAGGGTATTTCTGAAATTTTTCTGAAGTCACATGTCTGGCACATGACCCATTTGCCAGGAAACCCTATAAATAACTCTTCATCTCATAGGAGGAGGGAACTTTTTGACTCTTTGAGAACTTTGAAGCCACAAGGAGAATTTTCTCTGAACTTGCTAGAGTGAGAACATTCTTAGAACTCGTTCGCAATTCGAAATTGAGTTCTAACTTCGAGATACTCGTGATCTCGTAATTACACGTGTACCCTTGAAGTTGAACTCAGATTCTTTCGAAATCTAACACTTGATAGAGGCTCTAGGACACTAGCGATTACGCCAGGACCCTGAGAGTTTTGTCTTATATTACTCGAGTAATTGCTCACTGTGTTCTTCTCCCCTTTTTAATCTCCCGATTGAATCCATATTTTTCGCAAATTTCTCACCTACTGGATCACGACGAAACCCTAACCCTAGTGAGGTACGAGATTTCCTCGCCTATAACAATCATTTGTTATGAATCATTCAATTAAGGTAGAAGATAGAATGAATGTTCCGACTTTTTTTAATGTAAACTATCAGGAATTTCTTTCATATTCTTAATCTCCCCTTTTAATCTTAATCATTTGTGATTGTAATGAACGGTTGAGAATGGGTTGGCTGAAAAATGACCCATAACCAGTAATGACTATATATATATATATATATATATATATCATGCGAGAATTTTACGATAATTTTTTATTAACAAATAATTAGATCAAACTTTTATTTTTCTTTAAAAAAAAGAAAAGGAAACCCAGTTATTTCTCCCCTCTTTTGTTGCCAATTCTCTCTCTCTCTCTCTCCGTACCAACTCGCGGTCCCTGCTTTCTAAATAAACTCCATGGTCTGCTTCCCCACTATTACTATTAGGCCGTCAGATTTTGATTTGGTTAAAGAGAACTCATAATACAAAAGAGTTGATTATGTATAGTCAATGAATGAAATAAAGACTTATATTTTAACAAGTTCCCTTAATTTTAAGCATGCGTTTACGATTCTATTTTTTTCAAGATCAATATGAACATGGGTGAGTGAAAAGATTTTAGAATAGAAAGGAGAATTATACTACTATATTTTTTTAAACTACTGAAACGATTACAAACTAAGACTTAAGAATAGTAGATTTTTATATTTGAGGATGGAGTGGGTTCAATAATTTCTTGGAGAAGCAAGAGCTCCGTCCATGTTCATAGGGAGAGGATGAGGAAGAACTCGAGCAGGACCTGGAAGAATGGCGTAGAAAAAGGAAGTGTTAATTGGTTTCCTTTTTTACTTTTCTATTTTTATTGGATTCTTTCATTTATTGAAAAAAAATTATTCTAAAATATTGACACATGATATAATATTTTTATTAAGATAATAAACGAGATACTATATGAAACAGTTGATCCGAACTCATTACGCCTACGTGAGTCGATAATTCTCTCATATATGCATGCTTTTTTCCTTGAATAATTGTGAACTAGTTAGAACACCACTTATTAATTAATTAGTTGTACTACATAATATCCAATAGATCTATATATCGCATATAATTCATATGACGGGGTCTGAGTTATGATCACTTGTAACCCGAAAATGAACAATTATTAGAAACCTAGCTTCCTCAAATCCACCCTTTAAAATGCCAGCACACCATTTGTGTTTAGGAGTTGTACGCTTTTGACAAACGGAAGCACGTCAACTTCCATTGCATGCATTGCAAGTTTGTCCTATAATAAAATCCATCAATTATCATGAATTTGATCCACAATCAATACAACCAACATCTGCGGAACAGTTTAATCCACAACAAATTGGCTATAGTCAAATCAATATGCCAAACAGTATAGTAAGCGAGTTTTAATGCTAACAATTATCAAATTATTTGGTAGACGGTTGGCCATAACAAACTTTGATTGTGAATCTTTTTTCTATAATTAATATATATATGTGTGAGTTAATCAACAGCAATTGGTTGTTGGGTTACTATTTTCAGCAATCCAAAATTAACTTAAAAAAGTCCTCAGCCGCTAGAGATTCTAACGGTCGGGCCTAAAAAAAAATTCGAAACTGCCACTAAAGGCTCTAGCGATAGCTTTGAATTTTTTTTTGGCCTTGCTGTTAGAGCCTCTAGTGACAAGGACTTCTATAACAAAAATGTCAACCTATTTTAGTTGTCAAAACAGTATCTTAAAAACTGATTGTTATGAATGCGATCCATATATATATATATATATATAGTTACGACGGTGTTGCATCGTTTTGAGCTCATTAATAAATTTTATATTCTAGCTTCAATAATTGGAGTAGGATTGCACTAGAGAAGGGATCATGGTAACAATGATTTGACTTTGGTGGAAATTCTATAATCGGATCAGGGGAAGTATAATAAAATAAAGAAGTGAGATCCATATATATATATATAATTTATAACAATTGATTGTTATAATTATTATTTTAATAACTTAAAATTAATTTTAAAAAGTTTTTACAGCTAAAGGCTTTAACGATAAGGCCAAAAAAAATTTAAAATTGCCGTTAGAACCTTTAACTGCAATTTTAAATATTTTTTTTGTCCTATCGCTAGAGTCTTTAACAATAGATACTCTCACAGTAAAAATATCTCAAGTTATGATTGTCGAAACAATATTCTAACAATCGATTACATATATATACACACACGCACACATAAGTAGTTATTTACTGTTACTTCGTTTTGAGCTCATTAATAAATTTTATGCAAACCTAACTTCAATAATTGGAATAGGATTGCACTAGAGAACGGATCATTGCAACAAAGATTTGACTTTGGTGGAAATTCTGTAATCCGGATTAGGGGGAAATAGAATAAAATAAAGAAGTGAAATCTATATATATATATATATATATCTTCGAATGTAATTTCTTTTAAGCTTTTTAATTTCTATAGATAAATAAAACAGTTCTTTTTGTCTAAATAATAAATTATATAACCTTACACAAAAACATGGTAAAAGAAAAACTTCTTAAATGGGCAAGGCGAATCCCAAATGGATAAACACACTTTCTCTCAGCTACGAGATTTTATTCTCCTATCTCATAATATAAATTATCTCAATCCCAAATGAAAAATAAATATGGCAAAGAACATTCTTCGTCTGGAATTAAAGGGGGATGCATATAGAATCGAAGCCGTTTAGAATATTCAGCTACAAATTGCAAATAGCCCACATGTAGGCCATGGGACCCTCCATCACATGAATTTCTTTTTTTAATTTTTAAATTTAAAGAACCTCTGGTATGAAGAAATATTAGTTCAAATTCAAACAATAATAAGAAGAAAATAATATAAATTCACATAAATGGTGAGAATCAAACATTCGACATACTTAGGGTCAAAACTGTGGAGGCGTGGGGTTGGTGATCGGATTCAAACATATAACATACTTAGATATATATATATATTTTTGACATGTGAGGCCCACTGCATGTACTAATATTATTTTTATACACACTTTTGTCTATATATGTGTGTCCTTACTAGTTTTATATATTGTACCCCGTAAGCTTTTATCCACGTGAGGATAAGTTTGTCCACTTTATATATTTGATATACAATATTTATATATGTAATTATTATTATATATTATATTAAATTCATATTATTTTTATTATATATATTATGCTAAAGTCTCCACTAAATATAAATTCTGCATCCGTCATCGGATATACGGGTCCAAGTGACTGATCAGTCTAGACCATTGACTAAAACCTTATTCACTCCGCAATATAAGATATAGCTTCTTTGCTTCCATATGCAAAGTCAAGTATTCTCTTTAGTTATTTATCTGCTTTTATTTTCTGGATATGTCAATGTTTTCGTTATATTGAATTTTAAAGGCATAGTTTAAAAAAATAATAATTATAAAAACACAATACTTAAATATTATATTTATTTATATTATTAAAAAATAAATTATAATATTAAAATTTATGACATATTTTATTTTTTTAATAATATAAATAAATATAATATTTAATTATTATATGTTTAAACTTATCTTTAAAAAAAAGTAAAGAGGTTGAACGGGGGATAATATGCGGGGAAGAGGTGACGCCAAAGGAAAAGGACAAACAGGGGGTGGTGATAGCCACGTTCCTCTCACTCTCTTTAACAGTACTATAATATAGGAGAATAGTATAGTAAATACTATTTATTTCCTTTATGAATCATCAAAATAGTGCCGACAAGAAGGACGGAAACAGCCGTCTCAGACTCCCCCCCATTCTAATAAAGCCTGCTTCTTTTGTCCTTCATATATCCTCGCATCCTGCCCTCTCACCTCCCTTCCTCTATATTAAACAAACTAGTAGTTGCCCGTGCCTGAAGGCACGGTGTAACGAAAAAGTAGATTAAAATACTACATTACATAACAATTACATAAAGACTCATACATAACTATTATCATACTCAATCATCATTCCATACTCAAAAGCAAACAACCAAAAAATCAAGCTAGTCACTATTAATTTAAAGAAATTTCGGCAGAGTTTCCTTTAAAAATAGATAGCCAGAAAAAGATAAACCTGTATAAAAAAACTTACAATCATCAAAACAACCATCAAAATGATGAAATTTCTTCAATTGTAACAAAACCACAATATAACAATATTTTAATCTTGGAATTTTATCAAATAGGTAAGTTGGCGTATAATCAAAATGATGAAATTTCTTCAATTACAAAAGGAAAAAAACCCAATCTAACGATATTGTAATCTTCTTGATTGAATAAATCCGTCAAAAACAATAGTTGCAAGACAACAATACTGCTGTTTAGTAAATGTGTTTAGTAAATTTGAATAACAATCTAAACAAAGATGCAACAATAACTGAAAACAAATTGAACACGCTTTGAGCATAAATTCAATGTTTAACTGTTAATCAATGAAAATACTTACAGACTTAGGAATCAAACTCATAAGAAATTGGAAAAATTACCTGGGTTCCCCTGTTTATGGACTATATAAAAGTTTGCATCCTGAAAAATCAAATAAATGCAATTTAGAATCATAATCAACACAAAGTTCAATTTCTCTACAATGAGTAAATTTAAAGTAAAACTTTACCATATTAAAAATCAAAAGAAAGCTCATGTATCCCAACTACTGAACTAACCTAACTAATCTAACATAAAGCAGTGAACTTTAGCTCATAAAATACACAAATGAAAATAAAAGAATAAAAATACCCCATTTTTGGCTTCCAGCATATGCTCCTCATCAATATGACAAAAAAAATTCCCGTTTGTTCCTAATAAAAACACAACAAAAATGATCTTTTATAGAAAACACAACAAATTTATAATATACTCCATTATAATAATTAAATATATAATATCTAAATGTGTAAAGTATCTAGAAAACTCAAAGAAACAACTCAAAATAGAAGTCTTATTTACTTGAATCAAATAAAACAACTAACAGAAGAAACTTATAAAATTATTTTGAAAACTTATGAAAAAATCCCAACAGTGATCTTTTTTTAAGAAACTGAAAATCTACTAAGCAACTTTTTAGATTATTACACCTGTTTACTTGATCCAACCTCAAAAGACTATCACATTGTATCAACATAGATTCAACCATAAAGCTCTATAAATGACGAATGTTTCCAATACCCCAAAAGGCTTAGTTGCATATGGAAACTACTTTGGGTGTTCTACTATTTATTCACTGTGATTGCATATGAATTAAGAGGACTAAAAAACTGACATTTTTAATCAATTAAAAGTCCCAAGTAATACTGGTAAACATATTAGTCAGACCCAACAATTCTGTCTTGCTCAGTCAGGTCTCTTTCAATTACATGAACTCTCCGGCCATCCTGTAATTTTAGTTGAAAATTAATGAATTAATTGTATTGCTGATTAGGCTAGAAATCAAATTAGAAATATGTAGTAGAAAATTAATGAAACCAAAAAGACTTACCATCTAACTGGGCAGCCCACTCCATCCGATCTAAACCAAAGAACAGCAACGAACACTTTTAATCCGACTTGTTCAAACGTCAACTGGGCTAGATCGAACTCAAATCGAGTTTGGACTCGTCCTTTGTATCATCAATTAAGGCTTGCCAATGCAATATTGAATAAATTCCATAGATTTCCCAGCCTACCACTTCAAACAACCAACAAATGTTCAATTACCAGAATTTTAATGTGCTTGTCTGCAACAGGTAATATATATTGAGAGCGGGAATTAGTGTGTAAAACCTCAAGGGAATGGTTGAATTTGCCATACTTGCGAAGTTCCTTGATGCACCGATCCACCTGTGACTCCCAACGCCGACAACCTCCGGTAGAGCAGCCCGACTTTTCTTCCTTGGGTCGCCCGTACCACCACAGACTCCAACTCGGCCTCCATTTGGTCCGTACAGAAAGTTCTAACCAACGACGACAATACAGGGAAGAAACGACGGTTAGGGTATGAGAGATTTAGGGAGTGATGATTTCTCCGGCAAATAAGTCTGTCACGGCCATCTCTGTGCTCTGGATCGTACATTAAGGGCTGGGTATGAGAGATTTAGGGAGTTGAGAGAGATTTTAGGGCTAAGAGTTTTGAGAAATTTTCAGTATGAGAGATTTAGAGAGTTGAGATTAGTGGTCGGCAGTTGGCGGAGATTAGTGAAACCTTCGAGGAGATGGCCGGTGACTGCGGAGGAGGGAGGTGGTGGAGGAGAGAGTGTGGGTTTCTTGGGAATGGGTTGTTCTTGGAGAGATGAAGATGAGAAGAGTGATCTTCTCTTTATGGAGCCACAACTGCTGCACTTGCACTGCTCTATGGTGATGGGGTTCACCGTGGTTGCATGGTTGTTTCCGGCGGTGGTGAAGAAAACACCACCTTCTTTCTCAATTTCCTGATTACTCATCATTTGGGGGTGTTGATTTTGGGAAGGGGTTTATTGGGGGAAAGAGAAGGCAGTGAAGAAGAGGGGAATGAATAACGGGGAGATCTGAAAAGAGTGTTGAAATGTGTGAGATGAAATGGGCGGGATTTGTTTTGTGTGGGATAAGATGTGAGCCTTTAGATCAATTAGAATCAATCTCAGCCACTCTTGTGCTTTGTCAATTTTGAGATTCAAATATAGTTCTGTTTTATTAATATAGATATATACATATATACATACACACACGTATAATACATAGTATACATGGATTCTATATTAGAGTATATCTATATATACATCCATCTTACACCCAAACTCACACCTTTTACCATTTTTGGCAACAAAAAAATATATTTAATTTGGCATAAAAACTCATACTTTCTTTTTTGTCAAAAATAATAAAAAGTGTGAGTTTGAGTGTAAGATGGATACATGTATAGATTTATTTTTCTATACTAACTGAGTAGTATGTGCTTGTTTGTTGACTTGTATTTGGTGCGTTTATAAGTTATAATACCATAAACGTACACTTAATTAATAATTTATTTTAAACATAATTTATATATTTAACTTTCAAGTGCAATATTTGGGGTTCCACGTACTATACCAAAAATTATAATATTGTTTCTAAACATTTGAACGCTCCAAATGTTAGTAACTCGAATGCCCAAACAAACCCTATATACTAGAGTAGATCTTGACCTAAAGTACACAGGGTGCAGTACAAAAAACTGGGCAAAGGATTGAATTCAAAAAACTAGTCCAAGCCCAAATTAATTATATCCCGCATGGTACACAAAATGGTAATCCATGGTCGAGAATTTATT
The DNA here is from genome assembly GCA_947179155.2 of Hedera helix. Lineage (NCBI taxonomy): Eukaryota > Viridiplantae > Streptophyta > Magnoliopsida > Apiales > Araliaceae > Hedera > Hedera helix. Next base: position 34,742,940 of record OX359275.1, read on the forward strand.
TAGTGTTTTTAAGATATTGTTATATAATATTTTAAATTAATTATATAATATTATTTTAATATGTATAGTGAATTTTTTATATCTGAATCTATCATATATGTTAAAATAATAATATATAATTTGATTAAAAATATCACGTAATAATATTCAAAAACAGTGAATAATTTTTTGCCATCGACCCTCTAAAAGGTCACTATGATCATACATGTAAAGCACACGACAAGATCTCTCTCTTCCTCTTTCGCTTGCATGCGTTTACGACTCTATTAGACCAATTTTGATGTTATTTTAATGTATTTTAATAATTTATTTTTTAATATATTTTAACAGTTCATATATGTATATTAAGAGATCATTTGAATAGTTAAGATATAAATATGAGTCTAAATTATTCAGAAAATCTCTTAATACAAAAATATGAATTGTTAAAATATATTAAAAAGTGAATTAATAAAATATATTAAGATACAATTAAACACTAAAAAAACAACACAAATAATAACAATTAATAATAGAATATATAATACTGTAATAATAACAGACGAGCTTTATCATTACAAAACTACCCTTCAATTGAAAAGTGGTATTCTAAGACATGGTAATCCCACTCCTCAACTTGGACCCCTCCTTACTCCTTGTCACATCTATAAAAGGTTTTTCTTACATGTATTTTAAAGGAATATGTTAAATATGAAAAATAAGAAATGAGGTTCATTATATATTATTTATTTATGTATTTACACTAAATTTAATGCATAAAAAAATAATATGTTAGTGAACTTTATGTATTAAATTTAGTACAAATACATAAATAAATAATATTTAGTAAGTCTCATTTTTTATTTTTCATATTTAACATGTGCCCTTAAGGCACATCTTAAGAGTATCCCACCTATAAATACCATATATTCTCCCTTCTTCATTGACGCACACAAAAATTAACCTACTAAACTCTTCTATTTTATTCTTTCTCGAAAACATTCAATTCCTAGCCAGATTAAGTTAGCATGCATTACCAAACAGAATCATGGAGCTCATCATATATCCAACTAAGGAGCATGCTCAATATTAATGTGGGTGACCCATTGGAGCGCATAGAAAGGCTGGCCTCAGAGAATGCGGTGGTTATATTCAGCTTAAGCAGTTGTTGCATGTGCCACGCTATAAAGAGGCTCTTTTGTGGCATGGGAGTTAATCCAACGGTTTATGAGCTTGACGAAGACCCGAGGGGAAAAGAAATGGAGCGGGCATTGATGAGGCTGCTCGGTGGCTCCACCGCCGTGCCGGTGGTTTTCATTGGTGGCAAGCTGGTGGGGGCTATGGACAGAGTCATGGCGTCCCATATTAATGGCACTCTTGTCCCACTTCTCAAAGAGGCTGGAGCTCTTTGGCTTTGACTTGAAAAAATTAATTTCTCTTTTTCTCGATGAAGTTTTAGAGCAAGGAAGAAGAGATTAATTAGCTAGAAAGAAGAAAGTAGCAGAGAAAGTGGAGTTGGTTAGGAGCCGTTTTTTTACCGGTTTAGAATACAGTAAAATTTGACTAATGTTTTTAATTAGTTTTTGTTTTTTTTTTAGTACTTGTTCTGTTTTTGTTTTTTTTTTCTTCACGTGGGTATGTCGGCTCTTTTTGTCTGTGTTCTCCCTCCTCTGTATTAAAAAAGAATAAAGGTTAAAAAAATAGTTATTAGTGGTTATCTATCTATGCCTACTGCCTAGTGAGTTTGGATGAACTTGAAAATCAAATTTATTGTAGTAAGTCGTAATTTTTTTTATTATATTGATATTATATTTAATGTAATAAAAAAATATATAATTTATTATGATAAAATTGATTTTTAATTTTACCATAATTAAATCTCTCTTTATGTATGTTTATTTTTCTCTCAAATGTAGTTTTTTTTTGTACAGTGTGATGTTACTGTATATATTGATATGGATATTTAAAGCAAGTTAGTATCTATAATATAAAATAGAGTGGTTTAAATTTTAAGGCTTAATATTCAACAGCCTCAAATTAATTTAGGCTTTAACATCTAATAATATAAAATTATTTGGGATTTCAACATCTAATGGTCACTAATCTATCTCTTATTTTTCTCTCCAATTCAACATCTTCTTTTTTTAAAATCTATCCAATCACATTTTTTGCCCAAATCAAATTCATCATTGCACTATAATAATAATAATAATAATAATAATAGAAATAATAATAATAATAATAATAATAATAATAATAATAATAATAGAAATAATAATAATAATAATAATAATAATAATAATAATAATAATAATAATAATAATAATATCTATAATATAAAACAGAGCGGCTCAAATCTCAAGGCTTAACATCCAACGGGCTCAAATTAATTTAGGCTTCAACATCTAATAGTCTAAAATCATTCGGGGCTTCAATATCCAACGGTCACTAATTTATCACTTATTCCCCCTTCCCCCCCCCCAATTCAACATTTTTTTTCAAAATTCTATCCACTCATATTTTTCGTCCAAATCAAATTCATTACTACGCTATAATAATAATAATAATAATAATTATTACTATTATTATTATTATTATTATTATTATTATTATTATTATTATTATTATTATTATTATTATTATTATTATTATATAAAAAAAAAATTGCACATGAACATGGGTCACCCTTCTAACATTGACGTCATTTTTCTGTTTTTCCGATATTACGGTCGTTATGTTTCCACATGCAAATTGATTTGGGCGGAAAATCATATGGATGGTTCAGATTCATTCTAATTGATTTGTAAGTTATTTTAGGTTGTAAAGAGTATTTAGGTAATAGAGTATTTTTGAAATTTTAATCTACGTTGTGCCTTCAGGTACGGGTAATTACATGTCATCTATTTGGTGTTTTTGCGGGCTATATCGAGAGTGTGACGCCCCCAAATCTGGGCCGACACAGCCCAAACTTGAGTCGTCAAAAGACTACAACAAAATTATTACAACAAAGCACAACGTACTACAATACAGTGTATAATAATACACAACTAAGTCTTCACTATTATTGCCACACTATTTTACAAAACGTGAAGACTATGATAACTATTCCTCGGACCCTCACTCCATTCCCCGGCTAGACCCTGTTATGTTTTCATTTCCTGTTGAAAAACAATGGAACAAAAGAAAGGGTGAGCTCAAATAGCCCAGTAAAGAATATCATGACTAAGATAATGACGAATAAATTATCATTAGTCTTCAACAGTTGAGTTCTTGATAGAATACAATAGAATACAAGGTTTATATCAAAAACTGTAGTTAAATTCTTAAACAACGTTCAGATCAATAATAGCAGCGGAATGAGTAATCTATTAGAAGAATAATGCAGACTATAATGTCCACTCGGTTCTCTTTTTAGGAAAAACATCATCAACTTTTATCATCTGAAATATCATTAGTCAAGATAATACAAATTCACAGTTCCTGATCATAATCATGCAGATCAACAGTTCATCTTTGCACTACGGGCCAAAGACATTCAATATAACACCAACGGTCATGATTATACCAGATTCAGCCTTTGGTCATAATCATACCAAACAACAGTTCATCTTTGCACTACGGGTCAAAGAGAACATTCACCACGTGCCATAAAAGACACCGAACAGATGTATCGCCTTTAACCTATTATATCGCCTTTAACCTATCATCTGTTCAACAAATATATCACATCTGTGCCCCCGGCCACAGATATTCACAACAGCTTGATTTTTGGATGATTAGAATGATATAAATGATGAACAGAAGAAATAGGATAACAATAAGTATCAAAAGTTTACTTTGTACAGATTCAAATAATGTCCAAATTGTCAACATGATGTGGAGTGAAATTCAAGATCCACAGTTCAGAATAACGGTTACAATTCAATAGAAAGGTTCACGTAAATAGGAAGGTTCAGTTGAAATAATGAAGTTCAACTATTATGGAACATATAATACTTTCAGGAATTATAGAAGCAATAGTTCCATAATAAATTTCGATTTAGGAGTATGAAAGAAAATAATATCCCTTACCGTAGCAGGTTTGATTAACAAAAGGTGAAGGAAATTAATACAAAGGGTTATTCACCAACAGGCGGCAATCCGCTCCGTAAGGTTATTCCCACAATTTAATAGAATTTGAGTACAAAGAGTTATTCACCAAACAGGCGGCAATCCGCTCCGTAAGGTTATTCCCACAATTTAATAGAATTTGAGTACAAAGAGTTATTCACCAAACAGGCGGCCATCCGCTCCGTAAGGTTATTCTCAGAGATTAATAATGAATGAATACGAAAGGTTATTCACCAACAGGCGGCAATCCGCTCCGTAAGGTTATTCCCACAATTTAATACATGAAAATAAAAGGCACGTCTTATGAGTAAGGAAGAAACAATATTATTATCGAGAATCAAATAATGATAATCCCTTACCATAGTACGTTTGAATAATGGAAGATGAAAAAGATGGTATCCCTTACCGTAACACGTGACTGGATATTGATTTAAATGAGGTTGATTAACTTGAACAGTACACGTATACTTATAGATCTTCACAAATACTCAAGATGACTTAAGCACACTTAGAGAGAACTTTCACAAGAAGTATTTAGAGAGAGAAAGAAAGAACAAGTAAGGAAGTTTATGAAAAATCCTTAAGTTAAGGCTTCTATTTATAGCCAAAAATCTTATCATTCATTTAATCTAAACCATTCATTTAAAGATCATCTTTTAATCTACACCATCCATTTCAAATATTATATTATCTTTAATCTACACCATTCATTTCATATCACCTAATAATCACCTAACTTTATATTATAAACAAATCAATTTAATTATTCAACAATAATTCCCACTTTAATCTACACCATTCATTTCATATCACCTAATAATCACCTAACTTTATATTATAAACAAATCAATTCATTTATTCAACAATAATTCACACTTTAATCTACACCATTCATTTCATATCACCTAATAATCACCTAACTTTATATTATAAACAAATAACTTTATCAATTCAATTATTATGACTAATTGTTATAAATACAGTATAGTTAGCTCTTAGATATCAAGTCAATAAATTAATGAAATACAACTGTTTAAAAATCATCATAATAGAGATAACAATAATGTAAAATAAAGCATACGTTACTGTGTAATGACAATTATTGATTCAATAATGTGAATTACTGTGCATATGTTACTGTGACAATTATTAGGTTCAATAATTTTAAAAACAGTGCAACAACAATTATTGACTCAATGATATAAAATACAGTGTAATGACAATTATTAAATCAATAATGCAAAATACTGTGTAACAACAATTATTGAATTGATAATATAAAATATTATGCAGTGACAATTATCGATGAAATGATGCGTAACAGTTACGGTGTCAATTATCAGACCAATAATATGAGACACTATGCAATACCGTGTGTTACTGTAGAGTACCGTGTGCTACAGAAAATACCATAAACTACCGTATGCTACTATTCTTTTATCACCGGTATTTTAACAATTTCGTTGACTATTTTTATTTAAAAAGGTTACTTCTGTCGTTTTCTATATCCGACAAATATTCCGTTGTGGGGTCCACCAATAATTTATTATTTCGGCGCCGTCGTACGGCACGAATATTCCCCGACCAAACGAATATTCCCCGACAAAGCGAATATTGTCCGATAAAATAAAATTTGCACATAACATCCTTAACTTTCAATTTTGTTAATTTAACCACTTACTGTTTCAAAAAAAATATATATGAAGAAAAATTAAATTTTGTATTTCATAAAATTCGGGGTCTTACAACCTCCCCTCCTTATGAAATTTCGTCCCCGAAATTGACGTACCTGACATATCGAAGAGGTAAGGATACTTAGATTCCATCTCAGATTCTAGCTCCCAGGTCATTTCCTCAGTATCTTGGTTCCTCCATAAAACCTTAACTTGAGGTATAACCTTTGAGCGTAGGATCTGCTCCTTCTTATCCAGGATCTTAACAGGTACCTCCTCGTATGTTAAATCCTCTGCTATAACGTCTGGTTCTAACTCAATGACGTGGTTTGGGTCCTTCACATATTTACGTAACATAGATATGTGAAAAACGTTATGGATGCGAGACATACTTGGTGGTAGGGCTAGTCTGTAGGCTACGGTTCCTATTCGATCGAGGATTTCAAATGGGCCAATAAATCGAGGGTTGAGCTTTCCTCTCTTTCCGAATCTCGTAACCCCTTTCCATGGAGAAACACGTAAGAATACATGATCTCCGACGTTGAAACTTTCGTCTCTCCGATGAAGATCAGCATAACTCTTTTGTCGTTCTTGTGCGGTCTGTATTCGTTGTCGGATCATTTGGATCTTTTCGGTCGTCAAGCGTACCAACTCGGGTCCCAACAATTTTGCTTCTCCTACCTCATTCCAACATATTGGAGAGCGACACTTCCTTCCATACAATGCCTCGAATGGAGCCATGCCTATGCTTGCTTGGTAACTGTTGTTGTAAGAAAATTCCACCAACGGCAAGTACTTATTCCAACTTCCTTTGAAGTCTAATACACAAAGTCTCAAAAGATCTTCGAGGGTCTGGATCGTCCTTTCCGATTGTCCGTCCGTTTGAGGATGGTATGCAGAACTAAAACGTAGTTCAGTGCCCATAGCTTTTTGTAGACTGATCCAAAAGCGTGAAGTGAATCTAGGATCTCGATCAGAAACTATGGAAACTGGCATGCCATGCAATCTCACGATCTCATTTATGTACATACCGGCAAGACGTTCAAGTGAAAAGTTTTCTCGTATAGGCAAGAAATGAGCAGATTTGGTCAATCTATCTACGATCACCCAAATTGCATCTAAGCCTTGAGAAACTTTTGGAAGACCCGTCACGAAGTCCATATTGATGTGTTCCCACTTCCATTCAGGAACTTCAAGTGATTGTAATGGACCTTTAGGAACTTGATGCTCTGCCTTGACACGTTGACAAGTTAGGCACCTTGAGATAAACTCCGCAATCTCTCTTTTCATATTGTTCCACTAAAATGTATGTCGAAGATCTCGATACATCTTGGTACCTCCTGGGTGGATTGCAAACGGCGTGTTGTGTGCCTCCATCATGATTTTATGCTTTAATTCAGGATCGTTAGGAACACATAGTCGAGAGTTGACTCGAAGTATTCCTTTCTCGTCGATTCTTGCTTCGGGAATGACACCTTCTTGTACTTTCTTTATCATGTTTATCAGTTCCGGATCGGTAGCTTGAGCAGCTTTAATTTTATCGATTAAAGTTGGTTCTACTCGCACGTGAGCAATCTTCGAGTGGGTCCCTGGTGTCTTTAGCTCTATCTCCATCTTTTGCAAGTCGTACAAAATACACTTTTGTGTTGTCAGCAGTGCACTTGTACTCGCATAAGATTTTCTGCTCAAAGCGTCAGCTACAACGTTCGCCTTTCCCGGGTGATACTGGATTGTGTGGTCATAATCCTTTAACAGCTCAAGCCAACGTCGTTGTCGCATGTTGAGTTCCTTCTGGGTGAAGAAATACTTGAGACTTTTATGATCCGTATAGATATCCATTTTTTCTTCGTACAAGTAGTGTCTCCAGATCTTCAACGCGAAAACGACTGCTGCCAACTCTAGATCATGAGTAGGATAATTTTTCTCATAATCTTTGAGTTGTCGAGAGGCGTAGGCTATAACCTTTCCATGTTGCATAAGGACACAGCCTAGACCTTTGCCAGAAGCATCGCTGTAGATAACAAATTCTCCTGATCCTGATGGTATGGTCAGAACAGGAGCTGAAACAAGTCTCCTCTTGAGTTCTTGAAAACTCTTCTCGCATTCCTCGCTCGATATAAGTTTTGTACTAGAATGAATGATACCGATATCTAGTAATTAAACTTTCAACTCTTGGTGTTCTATGGGAGCCATTTGGTATGGGACTTTAAAAATGGGCTTAGTGCCGGGTTCAAGATCGATACAGAATTCAATTTCACGGTTTAGGGTAAGCCAGAAAGTTCCTCAGAAAAAACGTCAGGAAACTCATTAACAATGGGAATATCATTCAAGTTTGACGTGTTTTTGTTCAAATCAGTGACATGAGCTAAAAAGGCTTGACATCCGTTTTTCAATAAACGAATGGCTTTATGGCTAGAAATAACAGTTATAGATTTCAATGGTTTAGTTACTTGAATTTGCATGACAGGTTGATTAGGAATATGAAAACTAATAATCTTATGAAAACAATCAATTTTAGCATGATGGGTAGTCAACCAATCAATTCCTAAAATCACATCAAATTCACGCATCTCCAAAGAAATAAGGTCAACAGGTAATGTGAGGTTGTTGATTTGAACTAGGCAAGATTTATAGATAGTAAATGTAATAGGTATTTCTCCCAATGAGGTTTCAACTGATAAGACAAGATTTAAGTTTTCAATAGTCAAATTTAAACGTTGAGTACATATAGGTGAGATAAAAGAGTGGGTAGAGTCAGTATCTAACATGACATAGACTTCACGAGAATTTAAGAATAGCTTACCGGTTATCATCTCATTCGGTTTCTTGACTGTTATCGTCAAATCGAATCCCGAATACTTCATTCGGATCTTCACGTATTTCAACCATGGGAATACCACTGAATAATTTTCTAGCAAACTGTTTCTCGGGTTCATCAACTTCATCAGTAGTAAGGTACCAATGATTTCCATTAAAATAGTATTTTCGATAGACTGCAGTTTCCACGATAGTGACTAACTTAACCTGAATTCCTCTAAATTGTAACGCCCAAAAGTATAGAAACATCGTTTTTAAATAATCTTGAAAATCATAGCTGGAACACCATAAATCCCAAAGACTAATATGAAAAGTCCATATATTCTGATCCTTTGTTATAGAGCATAACCAGGTGATATCACTCTCCCAATTAGTGAGTAAATTAAAGGCAATAATTTCCGCAAGTTCGTTACTTCCTTTAATTGCTTCTAAGAATGGATCTGGAACGACTGTAGCAGAGCTTTTACCTTCATCCTTACTGGATAGAACACGCATAATTTTTGCCTTAGGCAAATGATTCAACTCTGAGTTTGTAAGAAGATTATTCGTCGCCTCTTGTTTTGCAGCTACATTTGTTTCGGTAATTTCATAGTTAACCTCCTGATTTCCAAATGCCATAATTAACTGTGGTCACAAAATAAATGTTAGTTCAAATAAACTGACTCATCTCTTCATGTTCCTACATTCAAATCGATTCATTAGATAAAAAAAAATCTAATTTAGGTAGGACACACTAGTGATTGATTCTATTCGTCTCTCCCCTCCTAGTTCTAACCCCAGATCTCCATTAAAGACCATATCCCTAAGCTCTGATGCCAACTGTGACGCCCCCAAATCTGGGCCGACACAGCCCAAACTTGAGTCGTCAAAAGACTACAACAAAATTATTACAACAAAGCACAACGTACTACAATACAGTGTATAATAATACACAACTAAGTCTTCACTATTATTGCCACACTATTTTACAAAACGTGAAGACTATGATAATTATTCCTCGGACCCTCACTCCATTCCCCGGCTAGACCCTGTTATGTTTTCATTTCCTGTTGAAAAACAATGGAACAAAAGAAAGGGTGAGCTCAAATAGCCCAGTAAAGAATATCATGACTAAGATAATGACGAATAAATTATCATTAGTCTTCAACAGTTGAGTTCTTGATAGAATACAATAGAATACAAGGTTTATATCAAAAACTGTAGTTAAATTCTTAAACAACGTTCAGATCAATAATAGCAGCGGAATGAGTAATCTATTAGAAGAATAATGCAGACTATAATGTCCACTCGGTTCTCTTTTTAGGAAAAACATCATCAACTTTTATCATCTGAAATATCATTAGTCAAGATAATACAAATTCACAGTTCCTGATCATAATCATGCAGATCAACAGTTCATCTTTGCACTACGGGCCAAAGACATTCAATATAACACCAACGGTCATGATTATACCAGATTCAGCCTTTGGTCATAATCATACCAAACAACAGTTCATCTTTGCACTACGGGCCAAAGAGAACATTCACCACGTGCCATAAAAGACACCGAACAGATGTATCGCCTTTAACCTATTATATCGCCTTTAACCTATCATCTGTTCAACAAATATATCACATCTGTGCCCCCGGCCACAGATATTCACAACAGCTTGATTTTTGGATGATTAGAATGATATAAATGATGAACAGAAGAAATAGGATAACAATAAGTATCAAAAGTTTACTTTGTACAGATTCAAATAATGTCCAAATTGTCAACATGATGTGGAGTGAAATTCAAGATCCACAGTTCAGAATAACGGTTACAATTCAATAGAAAGGTTCACGTAAATAGGAAGGTTCAGTTGAAATAATGAAGTTCAACTATTATGGAACATATAATACTTTCAGGAATTATAGAAGCAATAGTTCCATAATAAATTTCGATTTAGGAGTATGAAAGAAAATAATATCCCTTACCGTAGCAGGTTTGATTAACAAAAGGTGAAGGAAATTAATACAAAGGGTTATTCACCAACAGGCGGCAATCCGCTCCGTAAGGTTATTCCCACAATTTAATAGAATTTGAGTACAAAGAGTTATTCACCAAACAGGCGGCAATCCGCTCCGTAAGGTTATTCCCACAATTTAATAGAATTTGAGTACAAAGAGTTATTCACCAAACAGGCGGCCATCCGCTCCGTAAGGTTATTCTCAGAGATTAATAATGAATGAATACGAAAGGTTATTCACCAACAGGCGGCAATCCGCTCCGTAAGGTTATTCCCACAATTTAATACATGGAAATAAAAGGCACGTCTTATGAGTAAGGAAGAAACAATATTATTATCGAGAATCAAATAATGATAATCCCTTACCATAGTACGTTTGAATAATGGAAGATGAAAAAGATGGTATCCCTTACCGTAACACGTGACTGGATATTGATTTAAATGAGGTTGATTAACTTGAACAGTACACGTATACTTATAGATCTTCACAAATACTCAAGATGACTTAAGCACACTTAGAGAGAACTTTCACAAGAAGTATTTAGAGAGAGAAAGAAAGAACAAGTAAGGAAGTTTATGAAAAATCCTTAAGTTAAGGCTTCTATTTATAGCCAAAAATCTTATCATTCATTTAATCTAAACCATTCATTTAAAGATCATCTTTTAATCTACACCATCCATTTCAAATATTATATTATCTTTAATCTACACCATTCATTTCATATCACCTAATAATCACCTAACTTTATATTATAAACAAATCAATTTAATTATTCAACAATAATTCCCACTTTAATCTACACCATTCATTTCATATCACCTAATAATCACCTAACTTTATATTATAAACAAATCAATTCATTTATTCAACAATAATTCACACTTTAATCTACACCATTCATTTCATATCACCTAATAATCACCTAACTTTATATTATAAACAAATAACTTTATCAATTCAATTATTATGACTAATTGTTATAAATACAGTATAGTTAGCTCTTAGATATCAAGTCAATAAATTAATGAAATACAACTGTTTAAAAATCATCATAATAGAGATAACAATAATGTAAAATAAAGCATACGTTACTGTGTAATGACAATTATTGATTCAATAATGTGAATTACTGTGCATATGTTACTGTGACAATTATTAGGTTCAATAATTTTAAAAACAGTGCAACAACAATTATTGACTCAATGATATAAAATACAGTGTAATGACAATTATTAAATCAATAATGCAAAATACTGTGTAACAACAATTATTGAATTGATAATATAAAATATTATGCAGTGACAATTATCGATGAAATGATGCGTAACAGTTACGGTGTCAATTATCAGACCAATAATATGAGACACTATGCAATACCGTGTGTTACTGTAGAGTACCGTGTGCTACAGAAAATACCATAAACTACCGTATGCTACTATTCTTTTATCACCGGTATTTTAACAGTTTCGTTGACTATTTTTATTTAAAAAGGTTACTTCTGTCGTTTTCTATATCCGACAAATATTCCGTTGTGGGGTCCACCAATAATTTATTATTTCGGCGCCGTCGTACGGCACGAATATTCCCCGACCAAACGAATATTCCCCGACAAATCGAATATTGTCCGATAAAATAAAATTTGCACATAACATCCTTAACTTTCAATTTTGTTAATTTAACCACTTACTGTTTCAAAAAAAATATATATGAAGAAAAATTAAATTTTGTATTTCATAAAATTCGGGGTCTTACAGAGAGCAACTTTTGTAGTAGGCTCTGACTCATGGTATGTGAATCTTTTGTCCAATTTGAAGAAAAAAATATAGAGAAAAAAATGTTATGGTAATGCGATTTAGTTGGTGCTATGACAATACTTTTTTGTTTGAACTTAGATGACTAATTTTATACTTTTGGGTATATACGTAAAAACCTTTCTTTTGAATTTTTACATATTTTTTCCCTCATTGAATCTTACCAAATGGCTTGCAGTACTACCATTTTTTAATAAGAAATACTATTTATGAATCATATTGATCGATGGTTAGAGATAATGAAGGCAAATAAATACTGTCAAACTTCTTATCCGTTTTGTCAATAAAGAAAAGACGTATGAGATACCCGAAAATACTATATTATACAAATTTGAGCCCGTTATCGTAAATCAATTAATTGTTTAAACCTGCCATGAACTAATTTTAAGTTAAGAATGAGTAGCACACTAATATTTGTCTCAAAAAAAATTATTACTAGATTGAGTATGAATTTTTTTATATTAATGGTTGAACTCTCAGTTCTATTATGGAACTAAAAATCCACAACAGTTTTAAATTTTTTAATTTAAAAATATTAGATACAATACTCAATTATTATATTAATTATACCGTAGTACCTTTACACACGAATTATTTCTAGTCAAATATAAGTGTCGTTATTACCTTAATTGGTCAACACTGTAGTCAGCACACTAATGTACTAACTATATGAGACTTAAAATTATTTTATTTATTTATTAATCAAAAGTATTAAGTTGACAAAACAATCGAGCGAACACATGGATGAAATGTTCATAAACTTGTGTTTACATGTCATATCAGTGTATCTAGTTGGTTGATACATCATTTGGAACTTCTAGCATGATGTTTTTTTTTGCTATGGAGGCCTAAATCTAGCATTATGTACATTAGTGTGTTAATTTAGCTCTCACACATGCGCTATGAAAATAATATGGTGTACAATAATTGGGTAAAATTACGGTAATACTATTTGGGAATTGATATTTCATACGTTAAGTTGATATTTTTATAAATAGGTCTCATTTGATTTTCAAAAATATCAAATTAGTTCAGCAGAGGGAGAGACAATATACCGAGAAAGTACTCATAACTTGCTATATACTCCCTCCGTCCCTTAATATATGTCGTTTTAGAATTGTGCACAAATATTAAGGAAATTATTGTATAGTATTAAATATTTTCAAAAATATCAAATTAGTTGAGCAGAGGGAGAGACAATATACCGAGAAAGTACTCATAACTTGCTATATACCCCCTCCGTCCCTTAATATATGTCATTTTAGAATTGTGCACAAATATTAAGGAAATTATTGTATAGTACTAAATATAATATTAGATCGAAAGTAGTGAGACAACCAAAATTATATTTAATATTTTGGGTGATATTGAAAATTAAGCGATTAATACTTATGTAAAATTTTCAAACGAGAAATGTTAAAATATAAAAATACTTTTCTAAAATTACATTTGAAAAGGGAGTACTACTCATAGACTTCTTATTTTACTCGTAGTGCCCTATTATAGCAATTGCATGTGACATATTGTTGGATCTTGGATATTTAAATGGGGCGCCCATGGAGGGTCCGACCCATTTGGTTGTTAGTCAGATGGCTATTGAGACTCAGTCTTTAACGATATAATTATAACGTTAAGTTGACTGAGTGGTTGGAGGTTTTATAGGGAGTGTGTTAAACCACTACGCCTATAAAACCCACGACCTCAGTTCATCTGAGGTCATCCCATGATCAATTATCAATATACTGGATATTGATTAAGCCACAGTTCTCCAAAAATAACAACTGAATTCCCAAATTTGTGACGGATCGTGAATTGGTTCTCCGTTCTCATTCTGTAGTTCGGAGACGACTGTTTGGGTTTGGCTTTGGCTTTGGCTTTGATTTTTCAACCGTACGAGTTCTTCCGCACCAAAAGATCACGATTCGAGGGTATGATTTTTGGTTCTCGTTAATGTATTTGTGTAAACATGTGATAACATACATATTATTAAAATCCTTCATTGGTATCAGAGCATGGTTGTAAGATCATATGTATGTACTGTTTACACAATATGCCATGAAAGCATGTATAAAAATGAAAACCGCATGCTTTAATTTGCCATAACTTTCTGGGTAATAATCCGTTTCATGTGATTTTGGCATGTATGCGTAGAATATTTTATGGGCTTTCCGTAGATATATTATATGCATGATTTGGATAAGAAATGAACAAATTATGGCCTCTGTAAGAAAAATTCGCGATCTGATGGCTGGAGGTTGAAGATGAAGTGCAATAACCACTCTCAGTGGCTTGCACGTTCATTACAACACTATCATGGAAGCTCCCAAAATTGTGGTTGAGCACACCATTAGACTCAGCTCATCCAGACGATCACAACAGAAAAAAACAACGTCGCGAACGGAGGTCGGGAAGGCGGCGCGTGTGATACACGCGCCTTGTGCCGCCGCGGAAATCCCACGCGCCCGCGCAATGCGCGGACGTCCTTCAGCAGCTGGCGCGTGATATGCACGCGCCTGACCCGCGCGCTGACCCGTGACCCGGTTCCGACCCGCGTGTTTCTTTTGACCGGCCCAGTTGTTTGACCCGCCCGGTTTATTAATTAATTTCAGAAAATGTTTTTATTAATTATTTTATATGAGAAAATGATTTATAAATACTAAATGAAATTAATAAATTCCGGAAATTTTACATAAATTAATTATTTGCATATAATTGATGTTTCCACTGTTTGTTTTGGAAAATTAATATATTTGGATATTTTTGTTAATTTCCAACTTAATTGTGCAATGATTAATTAATTGTGATAATTAGAATAATTATCAGAAAAATCCCAGAAAATTACAGTAACCTTTTATGATGATAATACACTGTTAGAAATTTTTTGGAAATTTTTTGATGTGTTTATAATATACTTGGTATATTAAATTGTGTAATATTGCTTATTATTTAATTCCTTTGTTAATATTTTGAAATATTAATTGTTTGATACATGGAATTAAATTGTTCTGTTGTAATTGCACATGCACACATATTTCTAGTGGGAGTGATTTAGGTGGTAGTAATTTAATTAAAATTATTCCCTAAATTAAATGTCTTAAGCGCCGAAAATTAAGTTTAAATAATTGGACATTTATATGAATTGTGATTCCTAAGCTTGGCGAAGTCTCCCTTTTATATTTATGTCCTAATTATTTTTATGTTAATTTGATTCGTGCGGCTAAGATATAATTATACTGTGGTGAACTATGAATATCTCTAATCAATTTTTTCCGAAACAGAAATGGCTTCAAAACACATAATCGCAGATCTTAATCAAGGAAACAAGTTAGACGGAGATAATTACGATGTTTGGCACCGTAAGGTTAGGATGGTCTTGGAGGAGCAAGAGGTTGAAGAAACCCTGCTGTCCAAAATGACAAAACCAGACGGTGAAGATGCAAAGGATCCGGTCAAGGTTGTAGCCTTCGAAAGTTGGCACAAAAAGGACCGAATCGTTCGCATAACGTTGCTGAGCTGCATGAACAACGACTTCCTGTTTGGGTATGAACAATACTCAACGGCACATGAGATGTGGGAAGCTCTCAAGACGAAGTTTGGCGGCACCTCGCTGACAAGGCTGAGAGAGTTAGCCATAAGATTCGATGGTTATAAAAAACGTGATAACCACACTATGAAACAACACCTTCGAATCATGGCTAACATGATCCGGGAATTAAAATCCGGTGGGACTCAGCTGTCAGACGAGCAGCAGATTTCAGCAGTGGTTCGCTCTCTTCCCGACAGTTGGGAACATATGCGGGTAAACATGACCCATAACGAGAATATCAGAAATTTTGATGATATTCGTCGCCACCTGGAGCTCGAGGCTGAGCGCCTTGACGTTGTCAAGTCCTCCAGGGCATATGTAGCTGAATCGAGCTCTTATAAAGGGTTCAAGCCAAAGAAGGGCAAGAAATCTGCTAATCCTACTGCGCCTAAGATGGCTGCGAGTGGTGGTGTCAGCAAACGGAAAAGAGGCAAGCGAGGTGCTGGCAAAAAGGACAAGGCCAAGATGGCATGCTATAATTGTGGCAAGGCGGGACACTTCGCTCGTGAATGCACTAAGCCGAAGAAGGTAATTCCTAGTCCTAATCTATCTATGTGTTTAGTATCAAGTACTGTTATGGTTGCTCATTCTCTCCATATGTGGATTGTAGATTCAGGAGCAACGAACCACATAGCTAGAGATCGGAGTGGATTCGTGGAATACCGCCGCATTCCGGTTGGCAGAAAAGTATTCATGGGGAACGATTCCAGTGTGGACGTGCTAGACACTGGCACTTACAAACTGGAAATGCGAGGAGGCTCTGCATTGACCCTACATGATGTACTTTATGCGCCGGATGTCCGGCAGAATTTATTTTCTGTTTTGTCAGTACTTCGTTTAGGCTATTCTGTTAGTTTTGAGAACAACGTTGTAATAATTTCGCATGGGACGAATATTTTTGGATATGGTTTTATTAATAATGGTTTTATGGTTTTGGATACTGTTGATTCTAGCATTAATAGTAATGATTCCTATTCCTTGCTTGTTGAGAATGATAATGTTAGTTCAATTCAATGGCATGCTAGATTAGGCCATATTGGACAGGATATAATGACTAGGTTAGCTCGAGCAGGTCTTTTAGGCCCACTCGCTAAAGTCAATCTACCCACTTGTGAACATTGTCTAGCAGGAAAGTCAACTAGAAAACCATTTGGTAAAGCCACTAGGGCAGAAACGCCATTGCAACTCATTCACTCAGACATCTGTGGCCCTATGAATGTGAAAGAAAGGAATGGACGTTCCTACTTTCTCACAATGATAGATGACTATACGCGCTTCGGATATACCTTTTTGATCTCTCATAAGTCTGAGGCATTAGAATGCTTTAGACATTATTTGATTGAGGTCGAGAAACAGTTGGATAAAAGTGTTAAGGCACTTCGAACTGACCGAGGCCGCGAGTATCTATCCGATCAGTTCAAGGAACTGTGTGAAGAAAGAGGGATAATCAGGCAACTGACAATCACTAGAACTCCGCAACAAAATGGTGTGGCGGAAAGGAGGAATCGGACATTATTAGACATGGTTAGGTCTATGATGGCGCAAGCAAATTTGCCTATCTCCTATTGGGGTGATGCATTGTTGACTGCGACATATATACTTAATCATGTACCTTCGAAATCCGTTCAGTCCACCCCATATGAATTGTGGACCGGCAGAAAGCCCGAATTGGGCCATATGCGGCCTTGGGGATCAGCAGCTTATGTGCACAACACTTCCCATGAACATGGGAAGTTGGGCCCGAGGGGTAAGAAGTGTATCTTTGTAAGATATTCTGAACACTCCAAAGGCTACGTGTTCGTTGGAGAGCAAACTGATGGGACTGTATCGGCGATAGAGTCACGAGATGCAGATTTCCTTGAGATGGATTTCCCTAACAGAGGTGATATGAGCAAAGAGATGAACTTTTATGAGATGGAGGAAGATTTGGGCGCCCCAACTCGTACAGTAGAGTCCGATGAGGCTATTCCTCAGGCTCCTGTAGATAGTGGGAGTGGCATGCCTTCAAGCAGTACTCTTCCATCAAATGAAGAGTCTCTTGTTCCTCAAATGCGTAAAAGTCAAAGGGGCAACATTCCACGTCGTCTCTTTGAGATTGAGGGGAATGCCTTTCTGGCCGATACGCATGAAGATGAGGAACCTCGATCTTATCGAGATGCTCTATCATATACTGCTAGTGATAAGTGGATGACTGCAATGATAGATGAGATGGAATCCATGAGGACTAATCAAGTCTGGGACTTGGTTGACCTTCCACCAGGGCGAAAGGCTATTGGGAACAAATGGATTCTTAAAGTCAAACGCAAGGCGGATGGTTCCATCGATCGGTACAAAGCTCGTCTTGTAGCCAAGGGCTACACCCAGCAAGAGGGAATTGATTACGAGGAAACCTTCTCACCGGTTGTGAGGTTTGCCTCAATTCGCCTCATTTTAGCAATTGTCGCACATTTGGATCTGGAGTTATATCAAATGGACGTTAAGACAGCTTTTCTCAATGGAGATTTAGCTGAGGAGATATACATGGATCAACCTGAGGGTTTCATCATAGAAGGACAAGAGCGCAAAGTCTGCAAGCTCAAACGTTCTATCTATGGTTTGAAACAGGCATCTAGGCAATGGTATCTGAGATTCCATCGAGCCGTCATTAGTGATGGGTTTACGATGATCGAGGAAGACCATTGTGTGTATATTAAACGATCCAAAGATAAATTCCTTATCCTATCGATGTATGTCGACGACATCCTACTAGCTGGGAACGATAAGGAGATGATTGTTACCACCAAAGAGTGGTTGTCCTCTAACTTTGAGATGAAGGACATGGGAGAAGCAGTTTATGTTCTTGGAGTTAAGATCTATAGAGATCGCTCAAGAAAGCTTCTTGGTTTGTCTCAAGAGACTTACCTTAAGAAGGTTCTGGAGCAATTCCAAATGAGCAACTGCAAACCCATAGACACTCCTATCGCTAAAGGCGATGCCATTGGACCCGAGCAATGCCCTAGTTCTCCCGAGGAAATTGAGAAAATGTCCCACTACCCGTATGCCAGTGCTATAGGAAAGCTAATGTATGCAGTTGTGTGTACTCGGCCTGACATAGCATATGCAATCGGTTATCTCGGTCGTTATCAGTCAAATCCTGGAATTGCCCATTGGAGGGCAATCAAGAGGATCTTGCGATATTTGAAAGGTACTTTGGACTACATGTTGTGCTATGGAGGACCGGACCTGCGCTTGATTGGTTACTCTGATGCTAGTTGGGGAGGTAACCAAGGGGTGCGCAAGTCGACCTCAGGATATGCATTCTTGCTACATGGTGGTGCCATCACTTGGTGTAGCAAGAAACAGACTTGCGTTGCTCTTTCAACGATGGAGTCGGAGTTTGTAGCATATACGTCAGCTGTTCAGGAAGCCATGTGGTTGAGTAGATTCTTCGAGGATCTTGGAGTCGTCCCTCATGCTTCAGATCCTGTGACTGTTTACTGTGATAGCACATCGGCCCTAGGTTACACTAAGGACCCTAAGTATCACGGCAGGACGAAGCACATTGACTTGAGGATGAACTTCATTAGAGGGAACATAGCAAATAATGAGGTGATATTGGAGTACATGCCCACTGACCTTATGGTAGCGGATCCCTTGACGAAACCGATACCGAGAGATGCTTTTTGTAGGCATGTTAGTTCGTTAGGGCTTCGTAGGGTTTGATGTACTTTCTTATTTTATTGTATATCACTCATTATTTGGCTTGTATTAAAGATATTCATTGTTGTATCGAGATATTTATCATTTATGTGAGATTCATTTGTTCCTACTTATGATTGTGTTGTTTTAGCGCATATGATAAATATTAATGGTTCACACAGTTATTATGCATATTGGATATGCACACACACTAAATATATGTCAACAGGTTGATTGGCTCACTCACACGAGCAATCACCCTTGGCGCTTTGAAGAGCGAGCAAGGTTGAGACAGTTCATATTGGCGCTTTGAGTAGCGAATTTTGATGTTTTGGATAACAATCAATTGGCGCTTGATAGCGAGCAATATGAAATATTATGTCGCCTTGGCATGAGCCAAGATGAAGTTAATTTGGATTAACTGAATATAGAATGCCCCGCCATCTATATTAACCTGCATTGATAGCCGGATGCGAAGTTTCAGAGTTGGCGCTTGGGAAAGCGAGCAATCTAGAAATTCGAGTTAGGCGCTTGTGGAGCGACTGAACTAAGATCCGTATGGCATGACCATATTACATATGCTCATATAAATGAGATTGTCTGCCATAACATGATAACCGGACGCGAAATTTCAAATGTGGCGCTTTGATAAGCGAGCATTTTTTGAAATGTTCGAGTTATACACTCTAGGAGTGACTAGACTAAGGTCCGCACAACAAGGCTATAGAATAGTATGTTGTGAGAGTGTTACATGTGCTTAACGACCATGTAAAGGAGGTGAGTGAATGGATCCCTGTTTCCTCACCGTGTGAGTCCTGTAGGACAAAATCTTTATTCCTATATCAAGTGCTCTTTGTGATCTTTGACTATACTACAAAGACATGGATTAGTGTTGCTACTTTGGTTTCGATTCCTAAGGTCAAGATTGATGAGACTCTAAGGACCGATTCTGGGAAAGCAGTTGATTCATATCTGAATAGTATTAGGGCAAAGAGAAGATAATTTGATTTCACCTCGTTCTGCACTTATTGTCGACAACTATAGCGCTTCGATAGCGATATAGTAATAAGTGAGATACGAAATGGACTTGGGCCCAAAGGTGGTTAAGTATGACTCTCTGAGGGATTAGAGATACTTAACCTAGTGAAATTCAAATGTGTCTGGGGTACTATGAGTTTATAGGTTGTAGTCTCTACGTAAACTAATTGAGTTTGACGTGAGAGCTCCCGCACTGTTTTCTTGAAAGGGTAGATGCCTCTATGTTGGCCCTAACGGGTTTGATGTAGAGCTCCCGCATTACAGGTGAACTCAACGGTCACACAATCCGGCAAATATGAATACATGTTATTTTGGTTTGAGCTAATTTTTAGCAGTTGTGATGATTACGTCGTCCCCGCCATGGGTGAGTGGGAGATGTTGGATCTTGGATATTTAAATGGGGCGCCCATGGAGGTCCGACCCATTTGGTTGTTAGTCAGATGGCTATTGAGACTCAGTCTTTAACGATATAATTATAACGTTATAATTATAACGTTAAGTTGACTGAGTGGTTGGAGGTTTTATAGGGAGTGGGTTAAACCACTACGCCTATAAAACCCACGACCTCAGTTCATCTGAGGTCATCCCATGATCAATTATCAATATACTGGATATTGATTAAGCCACAGTTCTCCCAAAATAACAACTGAATCCCCAAATTTGTGACGGATCGTGAATTGGTTCTCCGTTCTCATTCTGTAGTTCGGAGACGACTGTTTGGGTTTGGGTTTGGCTTTGATTTTTCAACCGTACGAGTTCTTCCGCACCAAAAGATCACGCTTCGAGGGTATGATTTTTGATTCTCGTTAATGTATTTGTGTAAACATGTGATAACATACATATTATTAAAATCCTTCACATATGAAGAACAAAATCAACACGAATGGGCCAGGCTAAGTCCATATTGCCAGAGAGAGGTTTACGGTTTCAGTATTGAACCTTGGACAGATAATGGTTCCATCGAAGGACGCGATACCCGACATTCAAAATAACACGAAAAACGCAATAAGGCGCTTTTCCCGGTACTCAGAGATCTTTCCATTTTAATTAAATTGAAACAGTACTACTTTTAAAAATATATTTTGAAAAAGTAATGTTTTTTAAAATATTTTTAAAAGGTATTTTTTTAGTTATTATTTTCTAAAAAGTACTATGATACGTAATTTACCCAAGAAGTTAACCACGTAGTCCACCTTCTCAAGTCAAGTGGATCGTGAGTTATAGCACGGGCCAACCCAAACCCTTCAATTCAATATGTCGCAGTTTCCGATCGATCAACGTCACCAAACATGGAGGCCGCCTTATGGACGAGTCATGGTGGAGAAGAATACAAAGCGAATAACCTCTTAATTTCGACCACAGAAACATTATTATTCTTCTGTCTCACAAAAGATTTTATTTATAAAATTTATAAATTTAAATTATTTTTTTTTGTGTGTTTATTTCTTAGCTCATTGAATGTTTTATTTAATAGTAATAAAATTATAAAAGTATACTTGAGGATATTGTATTGTTTAATATTACTTATCATAAGCGAAAAGTTCTCTTTTTTGAAAATTATTTTATTTATTTATTTATTTTACCGATGAAAATATTTTCTTATGAGTTTACTGACATCCCTATAAATAGAAGATTCACGAGGGAAAAAAAAGGTGATTATCTTTGTTATCTAAATTTTCTAATTAAATATGTGCATGTGGCGATATTATATATAGGAGCTTTCAAGTGGAAAACGTTCTTAATTCTCCCAGGATATTTTACCAGGTGTGTTTGCCAGGATACCTTTATATATATATATATATATATATATATATATATATATATATATATATAAAGCAAAAAGAATATTAATTCTTCTATAAATTAACCTCCCACTTAGAGTAGAATACATGCCATATTGCCACTAGACTTCTCAAAAATAAAAATAAATTTATTGTTCATGTCATAGTTTCGAATCAATGTAACTTATCCATAAAAAAAAAAGTTAAAATCAGTTGACGCGACATATTAAAAGTAAGTTTTCTTAGATTTTTTCCTTAATTAGCCTTCTCTAGCCTCTCCTTAGATCTTTAAGATGGAATGTATCCGGGTTATATATATTTTTCTCCACTGTACTTGAATCTAATTTATATATATATTATTATACTTAAATTTTTTATAATCTATTCATTGTATTCAATTTTTTTTATATAAAGTGAAATTTCCATCAATGACCGTTAGTCATTTAACAAAAAAATGATGTGACAGTATTAAATACTATTTTTATCATTGAACTAGAGGTAAATTTACAATTATATCACTGAAGCAAAAATAATAATAATAATAATAATAATAATAATACCCTCTTCGTTACACAAAAAAAAAGATTAATTTTGCTTTTTAAAAATTAATTTTAGGATTTTAAAAATAAATTTTAAGTTAATAATAATAATAAAAATAAAAAAAATAAATAATAATAATACCATCTCCGTTACAAAAAAAAAAGATTAGTTTTTCCTTTTAAAAATTAATTTGAGATATTTTAAAAATAAAATTTAATTTAATAATAATACTAATAATAATAATAATAATAACAACAACAATAATAATAATAATAATACCCTCTGTATTACACAAAAAAAAAAAGAATATTAGTTTTGCTTTTTAAAAATTAATGTGAGTTATTTTAAAAATAATATTTAATT
The DNA here is from genome assembly GCA_947179155.2 of Hedera helix. Lineage (NCBI taxonomy): Eukaryota > Viridiplantae > Streptophyta > Magnoliopsida > Apiales > Araliaceae > Hedera > Hedera helix. Next base: position 34,766,308 of record OX359275.1, read on the forward strand.
TAATAATAATACTAATAATAATATCATCTCGATTACATAGAAAAAAAGATTAGTTTTACTTTTTAAAAATAAATTTGAGTTATTTTAAAAATAAATTTTTATTTAATAATAATAATAATAATAATAAAAATAATTTTGGTATTATTATTATTATTATTATTAGTATTATTCTTAAATTAAAATTTATTTTTAAAATAACTCACATTAATTTTTAAAAAGCAAAACTAATATTCTTTTTTTGTGTATAAAGGGGAGGGTATTATTATTATTATTGTTGTTGTTGTTGCTGTTATTGTTATTATTATTATTAAATTTAAATTTATTTTTAAAATATCTCAAATTAATTTTTGAAAAGAAAAACTAATATTTTTTTTTAAACGGAGATGGTACTATTATTATTATTATTATTATTATATTAAAATTTATTTTTAAAATAGCTCAAATTAATTTTTAAAAAACGAAACAAATCTTTTTTTTGTGTGTGTAACGGAGAGGGTATTATTACTATTATTATTATTATTATTTTCGCTTCAGTAATATAATTGTAAATTTACCTCCAGTTCAATGATGAAATTTGTATTTAATATTGTCACGTCATTTTTCTGTTAAATGACTAACGGTCATTGACGAAAATTTCACTTTTTGTAAAAAAATTCGAGTACAATGACTCAATTGAAAAAAAAATTAGTACAATAATTCATATGTAAATTAGGAGGGTCCAGTACAGTATGAAAATATATATATAACCCGAATGTATCCTTATAATTAAATTATAATAATATATATTCATAAAAATAAGTAAAAAACATTATAAAAATTAAAATTAAAAAAATCATAAAATAGGTTTATCGCTACCAACTTTCTTATTAGAATAATAAGAAATGTACAGGTTGGATAGGCCATCCTTTCCCAATATGGACTGATCTGTGGCTCGCCCTTCAGTAGGCAGTCACCCTTTTTTCTAAAGACGCTACTAAATAAATAAAAATTAAACATAAAATTAAATATTATATTTATTTAAATCATTTAAAAGTAAGGTTTAACATCGATTTTTGTGTCAAGTCTTATTTTTTAATAGTTGAAAAACATTTTCTGTTCTATTTTGTCATTAGTTTTTGTTAACCTATACTTTTCTTAATTTTTTCTAAACCTGTCCCACCATCCATTACAAAAAAGGAGAAAGAAAACCCTAAGATAGTACTTGAAAATATTTTGCTTTGGGTAACAGTTTTGTTGATATGATAAAATTAATTGGTCAGTTAAATTATTTGATGATTTTTTGTTAATTTTGTTACCTTATTTGTATATCATGTAGTATCTAGTTTACTGTTTTTTTTGGGGGTGATGTCCAATATTGAAAATGAAATCACTTAAAATTGTAGGTTTTAAGGTTGATGAACACATACAATTGCGAGTATTGAGTGTCACTTCATGGGTATAATAGCATGGCGATCTCACTCAAAAGAACAATTTCATGTTAAACATCTAAAACTAAGGTATCTTTTTTTTGTCAATTTGTTTTTTACCAAACAAATTAATATTATTAGTCCAGTTATTAAAAGAAATATTATTAGTTCATTGAAACCCAGTTTATCTGCTAGTTGATCAGCATCTAATCCCTTTCCTGGAAGAGCTTTCATCAATCTGTGATAATGTTTATCATTGACGTACGTTTGGTTAATAATTAAGTCAAATATAAAGCTACTAAACCCTGTATACAATTAAACGATTGAATTTTATATCATATTTAAAAGTCATCATCATCATAAACATACAAGGAAATAAATAAATTTTGACCTAATCCTAATTGAGGTAATAAATGAGGTCCTTTTCTACATAACAAATACATATTCATCTCTAGATACCTTTCTCCTTTCCATTCTGGCCTTCTGCACGGTTATCACTGAATCAGATCAATCTAAAGCCCAAAAAAGAAAAAAGAAAAAAGAAAAGTAGTCTTAATGAGCCAGCCACCAACCCATGTAATTAATATTAGGGTAATAGAAAATCTCAAATAATATGACATTGAATAAGACAAATGTTCACTGCAAATGCACCGCTCACACATCATAAAATTTTGAAATCTCTAATATTACCCTAATTATTAAGATCAGCAATGCATGAGCAGCTAACATCGCCATGCAGAAGCAGCAAGAATTGCCCTATCCTGCCACCCCAATAGCAAACAACCATCATCCTCAGTCAACCTATACCCATCACACGAATACAAACCCAGCAATATTTTTGACTGAGTCACTGCGTTTCCACTCAGTGCCACCCCTTTGAACCCCTTACCTTCCATAATCTTCCTCCATTTCTCCAATCTCTCGTGCCTCATTACCCTCTCCGGTCCCTCACACGCCACAATGTTCCTTATCTCCGGCGCAAATATATACTGCTCCACCTTCGCCCTCTGAGCGGAATCCGCCGGAAACGTAGCATCCAAGGAATCAAAAATGGCCGAGTAATAATGCAATGCCTCAAGAAACCGGCCCAAGAAGTAAGGCCCATTATGGCTCGTTTCTTGTTCCACAATGGTTACAATATTAGGGGCTTGATCACGAATCATAGCCAAAAGGTTGCCTAGACAGTTACCGGGAACCCGCTGCAGCCGGTTAACTGAATTAACCGCCAAAGCCTCGCCAACTCGGCGGTTGAACATGTGTGGCTTAAGGTCTTCGAGTTGCTCGCCAATCGGGTGGAACTCGAAAGGGACCCGGAGGGAGTAAGCTAGTTCACTTAAGCATCGGCCCGTCTCGATTACAGCCTCCTGTGAGGTTCCGACTCCGGTTATCCGGAGGAAAGGAGGGCCGCCAGGTCGGGCAGCTAGGGCTTGGAGGAAAGCTGGCCATTGGTAGCCTTGAAGAATATCTAGGTCAATGACATGTACACGTTCTTCGGCTTCGAATGCCTCGAAGATTGCTTGGTTAGCAGTGAAGTGTGCAAATTTGATGTACGGGCAAGCTTGGTAAAGAATTTGGTAAATCTTGAGGATTTCTAGGGAGTCTGAAGGGAATGGAGTGAAGGGTTTTGAATTGGTGGTGGTTGGTTTTCTTGTTAGGGTTGCAGCGAGACGGGAGCTTAGGGCTTCGGTGAAACAGGAGGCAACACGTTGCATGGAATCGCCGAGGGGTGAAACTATTCGGTTGAGGTGGTGGAGGTATCTTCTTGCTAACATGTAGTCCTCTTTTGCAACTGCTTCTGCACATGCAAGGAGGAGGTGTACTAGTTGAAGCCCGCTATCTTGTTCCTGTGAATACATATTTAAACAAGTCAATTAGTGTTTTTGGTTTAATGTTTATTTTATGAGTAAATTGCTAAATTTTCCTCTCATATTTAAACTTAAATATAACGTAGACGCTAATATTTTAATTTTTATAATCTCATAATTAACGTTTTAATTTTTTTGCAAAATCTTCACCTCTAACAAATTTTAGTCAAAATAAATGAATTATGTGCACAATATATGAGATTTTAAAAGGTAAAATAGTCTATTTACACATTAAAAATGTGAGTTTTTAAAGAATAAAATATTTATTATCTCAATTTAAATATTTACTTTAAGTGCATTTAAGGAGTAATATATAAAAATAAAATTCACTTTTGGTAAACTATGAATATTAGTAATATATAAAAATAAAATTCACTTATGATCCAAAAAAATTAAAATGGTCTTCGAAATGTTTTGGTAAATTATTAAGTTACAAAATATCCTAAACTTTAATAAATGTATCATCAAGTTATACATATTAATGCAACATGTACAAACAGTTTTAAGTTAATAGCTTTGTTTCAAGGCGAAAATCTTATTTGATTGATTTGATTTTTATGCATATAAAAATAAATTTTTATAAATTTATTTTATTTTTCAGTTAAAGTAAATTATACAATATTAATAAAAATTACTAATATTCATATTTTATCAAAAGTGAATTTTAATTTTATATCTTAAGCCTTAAATATATTTAAAATAAATACTTAAATTAAGATAATAAATATTTTATCTTTTAAAAATTCATATTTTTAGTATATAAATAGACTATTTTACCCTTTAAAAACACATATTATGCACATGATTAATTTATTTTGATCAAAATTGGTCAGAGTGGATGGTTTTATAAAATATTGAAACATTAACTATGATATTGTAAAAATTAAAATATTAACGTTTATGTTGCATTTGAATGTAAATATGAGATGACAATTTTGTAATTTGCTCTTTTTTTACTGGGATTTGGAACTATCTCCATGTCTAGTTGTCTATCTTTTTCTTCCCGACTTGGGTTTCGTGAAGTTGTCCACAACTTGTCGATCTCTTATAACTTATAAGAACGACCTACATTTGTATAATTTAATTAGCTAATATTGGATAACTTTTGTATATAATTACAACTCGCCATACAAAATGTAATTCATTTGTTTATGCTTAAGAAATAAAAAGCTGGGGGGACAATTTCATGGAACCGAAATCCAACTTTTCTACATACTAATAGAGTTTATATAAACAACTTAATTTGAGAGAGATAAATACCAGATGATAACTAAAGATGTTATTATAGCTGTATTCGTTGCATTAAATTAATAAAAACAATTGGAATATATATGATAATAGAGACGGAGAGTCTAATACCTGGTCCGGAATAATGGATTGAGGCACCATCAAGGTGTGGTCAATAATTTGAGTTTGTTGTTGTTGCTGCTGTATTCTTTGTGGCCGTGGCCGTGGTGTTGGATGTTGTTGTTGTTGCTTTTCTTGGGTCCTTTCTTCTTGCAATTGCTGCAAAAGTGGTGCAGTCCCCATAGACCCCATCTGATAAACACAACTCCCTTGACTCACCTGCGAATTACCTCCTTGGACAGACATTTTTGGGCCACAAAACCTCGAAGAATTTGGCAGTGTTAAGCAGTCCAACAATGCTGGAACTGTTGTCAGAGCATCATAATACTCTGATGAACAAGTCCCAACACCATCAGTACCCAACGATGATTTTATCGTCGTGGAGTACGATGAAAAGTCATCTTCCCTCTCATAATCATCCAAGAAATTCTCAAGAGCAGGCAAAGAAAGGCTCTCCACTTGCATAAACTGATTATTATTAGGAGAATTCAACACCCTATGCAATGGGCTCAATCCCTTCCCTTTATTATTGCCATAAGGCCCAAGTGGAGACGAGGCCCGAGGAGGAGAACAGCCCAAAAGACTCTGCCCATGCATGGACTGATGTGTTACATAGTTACTGTAATTACAAGTGAAATTTGTACCTTGTGGGGATGGTAAATTATTCCTCACCGGTGATGAGATCATGAAATCGCCGCCGTCAAGCTGATCAGTAAAAAATGACTCCCACAACGAACTATCCGGCGACTGGACTTCCATTTCTCCGTCTAGTACTTCGAATTTGAGAGGCGGAAAGTTCAGGCTTGATGGGGCTAAGCCATTTTGATCCATATCGGAGGGTAAAGGAGTCTTTTTGGATTCCAACACCGATGTCTCGTTTGGAGAAGTTGGAAGCATTTTTGTGCAAGAGCTCTCACTCTTTAAACTCCCTACTTCAGTCTTTATACTCTTCAAACTCCCCATGCTCCCACAGAGAGAATTGATCATCATTTTTCCTCAGCAGAGCAATTTTTGTTCTTAACACTATAGTTATTATTTCCTTTGGGTACTTGTAGAGTTCGGATTTTTTTTTAAAGCTTAGGCTTGTGTTTCTAATTCCTCCTTTTATTTTGGAAGGGTTTGTCGCTTTGTCCAGAGATTTTGGGGAGGAGAGAGAAAAAGGAGTATTGGAGAGAAAATCATAATTTAATTTCATGTGTTTGGAGTTTAGTAAGGAAATGAATCACCTATATTGTTTCACCACTACCAAGTTTAGTTGTTTTCTAGGTGTATAATTTGTCACCTTACCTCTTCTCCTTTTTTTCTAATTCTTGGGCACTAGTTTGAAATATGTCTAACGCCAAAAGCTTAGGAAAGAGGCCTGTGAGGGGAGGAGAGGACAATTTATTTGGTGGGTCCCGATGATTTCTTGGGCCGGCCCAGCCGAGAATAGACCTTTTCTGCTACAGAATTAAAATATGTTTCTTGCATGTTGATACAGAATGGGCGATTGGCCGAAGGAGAATGATGGAGAGAGACAATAGAATTGTAAGAAAATATAAATTAGATATCAAAAACTGAAGGTGAATGGTGTATTTATTTATTGGAATAAAATCACAAAGCAGAATCCAATTATATATGATGACATATGAAAATAGAATAAAATAAATAATCATTCTTTTATTTTTCATTAATGCCTAGCTTGCGTTATGTACCGTGTGTCCCTCTATTCCGAAATTATCAATAATTTCGTATTTATTATTTGTAACATTCAAATTTTATAAATATTATTTCACAAAAAGTTAAATTTTAAAATTACAAATATTAAGATTTTATTTTTATTTTATGTATATTCATAAAAGTAATAATTTATTACTCTAATAACATCATTTTTATTCCAATAATAATCTTTGCAAATTAAATGCTACAATGAACTGAAACCTAAATAAGTTAGTTGGGGGTTTAAAGAAGAAGAGGACAAAAAAGTGGACATTGGCGAAGTCGTTGATTGAAGGAAGCGTCGGTGACGCCGCCCGGACTTTGTATTTACCGAAGGAGGGAAGCTCTTGTCCCAGCTTTCCCTTTCTTCGTTTCAATTTTTTCTTCTTAAATTATTCGCTTTATAAATAATATCTACCATGCATTAACTTTAGCTCAAGTCGAGTTCACGTGTAATTCCTTATACATCTTCCCTTAAGACGAACATATATATTTTAGCAATTTAATATAACAAAGAAAATTATATTCTTTAATTTTCTTTGTTTATTTTCTTTGTTTATATCAAAAGCCAAAAAATAATGTAGATTTTTTAATCTTTTTTTTTTTTTTTCATTGGTTGTACCTGGAATTTAAATCATGTATATATTTTTGGTCTAAAGTAACTAGTTAATAATATTGAGGGAACGAATCGGATATATAATAGTATTTGATGTAGATCCAATTATATTCAGCTCTTAAAGGTTCCGAGTAGGATTTGAGCTCATGCATGGTAATGGTAATAATATTGCCGATGGTGATGAATTTGGGAATATCCCTTATAAATTTTTATATATGTATATAGGCGTGCATTTCGCGTAAGAAAAAGTTGTGATGCTTAGATAATTGGCACTTGTATGTAATGCACATTCGGGAGTGCCAATTTTACATCACATCTCGTCTCCACGGATATTTATTTTAGATCATCAAACTGTTCAGCTATCAAAAGTAACATAACACGATTAGTGGTGGGAGTAAATTTAATTAGTATATTGAATTTTTAGGTAATTAACTTTAAAAATGAAGCTTAATGTAATACTTCATCATTTCAACACGTGGGATGGACTAAAAGGTATATAGGTTATCAACTTTATTATCAAAATTATCGATAGATGTCTAAAATATAAATTTTACATAAATTAAAAAATTAAAGGAGAGAAGAGGTACCAATTTTGCTCATAATAGACCCATGCAAGTATGCTAATAAAAAAATTTGGTACACCTTACTTTAGTATACTTTGAGAATAAACTAATTTTTAGACGTATTTTATATTTAACTTGTGTACTTTTAAATATTTTCTTGTAGGCAAAATATTTTATACTTGAAGAAATCCTTTTTGAGACGGAGGTAATAATTTTTTTCGTTAGAGAGCTGGTATGTATATAAATTATTTTAAATCAACCCAAAAACTTCAATTAGAATGATCGATCCTTTATTCCATGTGTATGCCTAGGCGTGCGTGTGATGGGAACATTGTCGACGTTGTTCCAAACAAATAGCTCCATCTTTGAGCTTCTCTTAAGATTTCATTATCTCTCTTTTGGCATCAGCCAAAGCATATACTAAGGAATTATATCTTGCCGAAGGTCTGAAGCTAAGGTATAATTAAAACTTAGCTTAGACCGTTAAGGTAGTTAATTATACTAGTCTGGACGTTAATGAATTTAATTAAGAAATTGATATTCTTACAAATAAAAATGATAGTTTCACAAGTTCTTTTTTACATAAATAGTAAATAGACCCCACACTCGTGTGAAAGAAATCCTACTTAATTTGTTTTATACTACGTTGTCATGCAAATGAACTTGAGGAAGTAAGGCCATTTGTAATCTTTTAAAAGCTATTATTCATCAGAATAAGGTGAATGCATGCATGATATTCATCTCCTTGGATTTTATATTAGGGCTTACATTTAATTAATTAAATGTAATTGATACTAGTTTCATAGTTCACTTGTACGTTAATAGTTGACATACTATGATACTCCCTCCTTTCTATTATATAGATCGTTTTAGAAGTTTTTTTTTCTTTCCAAAATATAAGTCGTTTTACATATATCTAGGAGAACAAATTTAATCATTTCTTATTCTATCTTTAAAGATGAAATAATTAAGAGAGAGAGAGAAGGAAAAGTAATTAATGTGTGTATAGGTAATAATGGAATTTCAAACCAACATTAATTGTCTAACATTAGTATTAATGATATTTCTTAATTTGTGTAATCATGTTTTAAACGACTTATATAATAGAAAGGAGGGAGTACTAATTTGAATTAACCAGCCAATCAATGCATGGTAAAGCTGAGTGCTCCAATGGCTAAGGAACAACTCACTTTGGGAGTACTAAAATATACAAGTAAATATTTTTAAAAACTAATAAGCCTGAAATAGGTGGGCTTCAAGTGGCCCATTAATTTAAGGGACTTGGACTAGGAGTTTGGATGTACATGTGGGGCCGGATACGCAAAACTTCAAGTAAATGAAATTCTTCCCCAAGCAGGCCAAAGGCCTAGAGCGGATTTGGTACGGTGAAGATGATTTATCATAGTAATTTGTAAAAAAATTTATTATATTAAATGTGTATTAGTAATAATGTAATAAAAAATCTTACAACTTGCTACATTGAAGTTGAAAGTTGATTCAACTTCACCAGCCGGATCCACCTAGAGCACAGCTGCGAGTATGGGTTACTCTGAAGTGAATTCAAACTCCAAAAATAGAACAGGGGATATCTAGCTTAAATTATTAATTATGCACTACTACTTTTAGACCAAGTAGGACCAAATTTAGGACTAGCAGTGTGGAGTTGGTTTGCATGGAGGACAAAGTGTCTCTGCTCCTACTTATGTCAACAGTTAATTAATAAGAACACTAATCAAACCTGCACAATTCTAAAGGGAAAGGGTTAAAATCACACTAATAAATTTGGTTCAATTATTAGACATGATTCTTGTTCATTTATGGCAAGTAGAATTACATATCCAATTTGCAGGATTCTTGTACACCAAGTGTGATCTCTTTATACTGCATGGGGAATAAGATGTTATTGGTCAGGAGAAAATTGGTACAAGGCTAAGATAAAAAGTACTCCATCTGTTCATCTCCAAACAAGTTTAGAAGTTATTGGTACCTGGTGGATCTCTCTAGGATTATGATAATGCATTAATATAATCCCTTATGACTACCAAAATGGAAAAGAGCACTTATGCTAGCCTTAAGATCCTTATCTGAGTTATCTCCTAGTTTTGGGCATTGAACATTGGACAACATACGTACAATGAACCAAGTTACGGATTATGCTGATTCAACCCATCAATCCAAACAGCTAAAATTCATAGGCATTCAATGAATTAAACAGCTTAAAATGGACTACTCAACTGGCCAGATGAGACAAAATCAATAAAAATAGTGTCTTGAAGTCTAAGTTGCCACCCTTCAATAGCCTGATGCTACCACCTCCCCCCCCCCCCCCCCCCCCCCAACACACACACACACACCAAAAACCCAACTAAAAGAAACAGAGTGTGAGCCAGCTCCGTTTAAAGTTGAAACATTACAGGTAACAGCTAGCCACATCATGGATATTTCCAAATCAAGTGAATTTATTTCACGTTGCTACAGTACATCTTACCTGTTACACAATCTGCCAGAAAACATTCACATGTCTTTGTTTTTCTTGGAAGAAAAAAACTCCAATCATCTGTTATATTTTATAAATCATACACTCGGTTCTCCATCAAAGTACATAATAATGTTGTAGACACACATTTTAATTTATAAACCACCAGCTAGCCACCATTTCCTCCAAGATTTTTCTGTTATGGATTCAATACTTCTCTTCCTACTTTCAATTTCCTTGTTATTCATTTCGTTCCCACTTCAAGTTGAACCAGCCAAAGTTCGTCCCCAAATCACTGTCATGGGCATTGTTTACTGTGACATCTGTTCCAATAACACCTTCTCAAGAAACAGCTACTTCTTACCAGGCAATTAATTTCTCCTAATTAATTCTCATCTCATTTTTACTGACCATGATCCTGAATCTTGCTATAAATTGTGGGTACTGATTGGCTTTTTGTTTTGTGTTTGATTCATTAAATAATCAGGTGCTGAAGTGAAAATAGATTGCAGGTTTGAAGCAAATTCTCCAAGAACAACAGAGCAAATAATATTCTCTGCAAACAGAACTACTAATAAACATGGGGTTTATAAGCTTGAATTACCGGCTGTCGATGGAATCGAATGCGCAAGAGATAAATCAATAGGGAATTCCTGCAGGGCAAGCTTAATGGGGAGCTCAAGTGCTTCATGCAATGTTCCTGGTTACAAGAGCACAGCAGATGAAATTACCATAAAATCAGAACAAGCTAATCTCTGCATTTACAGCCTTAACGCTATGAATTTTAGACCTTCCAAGAGAGTTATTGCCTTGTGTGGAAATTAGAGAATAAGTACGTTTTCAACTTCTATTAATCTATTTACTTGCTTGTAATTTTATTGGTCACTCTTAGCCTTATTGATTAAATGCATTCCTGTTATCTATGAGAGCAGTCTCTTTTATCTGATTAAGAAGGTTTATATATATATATATATATATATATATATATAAATTGATCACAAGATGTTTTTACAGATTTTTCATTTTAATTAGTTTAGTTCTATTTGTGGTATATTTCTACAAATAGGAAGTTCAGAGAAAAAAATTATTAAGACAACAAATTCAGTGCACTGATATCATGTAAGTGGAAAAATAATGAAAAGTAGACTAGCAAAGTTGTACAGCATGTGATTGTAATGAAAAATGCTATGTATCAATCACAGTTGGTAGTGGATTATATAAGATGCTAGCCCAAAGATTCATTTAGGCCTTGGTATTCATTACATAAAGATTCACTTGACCTTAAACATGATAAATATCGATTGAGTTCTAACCATACAAGGAAATGGAAATGAAATCCATAAATGAACAAGTTTCAACCTTCGAAGTAAACTGAAACTTGGTATACACCTTCTAATGCAGTGAGATAAAATCCCAGCATTGTGGGCACCCTGTCAGTTTAGATTAAATTCAAATACATAGTTTATAATTCAAGAGAATTTGTTATTAGCTTAATATATTTAGGCCTTTATGATCTCTAAATCTGCACAAGTTCTTGAAATATCTTCATGGCAGAATTAGGCAATCCCAGAAGCACATTTATGCTTTTTCTCTCCTTTCCATGAGATAAGAACAATATGACTTCCTTCTCCGGCAGAGACACCGGCCCGGACAGAATAGGCTCGCCCCATCCGAAATCCGTGTAGTGGAAACCAAGCCTAGACCAGGTTGTAATCAAAAGGGTGGAAGCCAAAGAAGGCCTAGCTCTTGTTGCCTCAAAATAGTCCATGGCTGATCTCATGTAATTATCCGTAACCATCTTCACTGCCTTTTGAACCAATTCAACTGCATAAGATAACGGATTCTCTAGTAGTTCACCTGCTTGGCAGATAGAGTTTGTTAACACAATGCCATTCCCAAAATAGCCTTTTGGGAGTGGAGGGTCGAATTTAGACCGTCCATCAACCGCAAACAGGAGTTTTGTTTGTTGATCAGGCTGAAAATTCAGTGCCTGGCTTCGAGCTCTCCACACAAAAGCTGAGAGTGCTTCAAAAGTACTGCATTTGTCAAGAATATTTCCCTCAGTTGCTTCTTTCTTGAGTTTTTCTAGCTTCTCAGGGTCGAAACAGAAGGACTTATAGACCCTTTCTTCTTTATAAAGTTCAGTACTGCAGGATAAGTCTTGTATCTCTGCGAATTCTTGGTGCTGATACTCTACTTTAGGTGGGTTTCGGGCTTTGAGTATGGTTCTATCGAGGAATGGAGGAACAGATAGGGGCAGCCCTCTTGCAGTTTCGCCCCAGGAGTTCACAAATTCCATGGCACCAAGTCCATCAAAGATACAATGGTTCATGCACAGCCCAAGAACAAATCCTCCACATTTGAACTTAGTCACCTGAAAATCAATAACAAAATAACTTACATTAACATTACTTAACCATATTTTACAGTCAAAATCATGCTCATATTTAAACTGAATTTTAGTATGTGAACCTGAGCCACTAGAGGAGGAATCTCTAGTATATTCTTGGCACCAGGAATGTCATAAACCAACTTGCCAAGAGTCACAGGATCAGGCTTTGTTATGTCTCCAATCTCTTCAATGGCACGGTTTGCTTCTGCCTCAACAAAAACAGCACCCTCTCCGGTGCAATCCACAATGAGCTTGCCTTCGGGGCAAATAGTTAGCCTCCCGGCAAGTGGATAATAGTGAACAAGAACCTTTTCTAAGGCTTTTCTTATGATTCTTGCAGCATTCTCATTGTTTTTCTCATCTGATCTGAAGCAATATATGGTACGGACAATTACCGCAATGTTTTGATCAAGGTTAGAGAGGAAGTATAGACCCTTCTCTGTTTCCTCTGCTGGAGGAACCAAATTTGGTTGTCCAAGCTCCACAATAAGCTCAAATGCATTGCCATTGCTCTTCTCCATTGAAATAGACTCCAAAAGCTGACTCATAAATCAAGAAAAGAAGCTATAAGTTACCAAGATTTATATGTTATGTAAATGAAATTTGATAATATTACGTACCTGAAAGCAAACACTGCGAGCAATATATGCTGCAACAGTGCAAAGTACAAAGAGGACAGCTAGAAATACTGCAGCAGAAATAAGAAGGGTGCCTTACTTTGGGGTTGTGGAGAAAGAGTTTCCAAGAAACTATATATATAGCAATAAAGAAAGAGTGGTAGTTTAGTTGAGACATTCTTTCAAGAAACTTAGAAGGATGTAAAAGGGACAAGTGTTTCTATCTAAATAGCTGTGGTGCATTGATATACTCATTCCGTTATTAAATTAGAGATATATTTGTGGAACAACGATTTTTAAGGAAAAAAATTATGTTTTGAAACTAGAATTATAGTAATGGTGGCTCGTGCCATGATATCAATTAAGAATAGAAGTATGGCTTATTAAGAATTTTATGCTTCTTTATGGTTTAAAAATAGAAATATATTTTAAATTTTGAAACTATCAAATTTTGAAAAGGAAATAGTAGTAAAGAATTATAGGAAGTCAGAGAGAGATTGTTGCTTGGACGCAGTCAACATGCAGATATAAAAGTTTTTCTGATATGGGTGATGGTAGGTCACTGACTGTGGGACAAAAAAGAAAGAGCGAGATACTTGCTACTTGGTAGTTGGAGTTGGCATCCCTAATTAGCTTGCTTGCAATGCTCTGTTTCTACACATAACATGCTATTAGTATTAGAAATTTTTCTTCTTTCTCAATTCAGAAATGGAATTTTTTGTTTTTCAATTATGAAGTCAAAAAACAATTTGGAAAGAAGAAATAAAAGAGAAGCATACCAACATATACGGATTCCAAAGCCACCCTATTGTTATTTGACAAAACATAAGATTACACTATTGAACTTGTTTAATTTTAAGTATTTGATCACTAATTTTAAAAAACATAAAATTAGGTCATTAAACTTTTAAAATTTTAACAATTATACCATTCCGTTAAAAAATCTAGATGGATGTTAAATTTTTACCTAGATTTTTAGACGTGACATTTAAAATAAAATAAAAATAATAAAATATTGAGATGGACAATATGGCTTTCAAGTGGGATTAGACGAGAGAGATTATTTTCTTATGTGGCAATATAAAAAAAATAAAATTATTAATTTTATGGCAAAAAAAATTAAAATAATAATAATATTAAAATAAATATATTTTATTTTGGATTATGTAGCAACTATTTTCCCTCTCTACAACCAAATCGGCAAATGTTTGAAACTCTGCATCACATCCTTTTGATTTGGGCATCTATGAATTTGTTATTTTAAATTTGTTGATTGACACCGTTCTTTTCGGATCAAGCTTATCAAACCGATCATAACAAAATCTAGAAAAAACAAAAGCAAGAATCTCATCAAAATGTTACAACAGCCAATAATCAACATCCTTCACTTTACCCTTTAAACACCCATCAAGAACGTCAATTCATAGAAACCCAAACCAAAACATTTCTGAAATTTTCATCAAAATGAAACCATAACCACAAAAAACCTTTGTTTTTGAACAAATTCATAAGGGGAAAAACCCAAATCATAGACCTAATTCATTGTTTGATCTCAACCCCAATTTGCCACCACTTTTCTCTCTCTTCCCCTTTTTTCTTTCTAAAACCTTTGTTAAATATACATATATATGGCAAAATCAGCGGCAACTCAAGCCTGTTAGCCACATGAATACCATTAAACAACTCAATCAGCGCCTAACGAACCCCAATCTGGCCACCAAATCGAGTTGGGATCCCGTTTCGGTAAGGAATTTGCAGAGCAGAGATACTTTAATCACTTTCTCTCTCTATATTATAGTACATATATACACTATAATCGAGGCAATGAAGATTAAGCTTATTGGGACAGTGTTGCTAATGGCGACGCCACCGTCTTCGTCCCAACTGCCATCGTCTTTGTAATTGCTAGCCTATCTTTTTCACTCCTTTTCTAATTTATCTCTCATCTCTTCTTTTGATTTGATTTAATTCCTCCAGATGAGAGAGAGAGAATGATTTAGGGATTAATTTTGGTGTGACTCATATATTTATTTGTAAGAGGGGTAGATTTATGTGTGTGTTTTAACCTTGATCGTATTGAGCAATGGTGGATTTGAATCATTTTAATTTTAATTTTTAATTCCATCGTAGAAATTCTCTCTTTTAGAAACAAAATTCACGGAAGCATTTGATAAGCCATATCATCATTTAGTTATTTTTTCCTTCTTTTTTTTTAAAGCCACATCTGAAAATTTGGGTAAAAATTTAACATCCATCTGAATTTTTTGACGAAATGGTGGAATTGTTAAAATTTTCAAAATTTAATGATCCAATTCTATTTTTTAAGTAACTAGTGATCAAATGCTTAAAACTGAATAAATTCAATGGTAAAATTCTATATTTTGCCATTGTTATTTCAAGGCCTAAATAAAAAATAGTATCCTGAACTTTTAACGTTTTTTCACTTTGGGGATTGAACTCTCAATTTTTTCAATTGAATGATTAAACTTTTAATTTTTTTCACTTTGGGGATTGACTTATCTGTTTTTTCAATTAGGGGATTGAATTTTTAATTTTTTTCACTTTGGGAGATTGTCTTCTCAATTTTTTTTAATAATAATAATAATAGTAATAATAATAATAATAATAATAATAATAATAATAATAATAATAATTATTATTATTATTAGTATTATTATTATTATTATTATTATTATACTTATTATTATTTTTATTATTGTTATAATTATTATTATAATTACTATTATTATTATTAGTACTATAATTATTATTATTATTATTATTACTATTACTATTACTATTATTATTATTATTAACTTTTTTATTATTATTACTATTATTATAATTATTATTGTTATTATTATTATTATTATTATTATTATTATTATTATTATTATTATTATTATTATTATTATTATTATTATTACTATTATTATTATTATTATTATAATTATTATTTTTATTATTGTTATTACTATTATTATTATTATTATTATTATTATTATTATTACTACTATTACTACTATTACTATATTATTATTATTATTATTATTATTATTATTAATAATATTATTATTATTATTAAAAAAAATTGAGAAGACAATCCCCAAAGTGGAAAAAATTAAAAGTTCAATCCCCTAATTGAAAAAACAGATAAGTCAATCCCCAAAGTGGAAAAAATTAAAAGTTTAATCACTCAATTGAAAAAATTGAGAGTTCAATCCCCAAAGTGAAAAAACGTTAAAAGTTCAGGGTACTATTTTATATTTAGGCCTTATTTCAATTATTCCATAAAATTGTGCACAAGAAAGGGTTGGAAACCCACTTTTTGATCAAGTCCACCAACTAAACACCAAAACGGGCTTGTGGAAATCCTTAGAACAGAGGTGGTGTGTGCGTGTGTTGAAATGAAGGTGCAACTAATTCAGCTTGGAATTTAAAACAATGCAGGTTCTGTCATTTTTTTTTTTTTCAAAATTGAAAATACATTTATATTTTTAAATTATAAAATGATATGAAATTCTTAAAATTTCGCTACTAACAGATGTATAGGGAGGGCTCACTCCAAGGTTAAAGGTACCGAAAGTTGAGACAAATTGAAAACTCATTGTTTGATCTAAAAAAGATTTTCAGAAACTGCCATGGAACATTCTCAGCTGAGCTCCTCATTTTTGGGGATCTACATAATAAAGAAGTTATTAGAGAAAGCATAGATAAGCTTTAATCTTCAAAATTTAAGGACTAATTTATAAAATGGACTAATTTATCATGGTCTGAGTCCTTTCTAAAAGACATTCGCAATATACAACAATTGCAAAACAGTTGTCCAATTACTTGAATTTATTATAAGAGCTAAAACATGTAGCTCAAGTTCATGGTCAGAGTGAGTAACAAAGGAAAAAGGCAAGGCGGCATCATATAAAGGATACATAAATTGTGCTTAGCTTTGAACATCAAAGATGAAAAAATGCTTAAGCATTGGCATGTAGTTACCATAAACAACGCACCATAAATCCCACCAGACAACTACAACTGAGCTCTTTCCAAATTCTTCATTGATAACAACGAGAGTACAATTCGTCAATCTGTTGCCTTCTCATGGATTTGCTTAAAGAGTGAGAATCTCACAAGAACTCGTGGACTCGCAACAGATGAAGGGATCACAGACTCCCCTCTCATAAAATCATGCCTGGCCACACTTGCTTAGACAAGCAATTCCCTCTTCCAAATAGTCCTCTCTATTTATCCAAAATTCTGGTGCATCCTGCAAGAGTTAATTTTCTCTAAGATGGTCCTATTAATGTGTCACAGAATATCTGAATCCATTTCAAAGCAAGACACCCATGCCCAAGCCCATAAATTAAACTATTTAAAAAATGCACCCTAGGAAATGGATCAAATTACTAAAAAAGTGGGTGTGCAACTGACCAGCCTTCAGAAGGGACTGAAAGAATCTCAACTAGAATTTTCATGCATCTACAAATTCAATTAACTAAATGCAACCCAAGAGAGAAAGAGGGAGATAGAGAGAGGTACGTCGTACCTTCATAATTCCAGCAAGAACTGCACCTCCAAGGTACACCATGTGCTTCCTTCGCGGAGGATCCTCTATTCTCAACCGAAGTTTCTGTCAATCACATTAGAGGGAAAAAAATTGAAACTTGGAAATAGTAACAGGTTAAAAATTGTTCGATTGATGCACAAGCAGGAATACACCAATATGTCAACACTCAGATGGCAAGTAGATCTTTTAGAGTTTCTGTTTCAGGAAATACAAACACATTCATTCTTTCTGATTGCTAAAAGAACAATGTTATTTGGGGATAGATGCTGATTGCAAATATTGCAATCGAAGTCCGGAAAATCAATAGCCAAGAGCCAGGAGGTGTTATACAGTGAGTTCCAATCAGAGCAGAAACAACATGAACGACCAACACACATCAATTTTTGCGTCGATAACATGTACAGTAACTCAGAGCATATTTATCGGAACTGGACCGAGCATTGAACCGATCGAGGCACTAGTTTAGCGGTTCATTGGTTCAACCGGTTGAACCAACGGTTGAGCCAGATTTTTATTATTCTTTCCGTCCCCAAAAGAATGACTAAAGGTACAAACTTTTTTTTCTCCAAAAGGATGAGATAAAATACATAAAGTGACAGGTAATATATCGTTTAGTGGGGTCTATTAGTATAAAAAAATAAAAGTACTCGTTACTTTATATAATCTTGTGGGACTATTAAGGATAAATTTGGAACATTTTTACTTTCTTTCCTCTACTTTTACTTTTCTTAATATGTGTGCAAATTGTTGCAAATTGTACTTTGCTCATCCTTTTAGGGATGGAGGGAGTATTAAATTATCAATAACTCTTGGGCGACCGGTCCAAATTTTTTTCTTTTTATTACTCCTAAAATATTTATAATATTTATTCTGATAATTTTTTTTACAGAATTCAGTGATTTAGGTAATTTGAATGCATGAAAATAACAGTGTTATACAATCTGTACGATACTATTATTTACATGCATCCAAATTACATCTAAATCACTAAATTCTGTAAAAAAAAAAATTATCAGAATAAATATTATAAATATTTTAGGAGTAAAAAAGATAAAATTGGTGTAAATATATTTATATTATCAAAAATAATACCTTTTCCATTTCAAATCATAAGATAAATATTTCACTTCAAAAGTCAATTTAAAACATTTTTAACTCAAAATTAAGTTGATTCATTAAAAATTATGAAACAAAAAATAGTGCAATAAGTAAAAATTTATAAATGTTTACTAAATTCATTATTGTATAGACTAAAATTTGATAAATCTGTCAATTTTGAGTTTGAAAATAATTTTGAAACGGAGGGAGTAATATTTATTATAAAATATTAAATTTCTATTATTAAAAATTACTAAGTAACCAACTAGAGACTAATGATTATAAAGATCTATTTAATTACAAGTAAATGTAAATTAAAGGAATAATATGCAATATAAATAAAATCATTTAATTTTTTATTAGCAGGAAAGAAAACAATTTTGTTTGATAAGTAAGAAAAAGAGACAATTGCAATAAGCCTATAAATAATGATTATATTATAAATACAATATAAATTAAAACTATAGTTATACTACATAATACAACAAATAAATATGATAAATCTATTATTTTAATTAAGTCAATTTAAATGGTATAAACTTACACGCATCCGTATATAACATAGTTAAGTCATACTCCACTACTTAATACTATAATAATATAATAATACACTACTTAAAAAGTAACGAAAGTCTAATATTTTAATCTGCTCAAAAGACGCAGACAATAATGTAAAATGAAAAAAAAGACACCTCAGCATTAAAAGAAAGCAACCCAACTCTCAAAGTCAGGTGATACTCGTTCATCGGAGAAAAAAAAAGGACCAAACGGAGAAGATGAGCACAATCCAAGTAAGAGATCGAAAGAAGGAGATGATAAATTTTATACCACTGCATGACAATTTTCTCCTCTTTAAGTTTTTGGTTTGCAACTTTTAGTCTTAAAATCAATTAGTGAGTTTCATATGTAATCATAATTTCTCTTCCTAATCCAGTTTTGTCATCATCAACCTACCAAAAATTATCCAAATTCTTTAAAATAATCCATACTTATTCAGTGTGCAGTCCGGACCGGTTCTTTAAAAATTGGCCGGTTCACCGGTTTTCTAAAATATCGGCTGGCTTACGTGGTTTAACCCAATTTACTTGCAATTCTAGTCTTTTTAGTGAACCGGACCGGATTGGTATCTGTATCCGATTCCCGGTCCAACCGGTGATAACTATGACTCAGAGTCACATAGACTATTCTCTGTAGACACCCTAATTACTACAAATGTCTGGGTCAAAAAGTATAAGGTCCTGAAATAACTGCTTCCTAAATGCATTAGTGTGACTGAGAACATGCACCACTTTCAATATCTCATATAGAGAGATCACCTACTCTAAAAAGACCCACCCGATAAGACTTCAGTTTGGACTTAAGAGAATGAAGTTAAAATTTAACCAAATCAAGCGCCTTCTATACCATTTTATTTACAGTAACACCATGAAAAGATGCCACAACATGCACTTGCCATGTGCCAAATATGGATAATTTAGCCGGAGAGAAGCAGAGTCCTGAACTGCTTAAAGCCATAACTCCAAACCAACTGAACTGACTAAACAGTAGGACCTATTTGACCAAACTGCACTTCACAGGAAATAGATCTTGATTTTATCACATGGTATTTTAGCATCTTTCAGACCTAAGGCTGCAGATTCAATTGCCCTCAAATCACACTTTTTCTCACCATTTGATGAAGATTGATAGCATAAAACTCGTCAAAATTTCTTAGTGCTCATTTCCCAGTTTACAAGTGCTGGGTTCTTAGAGTCTTAAAAGTTAAAAGATTGCAGCTCACATCTATTTAAAACGGCACAAATATGATATCAAAAATACACAGTTATACTGCATAAGCCAATGAATAATTTAATACTTATTCATCCTAGTTGGTTTTCTCTTTCCAATCAGTAGCCCATGGAACTCAGAGATTACCTTCAGTCCATCTCTGTTCCCTTTCAAAACAACATCAAGATAACGGTCTTGGATTTCTTTCTCGAGACTGCAGAAAACAACTTACGGTTATGAATGAAGAAATTCAAGTAAACCTAGTCAATAAACCCTCAAGAAATTAATTGGTGATAAAACTTATATTAGTATCTTGTAACTCCTGTTAGTGTAGCCCCATATGCACGTGTTCAGCATGAAAAAAATTGAGAAATTAATGGATTGAAGCATATGACGATATTAACTGCAAATAACAAGATAAATTACAACTATAAATTAATTAATATCATAAAGTTACAGTTAGTTGTTCACATATAATTCATGTTATATGCAAATGCTACATCTCCTCAAGTTTCTGTCAAACAAAATGCTTCATGCAGAATTAGTCCGCATAATACATGCTGAGTTAAGAGAATCTAATCTGACTAAAGTACAGACAGAAAATAGTGAATGTTTTTGAACCACGAGTTCATGAGTTCCACCATAACAATAATGATACAATAAAAGTATAAAACAGTCTGATGGCCCTTATAAATATCAATAGCATTCAATAGATAGCAAGATTTCTCATGCTGGATCAGTAAACATTTAGATTCCTGGAACAGGATCTGACCAGTTTAATTTTTAACTTTATTATTGCATAATGCCATATCTTATTTAATAATAAATAAAAAATCCATCTTATAGAATCTATAGGCATGTTTTTCCAGATAACACTTGTGAAAATGGCCCTTGCAAAACACCAATTCAACATGCATGGATTGCCATTCAATGCTCTATTAAGCTTTATTTTAAGCCCTGGAATGAAGTGACTATATATGGTGTTAAGTTATGCTGCGGATGGCTCAGATGGAACCACTATCTCAAGTTGTTTTTCTGAAACTATATGCAAAACTAAAATAGTATAGAATCAAATTAATTTGAGGTTAGGCCAGTGTTCTAAAAAAAAGGTCTAGGAGTCAAAGGCCCTTCACCGCCGCACCTAGCGCCTAGTACTCAAACCAGTTCATGAATTTTCCGAGGCGCAAGACTACGACTCTGACTTAGCATCAACAGTTTCAGAAAGAAAAGAAGAACAGAAAGAATTGAAGAAGAAGAAGAAGAAGAAGAAATTATCAGGATACCTCCAAAGTCACCTCTCAAAACTATGCAAGATCCACTACCATAAAATTCCTTAGGTGACCCATAGTTGCCTTGTAAAAAATATACTAAAGTAAACTCAAAGTTTCATAATATATTACTCAGTCCTAAAGTTTGGTACGTTTTAAATTCCATCTCAACACTTTCACTAATAACAAATAAATAAAATAATAATTATACCACCTAAAGCGCCTGCCTAGGCGCGATCTGGCCTAGGTGCTCGTAGTTCCCTCCACTGCCTAGGTCCGCCTAACACGTTTTTGAACATTGGGTTAGGCACTTCTAGTTGTGGTTCACTCATAAAAAAAAAAGAGGAAACTTCTTTTAAAAATATAACTAATTCAATCAATAGGTATTGCAGAAAGAGAGTTTTTCTCAAGTGTATGTACAGAATCTGAAATCATTAACTTACACAGGGTAACTTCGAAATAATGCTCATGCTAAATATTACTTTCCACCACTAAAATACTTCATATTCTACTTATAAAATAACAAAAAACTTCATATTCAAATGTCATAAAAAAATAAAGCAAGGTTAAGCAAAAAGGAGCTGAATGTATACCGACTAGGTAATCCAGGATACATAGTACTCCCCCCACTCAAAACTATATGTTGGTAGAGCTGCAAAAGGTAAAATAATTAGGTCCAGGAAACATGTAACATGGAAGGTAAAAAGAATGTAAAACATCGGAGTAGCCCTTGATCAAAGCTCCTCCAGATAACATCAAAAGATCATAAGTTGGCTTTAACAGAAAAAATAAAAAATCGAGATCTTATTACCATCATTCGATTGTCAATATCCATTTCCTGTATACACCTAAATACCATGTCAGCCATTCCATCACCCTCAACATCTATGAGTTCCTGCAAGAAGCAAGACGTCTGAACCTTCACAAACTCAACTTATCAAACTCATGGGTGATGTTAGAACTGCTTGAGCTCATTCTAGATATAACAAATATACTGAATTCATTCGAGGTTGGTATCCCTGCAATTGAGATTGCTCAAAAAAGCATTTACTACTTTATATAACAGTCTATCAGAATGCCAGAATGACCTATATACCTTAAGTAAAGTGCTATAACCTTGAAGTTAGTGACCTACCAAGCTGGTTACTTGGATAACATCTCGTTGTTTTTCTTACTAGAGAACACATTAAATTCATCAGCTAAAAGTCTTCATGAGATAGCCTCTTAATTAGCAAATAGTTTCCAAGGGCCACCTCAATGGCATCAAGAAATTAGAAAATTATTTAATGAGATCAAAGTATGTGAAAGAATTAAAGCTCGTTAGATTCAGCTTTTTCAGCATGCTAGTAGGAATTCAGTATCAACTTTGTTTACCAAAACCACACCTTGTAGTGTCTGTGGTTTATGTCGTTTTCTGACTATCATAGCTGAAGAGTGAAGAATGAATATGATCGGGAGTGTTTTTCTTTGCCTTCCATACAACACACTTTTTGTTGTGGAGTAAATAAGCACAATATAGAGTCACTCATGTAAATCATCCATAGCCAAAGGGGCATTTATTCATTCAAACCAATCTTAGCCATCCATTGCAATATCCAATGGCATAGGAATTTACCTACCGCATAATTGTTTGTAAGATTACCGCACAATAGTTATGCGGTATATGACCCACATAAATATTGGCCATAATACCCCTTAGAGCAAAATAAATAAATAAATAAATAAAAATTATGGGGTATCACACAATAGTTGCAAGGTACACCCTAAATTTTATTTTTTATTTTGCTTTGGTACTTATAAGAGCAAAAAAAAAATAATAATAATAAATTTAAGGGGTACCGCACAACTGGGGTACCGCACAATAGTTATGCGGTACCCTGTAATTTTATTTTATTTTTTTACTTTGGAGCACTACTTTGGTTCGTACTAGAGCAAAAAAAAATAAAAATTAGGAGATACATCACAACTATTTTGCAGTACCCCATAATTATTAAAAAAAAATCCTTTTATACGTACCAAAGTAGTACTCCAAAAAAAAAAAAATTAAATTAAGGGGTACCGCACAAGTAAATTTTTTTTTATTTCCTTTTATATATTCGCTTATAACATGTACTAACAATATATCTTTTGCTATGCAGCGTGAATATATTTCCAATGCTCTGCACATATATCGCCCTGACAGGAATTCTCCAAAGAAAGCTATGTCGTGTGCAATATTAAAAATCGCCTCAAGCAAAAAACTGGATACGACTGTGGAATTTACATCATGAAGTATTGTGATTACATCACACGTGAAAAAACTCTTTCAGGCATTGATTGGACTGCAGAAGATGTTGTACTATTTAGGTATAGGATAGCACACGAGATCCATATGCATAAAGCTCGTGATATGTCAATTTTTTAGCACGAAGCAAAGTTTAATTTGTAATGAGATTTCTAATTTTTTGATATACATTTTTTTGCCTATTAATTACCATTACTGTATATTCACAGTTACATTTAGCAGTGTATATGATTTCCAATGTTATTAAAATGGTCACCAATTCAAAGGATTCAATTTCATTTCCAATTAACAGTCAACAATTGTAGGAGTTAAACCACCACATTATAAAATAAACTTTGGTGTATATTAGCAATACATTCCAAAATGACACTTCCTAAAACGGTACTTCCAAAAAAATGATTCCCACTACATACTAATGCTGCATACGTGTGTTGAAGGAATTTTTTTTAAAAAAAACATTTTATTTTTTTTGCTTTAGAGCACTACTTTGGTACGTATTAGAACCAAAAAAAAGAAATTATGGGGTACCGCACAACTCTTGTGCTATACCCCCAATTTTATTTTTTGCTTTGGAGCACTACTTTGGTACATACAAGAGCAAAAAAAAATTACGGTGTATTGCACAATAGTTGTGCGGTATCCTCTAAATTTTTATTTTTTTTGCTCTAATACGTACCAAAGTAGCCAAAGCAAAAAATAATAATTTAGGGGGTACCGCATAATTATTGTGCGGTACCCCTTTATTTTTTATTTTTGGCTCTAATACGTACCAAAGTAGTGTTCTAAAACAAAAAAAAAAAAGTTTACGGGGTATCGCATAACTATTGTGCGGTATCCCTTAATTTTATTTTTATTTTTTTGCTCTTATAAGTACCAAAGTAGTACTCCAAAGCAAAAAAAGAAAAAAATTTAGGGGGTACCTCACAAATTGTGTAGTACCCCTCTATTTTTTTTTTCTTTTTTTGCTCTAAGGGGTATTATGGGCAATATTTATGTGAGTCATATACCGCATAACTATTGTACGGTAATCCTACAAACAATTATGCGGTAGGTAATTCTCTAGGCCATTGGATATTGCAATGGATGACTAAGATTGAGTTGGATGAATAAATGCTCCTATCCCCCTTTGGCTATGGATCATTCTCTCTCTATATATATGTGTGTGTGTGTGTGTGTGTGTGTGTGTGTGTGTGTGTGAAAGAACTGACAATTGCATTAAATTATGAAACTATGAAAAAAAATGGATGCATGGGCTTACAGGAGTAAAGAGAGCCTCGGGGGCTTGAAACTGTTCAGTGCCAACTTTGATGACCCTTCCATCTGGGAGCTGAATTAATAACATTTATAATCAATTAAAAAGTCACTAAATCTGTAAATTTTTTATTAGAGAAGATATACATTGTAACAAAAAAATAGAAGACATACATGCATGCGAATAAATATAAATATTATTGATGAATAGAAACCCAACATTCTAGAAAATGAAATATTGATGATAAAACAAATTAAGCACAAATTAACATTTTACCAGCTATATTCAGCATGGAATATAGACATACAAGAGAGTAGTGATTACCATACAAGTGACAAGGATTTCCCAAAATTTTAACTTCAAGATATACACCAAACGCAAATAATATTAAAAGAATCAACTTACAGTATAATTCTTGACAAGGATGGTGGTCTCAAGTCCCAGCTGATATTCCCTCTTGTAATCGTAACTTCAGAAAACCAGATCATACATTAGGTTATACGTGGCAATCCCCAGAAAATGATACCAGTATATGATCATCCTATATGTTCACCTTATGTAGCAGAGCTTCTCTTTGATATCCCTGACAGTCTCAAAATCAGCACTTCTACTCATTGCATACCTTCATAAAACAAATGTAGATGGTCAACAAAAAGTAACAACAAATGAAAAATGGGATGGTGAGATTACTCTAATCTTACTTGCTTAAATTATCAACACTCACCCTCTTCGCTGAAGCAAGTCAACTAGATAAGATGTTATGTGCCGTCCAGCAACATTCATTCGTTTT
Source organism: Hedera helix (assembly GCA_947179155.2). Taxonomy (NCBI): domain Eukaryota; kingdom Viridiplantae; phylum Streptophyta; class Magnoliopsida; order Apiales; family Araliaceae; genus Hedera; species Hedera helix. Next base: position 34,792,311 of record OX359275.1, read on the forward strand.
GTAAGATGAGGGAATGAGTAGCCATCAACCACCGGAACCTGGAGAATATAAGTGATCATATATATATATATATATATATATATATATATATATATATATATATTGCTAAATAGTAATCATATTTATTTATTTCTGCAAGCTAATTATACTATATTTCTTCAGAATGTAACTATGAGAGTAATCAGAGCATGCAAGACCACTGACATCCTAGTTGAAATGCTAACATAACCGTTACACAGTAATAGTTTATAGACCCTTGAAAATAATGGAATTCCTACCTAGTTGAAGCTATCACATGCATGATAAATTACTAAGAAAATAATAAAATGTTATAACGACTATCACCATAGCTGACCTCAGGTCCTCAAGGATCAAAAGGACACCAAAAATGTGTAGATGTTATGGTGCCATAAAACACAGAAGCTTTAGTGTACTAAAAGCTACATACCATAAACCAAAGCTACCAGATACTATCCTTAACCTAGCAAACCACATATTGGTACTTGCATACCCAAACAGAGTATTCTTACGTATCAATACTCTAAATTTAGTGTACCAAATTTTTTTTTTGTAATTTAACCTATAATCGCACAAATATCAATATTATAACTTATAATTGAGTACTCGATCATTACATTTGTACTAAAAAATTTATAAAACAATCAACTTGTTGATTCAACTAATTTTTTTTAAAAAAAATTTAAGGAAATTCTTAACTATAAGAACTTTTAGCTATGCAGTGTACAGCGTATTGAAACGAATCACATTTAAGTTAACACTGTCACAGACCATCAAATTTGGCAGGTCGGACATCACCATGAAGTCAAATACTTTGATTATATATCCCAAATGATATGAAAACACGACTTCAAACTTTTATAATGGATTTTCAACCCAACTTTATAGTGAAATAAACCTTGCCATCCACGTAAGTATACAAGGACTGTTTTATGAAAATAAAACAAGAGGGAGGGGGAGGCTCTTTAAAATTTCTGCGTACACGTAATACAATATTTTTTCCATACTATATTAATAAACTCTTCTAAAATGCATGAAGTGCCCATGTCTGACCTCTTCACACCTGGGTAAGGGTATTATAGTTTAGTGTCTCTGGATATGAACTTTCTAAGCATGTCTAAAAGTTGACACTTTACTGTAAAAAAGTTTCATAAACGCTCTGAATGTAGTCATTATGTTGCATTTTGCGTTAAATTTGTAAAGTGACACATACAAACAATGAATACATAAAAAATAATTTTGAAATTGGAGCTAAATGAAGAATATCTAAGGATATGAATATTTTGAGAGAATGTTATGCCTTTTCACCTTGGGATCTAACAACTGGAAGTCACTAACAAAAATACATACAAACAATTAACATACCTACCCAACTCCATATAAAAAAGGTTCAATAAAATTCTATAGAACATAGCAACCCATTAAAATTTACTAGGAACGTGGTATAAATGTTATATAAAAATATAAATTGTAGCAATCCTAAAGGCTAAAGCATAGGGTTGGAATAATTCTGGAGTAACATTAGAATGAATGTAACACTATCTAGTTAGGCAAGCGTGGACATCCTATGAAGTGGATTATTTTCAATCCTTAATCCATGACGCACGTGTTGAACTTCAAATTGAGTCAGTATCTAAACTAGCAGTTACATTAACAACCACAATTGTGGAAGGTGGTTAAGGACTAATCCTATATGCTAAAGAGAAAGAGATACGAATCCTTTTCATTTACTACAAAAAATGCAAAATTATATTGTACACAGTTTTGGAAATGAGAAGTAAAAATAGATATGGAGCAGGGCAAACATGCAAACGTGCAATATAGTAAAAGTCAAGATACTCCTAATGCATAGGGTAGAAATTGTTCTTCAGTAAATTACCACATGAGTGACACCATCACCAGAGTCGATGACCAGTCCAGTTAGCAAACCTGAAATTTAGAAAAGTTAATCACATGTGTGAAAGGTTAATTGATATTTTGGTTACTGTACTAAGGGTCGGTTTTCATTTTAGTTACTGAATCTTTTTTTTATTACATTGACATTACTATACTTAAAAAAATGTTACAAACAAGTCATTAATTAATATTCCGTCCAAAAAATAAATGGCAGTGTTGAATAGACTAACGGTTAATATGTGTCAATTGCAGTACTTTAATATGTGGAAGGTGGGCCCTTACACGTGGATATAGAAGAAATTATCCCTAGACAAATGAGTCTTCAAACACCACAAGACCAAGTCCTAGCTTTGACTTTCATTGGCTGGACCGTCAATGAACTTGGCGATTTCATCACTCTTCAGTTAATCCCCAAGTTAGTCTAGGTGAGATGTTCATCTCCCTAGTTAGCATGCTCAACCTCTAGTCTGTTGGCATGTCTCTCTCCCTCCACAAGGGTTTGCCCCTTTATAGCGGCCTCAGTTCTAGCACTGCCAGTGGCCTCGTTGCAGTCAATGAACTGGGCGGAAGACTAACAATCTTGGACCCCGTCCTGGCCAGCTGGAATCTAAGTTGAAAGTATCGATTATCATGCGGATAATGCAGCTTCTCCATAATGGGAAGTTTCATTCTAATCCGTAGTAATGATCCTCTGAATTTGATTCAACTAAAGTTTGTGCTATTGAATCCTGAATTTGAAGCTCTAACAAATAAAATGGGGCAGCACTGGTATATGACTATGAGGATAGCAAGGTGGCAAATGCTCCTGGCGGAATGCGACATTGTTTTCAAAACTCTCAAAGCCATCAAAGGCACTGCCAGATGATCTGCCAGTGTGTTCACAATATCACATCACATGTGGATTACAGTCGAGCAGGGCACTAGTGGTGGTGAAAAAGAAGTGCATAGAAGAATCAAACAAAAAAAAGAATCAAACGAAGAAGAAGCGAAGAATCAAACAAAGAAGAAGCAACTTGAAGAAAGTGCGTAGAAGAAGAAGAAGCAAACTAAGAAAAAGCAACTTGGAGCCCTAATTTTTTCCCCTTTTTCTGAAATGTGCAATTAAATTATATACAATGAATAAACATGTGCTCTGCACATGATACTACACATGGAAAAATGTGCCGTATCACCATTAATTAATTCACACTTCAGCTATTTCTGCTCACGTGACATGCACATGTAGTTACTGCCGTCTATTTTTTTACGGAATATTAACTAATGACTTGTTTGAAATATTTTCTTTAGTATAGTAATGTTAATGTAACCAAAAAAAAATCAGTAACTAAAATAAAAATCGACTACTAATACAGTAACCAAAATATCAATTAACCACGTGTTTGAATAATTTTTGGGCAGAAAATTTTAGTTATAAGTCTTGTTGTAATCATGTGAGGTTTTCAACAGGAAACTCAAGCAGGTATTGCACCCAAAATAAGAAATTCAAGCACGCAGTAGGTTCACACAAGGTGGAACTGTAATTTTAAAAACATGTCACATCCATCAAAAGTATGATATTAAAAATTTAACCTTTAATCATCTCTCTAAGCACCTTGAGCATATAACGTTAAAACTGCCTGAATTTGAATGAAAACACCAGCGAAGTTGTACTTCTCAAACATAATCTCAACCTGTAGTGACAGGTTAAACTTAGGTCAAGATTTGCAAGAGATTGTCACTAACTAATGCATTATTTATATACTGGAAGAATTAGCAACCCAAATTTTAAAGGGAGAGAAAGAGATTCACGGTTTTTGGATGGATTGAGAGGCGGATCCGTGAGCAAGATTTTACATTCTGTTGGATCAACCTATTAAAGATAACGAGCCACAAAGTTAATTCTGTCATGGAAATATTATAACCCCACACTCCAAACTAAGAATCCGAAATGACTTTTCAACTTCTTCTTCTTCTTCTTCTTTTAATAAATGTTAAGGTTTGCCAAGAACACATTTAGAGATAATATTTTTTGATGAGTTTTACGATATTGAAGAAAATCGTGGTACTTTCTGTTATAGGAAAATCTTAATATGCATTAATAAGACAGTCGAAAGGTCATATAGGACAATCATTTTTAGCTGAGGGTATAATTAAAAGATCAAATCAAAAAACAAAAAGCACTAATGCTTAAAATACTAGTGTCAGGACAAAACAAGTTGAGGGAGCTACCTTTAGTTCACTAAAAAATGCATGATCCCATACATGACCCATATCATCCCAATTTTGCACGATACCATTGTTGACAGGATAAGAAATATCTAGTTGATGCCGCCATTTCAAACACGCTTCTCCAACAAGAGTATCCTGTATATACAATAACAAAGAACATTCTTTCAATTGCAAGATAAAGTAATGTGCTCTAAGCATTGAGAAATCAACTCAAGAGTTTGTGTGCTGATGATAGAGGTGTACTTCTCATGCTTATATAGCAATCAACAAGGAATTAGCATTCTAATTAGTTTTCAATAACTGAATGTTCAAAACATTTGCATCAATAGATCAAAATAGAATACAATCCTCTGCACAAGATAAAATCAAATCGGTAATAACTATAGCCACGGACATGAAAAGCATTTTCAGATTAGCTAATCATTGGATACAGCAGTGCACTAGTGCATAACAAGTAATATAATCACTAATTTCATTAATAATAACTTCTAGTTGTGATTTAGGAACAACCATCTAAAACCGTCACATAGATAAAGGCATGTTCACCTGAAGCTCTTGTTCCATCAGGGATTCTTCATAACGCAACATAGGCCTTCCAACCACACATGGGAACACCGAAGTGGGGAAATTCTCTCCGGCAAAGCCACATTTAACATACTGCGTTAAAAAAATTACTTTCACATATGGGGAAAAAACTACAAATTTACGCAAAAAAATAAAATAAAATAAATCCTCCATATAACATTGTCGTAAAAACTCATAAATGTAATCATTATGTGTGCATCTATACTATATACTTAAAAACCCCAGGGAAAATCTTTAAATTTCAAAGATGTTCTTGACCCTAAATCACAGGCCATGATTACAACTATACCAGGTCATGACTGATTGTTAATGGTGAAGAGAAGGGAAATGGCTGATTCTCATATGATAATACACAAGCATAGTTGAATTTATGGAAATTCTCTTTAGAATACAGTGTGGGTCTTCTGCTTGTAGCTTGAATCTTTCACAGTTTCTCAATTTAGCGGATCACAAGAATAATCTTCAAACAAATTAAAGGAGAAAACCAATAAAGAACGAAACAATTATGAGAGAAAAGAGTTACCCCAGTCCCATTGTCGCATACGACAACCTTTTTGCTGTCCATCTTGCAGTAGACCTGCCTTCCTATCTTTGCAGTTACCGAACTTAGCGGATCAAATGGAGGGTGCTTACCTTCTCCGGGAAGGGAATGAAGACGATGAAACTCTTTTTTCAGTTGAGTGGGTTGGTCGGGTCGCGTGTCTATTGACCAACAAAAAATTCTGAATATCTTTTCGCATATAGATTGAACCCAATTCCTGACCAGCTCCGCGCCGATGGACGGGTAAGACTAAGGGCTTTGTTCGATAAAATTAAATGAAATAATTTTGAATGTTTAAATAATTTAAATATATTAAATAAAATAATATTTAATAATTGATATGTTTAAAATATCTTAATAATATTTTTATTATTATTTTATCCTTACAAATTATGTTGAATATTTAACTATTAGAGATATAATTTAATTTTTGATTTTTAATTAATATAATTATTAACTATTGTATAATATATAACAAAATTTATTAATTATAAAAAAAATTTAATTCTAATTTTTTTAAAGTTATATTAATTTTAAAATTTATACACCACTTAAATTTCTTACCAAACCAAAGAAAGTAACAAAAGGAGTTCAAAATGCCAAACAATTTTCACTAATAATCTAATTAATCTCTTCTTTTCATTTATTCCCTTTTCACAATTCTTCATACTTTCTCTCTCTAAAACAAACCCTCCCCCCAATGGAAGTCTCACTGAAACTCCAATAAAATCAAAACTCATCTCTAATTCTATCCTTAAACAGTCATAGTGGCAGCAGTTCAACTTGTAACAGCAGCAGTAATCACAATGGACTGCTTCACCCCATCACCATCGCCTACTTCGATGGCAGTACCCGTCACCATATCTAAGCCCAACAATCCATACTCGACAACTTTTGTCCAAGCAGATACTTTATCCTTCAAACAAGTAGACTTATCGAATCTTTAGAAATAGCCAAGCACGTCGCCATTGAATTTTTAGATCGATCTACCTTCTGTGATTCAATTATGACCAGTAATTGCAGGAAGGGTACGAGAATGAAACGTTCATTCAGCCAAGCAGTTGATTGAATAAGGTAAAAAAATTAGCCTGATTCGATCAGATGCATATGACCCCATTCAGATCAATATTTACCCAAACAAACGGTCTTAATGGCTGACCAAATCAAATAGAAGACTATTCAGACTCATTAAGTTGCTGTCAAACACCCTCTAAGTTAGCTGCATGATTGACTACGCAAACAAAAATTTTATTTATCCATCCTTTCTAATTTAGAGAGAAAATTTTAAAAAATATATTTTTTCTATTTATATAAATATATATCTAATACTCTCTTCGTCCCTTAAAGAGTGGTTTATTTTAAATTTTAAAATTAAAATTTATTCCATTTACTTTAAAATATAAATAAAGTGACTATAATCATAAAAAATTATATTTAATTTATTATAATATTTAATTTTTGAAAATTTTAAAATATAGATAAATTTATTTAATTATTAATTTTAAAATTAATTAATTAAATTTAAAAAATTAAAATAAGCCAATATTTACGAGATAGATGAAGTATTTATTAAAAACGTTATAGTGAAGATATAGTAATACCGATGTTATCCAGAATATACCAATGATATATTTGTGAGATGAGAAAAATTAAACATAAAAAGAAATACGGACCTTAAATTGTACCGGTACATGTGGCAAACACATTGGCCATGTTTATTTATAAATATTATAATTTTGAAATTATAATATCAAGATATGAATTATAATTTTAAATTTATATTTGTTTGAAAGGATTACGTAATAAAATTATTAATCTCTAAAATATCTTGTTTGTTTTTAAATTTAGATTTTGAACTATTAGTCAATGGATTATAAAATATCTTAATAGTCTTGGGATTATAATTCTTAATTGAATATGATATTAAATAGTATCTTATATTAAGTCATTTTATAATATCTGAACTAATAATCTCAAGTTCAAATTTAAAAATAAACAAGACAAATACGAGATTAATAGTCTTATTCCAAATGTAATTCTTGTAAATAAACATAACTTTAGAATTATAATTCATACATTGAGATTATAATATTTATAAACAAACATGACTTATGTGTGCAACTAAGATTTTTTAAAAATATTTGAATAAAATTTAAAAAGCATGGATAAAAAAAGATTTGAGAAAAAATATGGATAGAAAGTGAAGAAAAAAAAACTGGTGATAAGTCGTGGGTGAAGTAGATTTTTTATGAGTTAACCGTTGTGAATAAATAATTTAACTAAAATATAATAATTTAAACTTTATCATAAAACAGATTAATATTGGGTAAGAGGTCAAATCCCCCTTCCAATTTTATAAATTAGATAATAATGTTAAATATTATTTTCGTTTTAAATTATAAGATTAATATTGACTTTTAAAAAATTAATTTTAATTATTTGTAAACTCAAAATTGAAAATAGATGAAAAAAAAGCAGGGCCATTGGGCCCAATTCAAGAAAATTTCTCTAGATGGTCCAGATTGAAAAACATTAAGTAATGTTTTAACAAAGGTCCAAGTTCTGCAACAACAGGCCCGCTATTTGTACAGAAAATAAACGACGCTGTTTGAACACTGGTCGGTGGTCCATCTCAGTATATAGTATTTGATTTGATGTGCCCATCCAAGAGTGCGAGTTGCAATTTCGTTTTTAGGGCTACTGTGTACGATTGCTAAACCCTAGTAGAGCAGAGCTGAGCAGACCATCTGCCCCAAATGGTAAGCCTCAACTCTCTCTATATCTATCAATCTATCTATGTTATCTGTCATCATTTGTATATTGTTTTTCCGATCTCCACTTCCCTGGTTGCTTACATCTATCAAATTACAAGTTGATTTCTTTTATTTTTGTGCACCGATTTGCTATAAAACGCTATGTTCTCTACTTACATATGATTTTGCTCTCTATTTTGTAGGCTCCGAAGAGAGGTGTAAAGATTCCAGTAGCTGCTAAGAAGAAGTCGGTAAGAATGCTTAGAAATAAATATTTACGTGGAATTATAAAGTAAAAATTGTAGATTTGCTCAAGTTTTGTAATTTGTGGGGTTTAATTATTTAGGATAAGGTGGTGAATCCATTGTTTGAGAAGCGCCCGAAGCAGTTTGGGATAGGAGGTGCATTGCCACCAAAGAGGGATCTGCACCGATTTGTGAGATGGCCGAAGGTGGTTCAAATTCAGCGGAAGAGGATGATTCTCAAGCAACGCTTGAAGGTCCCACCAGCCTTGAACCAGTTCACTAAGACCCTTGACAAGAATCTTGGTCAGTTTCACATTGAACCTTATTTTATTTGTTCATTTTCATTATGGATTTGAGGAAACTTGTGTTAAAGGAAACTTTTCATAATGAATTATGTGGTTATAGTGTAATGGCTAATTATTATCAAATTTATGTGCGTCTTGTAATGCTTATTATAAGGCTACTTGTCTGAAGTAAATTACCTGTTTGTAATGTATTTTTTTATTCTTACTATCACCAGCAGAACTGCTATTTGATGGTTTATATTTGGGAAGCTTCCCAGCCCAAGTGATTATGCAAATTATTAGTGATAAGATATGCAGGTATTTTAGTTGGTGAATTTTTCTGCATCATTTTGCGCATATAGATGTAGAGGAAGTGTCCATTGTAAGATTAAGCAAGTCTTAAATATCTTGGTAAGATGCTTCTTTCATTAAGTATTGAAGATTCTGAGTAGTGAAACCTAAGGAGTGGTGGGGGAAATGTTAGTGGTCATGTTAAAAGAACTTAAAGGTTGCTAGTTCGAATGTCCATACTTGGAGTCTATCTTACTTATTCCAGTTATGAAGATTTAAGGGGACTCTACTTTAAGTTTCTGTCTTGATGCACGTGCTATACCTGGAAAACTTAGATTTAGTTAAATACTTTTGATGCAGTTCTCTGTATTATATTTTGTTGATAGATAACTTTCTTTCCCTTTAGGTTAGAAAAAATCTATTACTAACTCGTTATGCGTTCTGGTTTAATAGGGTTTTTTGTCTACTAGTCAACTAAAAGGCCATTTGAGTCTAGATCTTTATTCCTAGCATGCTTATAAGTGCATGGTTTAATCGTTACGTAAACTTTCTTTTACACGTTCATTAGTTGAACTGGTTGGAGTTTGTACTAGTGCTTTTTCTACTTGGGACGAGCATTTGTTGATTCTTAGGCATAAACTGTTATGGCTGTTGATGAATATGCAGCAACAAGCCTGTTCAAGATGCTTCTCAAGTATAGGCCAGAAGATAAGGCTGCAAAGAAGGAACGCCTCTTGAAAAAAGCCCAGGCTGAGACTGAAGGAAAAACTCCAGAGTCCAAGAAGCCTATTGTTGTGAAGTATGGCCTGAACCATGTCACCTACCTTATTGAGCAGGTTTTTCCTTCCTCACTTTCCTATTGGTGCACATATCTATTTGAAATTTGTATTCTGTAAGTTTTCCGACTCACAGCAATTGGTCTAATATGACCTTGCAGAATAAAGCACAGTTGGTGGTTATTGCTCATGACGTGGACCCTATTGAATTGGTAGTCTGGCTTCCAGCATTATGCAGGAAGATGGAAATTCCATATTGCATTGTGAAGGGAAAAGCACGATTGGGAACTGTAAGTGTCTTCGGTCTGTTAGAAGTTCCTTTAGAACAAAGACGTGATATGGTGACTAATTTATATTGTGGATTCTTACCAGATTGTTCACCAGAAAACTGCAGCTGTTTTGTGCTTGACAACAGTGAAAAATGAAGATAAGTTGGAGTTCAGCAAAATTTTGGAAGCCATTAAGGTGCAATATATAATCAATTATGTTCTATTATATATTTGGACATGGGAAGACCTATTATTTTTTACTTGTTAGCAATTACATGCATTTGCCGATTCAGTTATTTTTCTTTTCATTTTTATTTTAGGCCAACTTCAATGACAAATATGATGAGTACAGAAAGAAGTGGGGAGGAGGTATCATGGGTTCGAAATCCCAAGCCAAAACAAAGGCCAAAGAGCGACTTCTTGCCAAGGAAGCTGCTCAGAGGTTGAACTAGAAGCTTTTGTCTTATTATGGCTATATGCTTATCTGTATTGTTAAGGTTTTCATGGGATAGATTACTTACTGCAAGATTTCTAATTTTCCTTGAGGACAAAATCATTATATTTGTGTCATGTTACAGTTTAGACTTAAATGGATGATTGTTGGTTGGTTATAATTTCTGCAAAAAAAAAATTCACAACTTAATGTCTTGAAGAGTTTTGGTCCTAAAGTTGGGAATTACACACATACCAATTTATCTACTTTACAGTTTACAAGTTGATATCCAGAATTTGCCACTTTGAATTGAAATAATGTTCTTCCTGGCTCTGGGAAGACCCATCTCCACCTCCACAACCAAGAAAGCTCTGTGTTACAAATGACTACTCTTTGTTGCATAGAAACATATAAATATTGGCTAATCTGATGATATTGAACTTGCTAAAATGAAATGGTTGAATAATTGAAAAATGAGATTATTCAGGAATAGGTGTTGATTGTTGAGATTAGGCATTAAGTTTAGGAATAGGTGTTGATTTTTGAGATTAGGCATTAAGTTTCTGGTTGTGATTGTTCAGAAGAATTGAAACAAAATCATCAAAGGGATTGTTCACTTGTTGCAATGTGCCAAGGTATACAAATGGCTAGCAAATTCACGTACACTAGGGCCTAGCAAACTAGTCGTTGCTTCAAGAGCTTATCGAGGGCATTGAATTGAGGGAAAGAGATTTGAGGAGGGATTGGTAAGAAATGGAGGAGTGAGAAAAGCCCGGTTGTTGAGAGGTCTGGTTGAAGAAGCCGAAAGCAAGTGAATGCTGGTTAAGGAAGAAGGGATCAATGACTCAGGCCACGAGTGTTGGGTTGTTGAGAGGCCCGGTTGAAGAAGCCAAAAGCAAGTGAATGGTGGTTAAGGAAGAAGATCGCCACAAGTGTTGGGTTCAGTGAGTCGTGGCAGCCAAGTCTGTGGAGGGTTTGCTGGAGTTGGGGAGTCCATGTCCGAGTTGGGAGTGAGTAGTTTGACGCAGAGATCAGCGATTGACTTACTAGGTTTGCAAACTCACTATGGAGTTTGGAAGTCGATGTCCGAGTCGGGAGTGAGTAGTTTGACGCAGAGATCAGCGATCGACTTACTAGCTTTGCAAACTCACTCGTCTAGCGTTTCATCAGATTTTAGTATGAAGTTGGTTACATGGAAAGCCGTTTGGAACCCCGCCACTTTATAGTGTTGCTGTGCCGCTTTAAAACTCGCTCGTCTCTGGAGAATTTTTGACTACTCGTAAAATCCCCTATCTGAATGTTGCATTATGAAATAAATAAATAATCGATCAATCCTCAATTATGCTTTTTAGCTAATATTTTTTAATATATATTTAGCGATAAAAATAATAATTTTAAGCTGTTAATAGTATCAAAATAATTTTTATAATGTTAAAATAAATATATGATTAATAAAAAAATATTATTTTATTAACATTGTAAAAGTCATAAACTATCAAATTAGTACCTAATTACGTTATTTATTGTTTTAAAAAATTTAATGATTCATATCAATTTTGAATTAAATAAAATTTTGAAAATTCAAACTTTATTCAATATTTTAAAATGGATGAAATATATATGAATTACGAGTTTGAAAATATTTCATATCTATTGATTTTTGAAAAAATTATATTTTGAAAAGAAAGAAATAAATTATAATTTAATAATATAACATAGTACTAAGAGAAAGATAAAAAAATAAAAAATTATACTCCCTCCATTTCAAAATTAGAGATACAATTTGACTTTTGAGGTCAAATGATGACTTATAAAAATTTTAAATAAAATACATTTTATGATTAATAGTTTTTTGTTAAATGCTATACAATCTATATAATATATAAATGTAGTAACTAAGAGTTTAATTCTACTCCCAAAATATAGTATTATCATAATTTTCAATATTTTAAAACTTCTTCCGCCCATAAAAAGTAAATTTAATCAGTATAATCCTTAAACATGGAGTCGAAAATAACTAAATATATTATTAATTAATTTGTCTCTCCTTATATTATTCGTTTTCCTCCCATTCCTCAAAATATGTTCCATTTAATTAAAAAGACTCCAAGTTTAAAAAAATAACTAGAAATTAATTATAAGTTTCATTTAAAAGTTTGATCAAATAAAATTACAATAATAACGACAACGTAATAAATAAAATTTAAAAAGATACAAACGAAAAAAGCAAGATATAGTAGAATAAGAATACTCTGTAATTTTTAACTTGCCAATTACGCAGAAGTCACTTCAGGCCTACATTTGACAAGAAAAAGCTTCAATCGTCAATTATATATCCTAAATAGGTCATTGGATCGCACTGCATACCCTCACATGATAAATTTGATGGCAAGAAGCAAGAAGCAAGAACCAAGATGATTGATAGATGTTGTTCTAATATTCTGAAATCCACAGATTAAAATGTATCAATATACACTCCAAAACTAACCAAATTCAAAAGTAAATAGAAAACCTAATTGACTATCTATCTAGCCAAAAATTTCCTCCAACGTCTGCTCTCTCTCTCTCTCTGCAACAATTTTTTTTGTCTCTCTTATTTTCTCTATCAAATTACTTTAATATAAATATTTTCTGTTTGATTATTTTGATTTACTAACAACTTTTTTTTTCTTTATATTTTATTATTTAGGTGTAGATGAAGCAGTTGACCCCTCGAGCCATGGAGGCGTTTGATGATAAATAGTAGAATATGAGTGTCATCTTTTTCATGGCTGAAACTTATTATTAGATAGATAGAGTTGGCATTTTTGTCCGAATATGGTGATTTGGGGCTGTTTATTTGACACTAAAATTAATTCTTAAATTTTGGTGTCAATTTTTTCTGCACCAATTGTACTCGTGTATTAATTCTGGACAGACAGAATTACTACGAAAAATCTAGCTAATTGATTCAAAATAAAACTCAAATTCTCTTGTGATGAAGCAGTTGATCTTATCTCTTTTTTTTTTAATGTACTTTTTATGTTTTGATGACTATATATGGAGTATTTTATTTGGAGAGGGACGTATAATTTGAAACAAATTTGCTTAAAATTGGCATTCGTGATTAATGATATTTTTCAGTTAACAAGATTATGAGGGTATTAATAATCCACATCAAACTTTAATTTGTACGTTGTGTCAATATCTTTTATTATCTTCTCGACCTTTTGCTAACAACCATGCATGCAGGCTTTGAACTTCTTCTTTTTAAATAAAAAAAATAGATTATGAATGAGGGAGGAGAATTAATAAGTTGAATAACAGTAAGTTCTCTTTAATGTGTGTAATTTACTTATTGATAGTATTAAATGAGGTACATTTTTGTGGATGAATTACAAATAATTCATGCACTTTCATTATATTATATTGATATATATTCGTTTCTTATATGATAAGCTTATTTTTTAGGTGTTGTCTTGAAATGGCCGAGTCGATCTTTCCGTGGGGTGTCTGGGTGAAGCATAATATACAAAATCAACTAGTGTTTAGAGGATAGATGAGCAAGTACACAAAGAGATCAACAAGTTTGTGGAGTATAGATGACGAGCAAGTACATGGGCATATGGGTGATTTATATATTTATTGATTTATTTTTTTTCATTACATATATGCGATCCAATCGCTAAAGTATAGCCTTATTTATAGATTAATAATGTATTTATATAGCTCTTTTTCTTCTATTTTAATAATTGATTTTTACTACAAGTACATAATTGAATTCTTATGCGTAAATGTTCTTTTTCAAGTATGTGATCAATAAATTTATGAAATTTTATTTGTGTTAGAGAATCCTTTTTAGAGAATACAAGACAATGAATGGGATATAAGTGGTCTATGTAACATATATTGATGCTATATAATGCTTATTTATGCTCATTAGTTAATAGTTGTATCCGAAGTATTGTTAAATTAATACAAATAATTTAATTTTAAATATATTTTTTTACAAACAAACATAATCTAGAGAAATTAGTGATAAAGGTGGTGCGAGATTGAGTCAATTTTCTCTTGGAACTTCTTGTGCCTCTTACAGTGTCTCGTTCAGAATCAACAATTTGAAAGGGGAAAAGTTGAAAGTTTTGGAACTATTACCCCCATAAAGAAGTACAACTACTGTTAGGGGTGTCCATCGATTTTTTACCGAACCGGAACCGAAAAAATCGAACCGAAACCGAACTCGAATTACCGAAAAATCAAGAACCGGTACCGGTACCGAATTACCGGTTTCGGTACCGGTTCGGTACAAATTCGGTTCGGTTTTCGGTTTTTACCGATTCGTAATATATATAATTATAATTTATAAATAATAATTATATATTAATTTATTTATATATTATAATAATAATATATATAATTAAATATATTATTTTATATATAATAATATATATAATTATTAGAATTATTATAATAATTAATAAAAATTTAATATTATATTATTTATTTCGGTTCTTTCGGTATACCGGTATTTACCGAAATGCAAAATTGTCCGTACCGGTACCGAAAAGTATAAAAAAACCAAAAAACCGAAACCGAAAAAATCGAAACCGAAAAAAACCGGTACCGCCCGAACCGGTACCGATCGGTTCGGTAAAAAACCGAAAAAACCGGTACCGTTGAACACCCCTAACTACTGTACAAGTACATCATCAGTGCATTTTGGATGCAGATTCTCTAGAAACCTATTTAAAGACCAGCCACATCAGTGACATAGAATGTATCTTTGGCTCTCCCTCCTTCTGATGAGAATAAGTTTACAAACACAACTACTGTACAAGTACATCCGTGTTACGCCCTACTTTTTAATGATCAAGATAAATGTAGTATTTGGTTGTTGTGTATGTAGCGTTATCCTCGATGAAATCTCTGCTCTTTTAATACACAAGCTATTCTCCCTGAATATCCTGGTGACATCCCACAAAAGTCCGACCCGATCTTGAGTAAACAGTTCTGACAACATATTGCATGTCAGTCAAGGCAAAGACCGTATCAAACAACAGCGTAGGTCTGTCTTTGGACCTCAGATTAATCACTGTGTAATCCTTTTCAAGACAATCGGCTAAAGGCACATTACGTCGTGAGCCCCTGTCATCGCCTTTCCCTTCTCCAGCTCTTTCAACCTTTTCATAGTCACGATCCGCAGACATAATTTGATGTAATCCTCTCCCTATGCGTGACTCCAAGTGGTAAGAGTGCCATTTTTGCCGTTGCCAAGTCATTACTTCCTTTAAGAACAGTGCGCATGAGTTCCTTAATTGTTGAGAGCCGTTTAGGGTCTTCAATTGCACATCCCGTGACATCATCTGTCACATGAACTATAGCCGCAGCTCTAGCACTGTGTGTCCATATCTCGGCATTCACCACATTACAGTGAAGGTCAGTAAGAACTGCGCTTACTTCAGACAATAGGTACATGGGACCAAGGGTATTTCAACTAATTTTAAGCACTAAAATTTACAAATGTCTGCATCCTTCACGTCGAAAACAGAACTATCCCATTTTGTTATCGCAAAAGATTAAACGAAAGTGATAAGGAAAACCGGTAGCAACAAGAAGTTGATTACCTTTCGGATGTATCTGATGATTTCTTTATCTTTAATTTTGTATCCATCACCATCAGTCACATAAAACACATAAATTCAAAGAGAGTTTATTATGAGAAATAAATGTGGCTTTTTTAATTGTTGGGATTGACTCATATTTCTGCGGATTCGAGTAATGACCACGTACTGTGGTGATAATTGAACACTCATATATACCAAAGTGACTAAACTATTCAAAGTCCAAATGATGAATGTGTTGTTAGTATTCAATTTACTTTTCAAATCAATTTGCAAAATTATGAAATTCAAAATCTATTCAAATTTAATTAATCTTAGTACAGTCAATTATAACTAGTGTAAATTAAATAAAAGGTACTACTTTGAAACTTAAATGAATTCATATCAATTTTAAAATTTCGGATTTTGACAGTTCATAAATGGATTTAAAAGGCAAAATGTATCTCTATTACGGTAGTATGTGCGGATACGGTATCAGCTAGACTGGAGAAATTTAGCAAAAAACAATATCATCAATGAACCATCCCCCGTCAGACGAGATGTATGCTTTGGTGATAACAAGGTTCAAATCCGTAAGAACTTGGACAACTTCCAGCAGAATTCCATGTTTGTTGACACCATCAGATAGACCAACTATGTCATAATCAGATAAAATAGCTTATCAAACTGAATAAGGTAGTGTTTGATAAAAACTGAATGAAATAGTTCTGAACGCTTAAGTAATCTGAATGAAATAAATTTATGAATACTGAATGAAAAAAGTTGTTTGATAAGTGACATGTCTGAAATATATGAATAACATATTTTTACTTTTTTACCTATCTGAAAAAAAAATTCAAAGTTGTTATAAATTTATTTAATATAATATTTAATATTTTTTTTTAATTTTTAATTTTTAATTTTATTTCATTCAGCCGGAACTTAACCATTCAGCCAAAAAAATTAAATTTAGTCATTCAGTCCAAAAATCTGACTGATTTAGCTATTCAACTCTAAACAAACGCACTGAATAACTGATCGATTCAGCCATTTAACTATTCAGTTGTATTAAGTTCTAATCAAACAATCCCTAAACCCATGTCCTATCTGAACTACTTCTGAAATAATTACATCTACTGCAAATTAATATGGCGGCACCACGCAAGAGTTGCTTTCAAACACCATATTAATATCTTTGGAGTTCATAACATAGTAGCAATTTCTTTTTAAGGAAAGAAAAATTAGTTTTCAGAAACCCTTGAATTCTTCACGACTCTGCATCCATTTCCTTTCATTAAAAAACAGACATAATAATACCCAGGAGAAAATTAACTTTAGCATAGTTTAGCAATTCAACATCTTGGACTCCTGGTCATAGTCTAATTCCAAACATATTTTTTAATTTTTATAAACAAACGTGGTCAGAGTTTTGTAAGAAAACAATTTTTAGGCTTTTCTTAAAACACGGTGGGATTGAACAACTAATTTAACAAAAGAGAATTAATAATAATATTGTTTTGACATATATTATGCTGTTTATTGTTTTAGCTATTTTATTTTGATGACGTTAAAAAACAAAGGCTATGTTTGTTTACAAAATATATATTTGGGATAGGACTATTTGTATTAATTTAAAACTATTTTCGACTTTTTTATCTCATGATGAGGGATTATTAATCCCTTCATGTTGAAATATTAGTCCCATAAAGTCATTTAATAGCTTAAAATGAGAGGAACTATTAATCCCAAATTCATCATGGGATTATATAATCCCTCATAAATAGCCTTAAGAATGATAAAAAATAGTCCAAGGACTATTTAAAGGACTATTAATCCCTCATCATGGGATAAAAAAGTCGGAAATAGCTTTAAATTAATACAAATAGTCCAATCCCAAGTATACATTTTGCAAACAAACATAGCCAAAGGGAAAAAAGTAAAATTTATTTTATTTAGATCAATAAAAAACTAAAAGCATGGCAATATGGCATCGCAAATATAAATCTTGGCAGCTCAACATAATAAGATTCGAGTTAGTTGAAGACATTGAGGTTAATATGTAGTATAATACCATTCTTAGAATTGCATTTCCATATGATTAATGCTATGATGAAATTGATGGAGACTTTAGTGAATTGGCCTTGTAATGGCATTATAAATTCTTTGCAAACTAACAAGGACGTTTGGCATCGTAATTGAGGTTGAGTGTAGGACTAATGGTAGCTGTTGGATGAATTCATATTGAAAAACAATATTACTACATTAAAATATAAAAAGAAAACACTCTCAAATATATTATTGCGGAGTTATGAGCTATTTGCTAAGGTTTAGAACTTACTTGGACCAAAAGGTATCGAAAGGTGGAGTGTGAATCCGACTCTAGAGCAATCCTTTCGCAAGATGCTACTTCTAAGGATTCAAATTTCAACTTTATTTAGAGGATTCGTGAATTAGTAAATAGAGATCGGCGTTGTTCTTTGATGCACTCTTGGAGAGAAATGAATCAATGTACAGATTTTTTGGCCAAACAAACGATAGACGTTAATAATATGTATCTTCTTTATCATCCCCAAATGGATTAGGTGAATTCCTGCATAAAAATATATTATGAGTTTAATAACTTCTAGAGTATGTTTATAGTTTTGTGGTCTTTGCCCTCCAACGCACCATTAAAAAACTCTCTATTGAGTCGCATATAAAAAAAAGAAATGAAAAATGATTCATTTAGCCTACTGAGGGTGAGTTTTTTCATTGAAAAATGATATATATGTCGATAAATCTCATAACGAAGTTAAATTGCGACTAACGCGTAACTCTAATGCTACGTTTGGATTGAAGGGGTGAATGTAATAATGGAATGACTCATTCTTATGAAATAAAAAAATTTATGTTTGGTTACTCCATTATAATGGAATGAACCATTCCCATCTCTCTCAACTCATTCCAGTTGGAATGAAATGAATCATTCCACTCTACATTCTATTTTTTTCCCTATTTTATTTCTTCATCCATTTTATTCTTTCGATTCAAACGCATCATAAGAGATAAGATAAGACAATAGTGTCTAGATCTTTTTTTAATTCTTACATATCCAGTGTATTCACATGTGTCAAAAAAAGTTAACAACATAAATTTGTCATTATGTATGTATAACATGACTCCTTTTCATTTGAAGGTGCAATTGCAAGGTCCAAAGTCCAAATCTTAATAGACTGACGGATCATCAAACCACCAAACAAGGCAACAACATTCAGATGGGCACGACAAGGATTGTTTTATGTAAATGGGCCTGGTCCAGGTCCAATAGGACCTTGTCCTCGCTATTTATATCCCAACAATGTTTCGGAGCATTAGATGTATCAAAAGGAAACTTGGGCCTATCAATGGTGGCTCTAGCCATTACGTGTAGCATACTTGGATAGTTTTACATGCTTGGTCAACTTTCTCTAACTTTAAGATGGTATGAAATGGCTTATTATAAATTCCTCTTCTTCTTTTGTTCATTCTTTTTTTCTCTCTCTCTTGCGTGAGAAAGATATAGATTAACAGATTATAACAATAGTGAAAAAAAATAAGGTCAAGATCCATTAAATATACACACCACACACACATGGCTCAAGATTTATTTAGATTTTCCATTGGTATAAATAGTTATCTACAAGAAGACAGACTAATAGCCTCACTCTTTGTAGTTTTTTCAACAATAATTACTGTTGACGCCTGATTCTGTCCGGCTGTCCTGTTGGCCGTTCGGGTAAGATACCTGCACAAAAGTCCTAACGGCTTGGGCCGTTGATAGACTCCTCCGGTGTGAGAGTTAGTGAAAGTTTTAAGAAAAGTCAATAATGGAGGTCCAAGTATTTAGTATAGTTATAATATGCATGTGTGAGTAACCCTTTTCTCCATCATTGACTGGGTATTTATAGCGTATACTTGACTCTTACCGATTCCCTTTGGGGTTGTCCATCAACGTGGTATAATTTGAATAGGAAGGTGATCTCCTAAACCATCTAGGAACCTGACTCCTATTTTAATTCGGATTAGATATAGTAAATAGCCACAACCCAGATAGGTTAAGGACCTATCCCAAGCCTATTGGACTTAGAAGTCCTCATAAGAATTTGCCAAGCTGACGGTTCGTTGGGCCTAGTCCATCATAGATTTACCAGACCAGACTTAGCGAAATATTCATCATAACAATTACTATTTATTTGTGGACAAGTCTCCACACACAATTATCAAATACTATATTTATTTATATCGTTAAAAAGTAAAAAATGACATACCGTATTTTTTAATAGTGTAACTAAAAGTATCATATTCAGAAATACATTTTTAAAAGGACAAAAAGCAGAACCCTCAAGAAATACAATTATATCTAGTACATATTTCGAGTTATAAATACGTAGTCTAGAGGCATAAATTTAAATATTGAAGAAGAAAAAGCTTCTATACTTTGCTTTGAATTTATTTCTTCAACATTGGCGGCTGACCCAAATGAGCCAAACAAGTTTTAAGTACTTTAAAAATGAAAAGTGGTAACTATGTGGACTTGGCATGAGTAGACACAGTATAATAACCGTCTATGAAACTAGGAATACTTTAACCTTGTTATTTGTATCTAAATGTAGACCACACATATACAACAACAAAACTCTGTAGTAAATTACTTGGGAAGCAAGATAACGTAGTTCCGGGAAGGTTGAAGGCTTCAAGTCAAACTCTGCATGCATACCACCCCACCAATGGAAAGCAAAATATACAATAAATTAAGTCCCGCATAACAAATTTAGTTTGACAAATGCGTATCTCTCACATCACAGTAGCACCCACTTATACACGCAGTATGTATATAAATTATGTAGACTAAAATAGAAATTTTATAAAATTTACAAAATTAAATAAAAAAATAGTTTTTTTAATATTTAAAATAAAATAATAATATAATTAAAATCGTAGGGAACACGATTACAACACTAACGTTAGTTTCAAAGAGCCACTGTATATATAAAATTGCAGCATTTGAGTGTCTACCCCTTATTTAATGAATGAATGAATGATTTGGGTCTGGTTGATCAAATCAATTCAATTCAATACCTTCAGGAGATTACAGCCTCCGTGCTCAACAAATTCACTAGTGTCCTTCCGTAGTTCCGTATACGACAAATCACAATAGGACTCCTCATTATCATCATCATCATCATCATATATATATATATATATATATATAACCTTTCCTCCTTCATCCTCATCATCTTCATACTGGTGGTGGTTCTATTTCCATAACCTCTTTTGGACCCCTTCATATATGAAGAACACTTTTTTGTTTTTTCTTCCAACTTTTCCTGACAAACTTAATTCCCTATCCTATTTATTCCTTTCTATTTTAATTTTCGCAACCAATTTCTGGATGATCAATATCCATGATGCTACAATGAGGTTTTAATTAATTTATACTATAAATTTATTCTCCTCCAGAGTTTAAAAATGTGTGTTACTCAACAATTAATATTTTTAGGCATATTAAGAAATGACCGTGTTTCTAATATGTTCATTCCTGCAGCTACAGACCGATAAAGGAAAGCTAATTTAGAGACCTTATATATACAGCCAAAAAAACACTGAGAAAGAAGGAAAGGAAAAAGCTTAAGTGAAACTCAAAAGGGCAACTCAAACAGTAATATGTGACTGAACAATCCAGGAGTCGAATGTAACTGCAGAGGGGTTCTCAAAATTCATATCATAAATGTTAATAGAGAAAGCGACTGCTACTAGGCTAATAAGGAAAAAGGGAGACCAAATCAGAGTTTAGGTTCAGTCATGGAATAACTAAACATTCTGTTGTCATAGACAATTTTACTAATGGAAACAAGCAGGATTCACATTCTCAAGTTGCAGAGCCTAAATCAGGTCAAGGCATGATGAACAATATATCACAGAAAGAGAGGAATCAACTAATTAAAGAGAGTATCACTGGAGATCAGAAAGGCATGAGATTATAAAATGATGCACATACTAATTCAAAAGCTCACAGCTAGAAGAACACAGACATACGAGACTTTCAGCTAAGCTGCAATTAGCTGTCTCAAATCTCAAGTTTTCATTGAAAATATATTAACATTCAACACTACAACAGTGGCTTTATACAGAAGATGCATCTATTTATATGATCATCCTTAGACTATGGTGATCGAGTGATACTATAACCTAAAAGTCAAGATTCAGGTTATTCATAATTATTTTAAAGTTTTTGTTTTAAATGAAATCAGTTTAGCTAGACAATCACAATTCCGAGCAACGTTGATGCATAACATGCATTAATGTAATTGAACTGGTCTTATAAGTTGAATAGTTATTCCAAATAAAAAAGCAGTAAATGCAAATGACTGGAGCTTTTCTTTGAACAGGGCAGTGTTGGGCTAGAACTTGTTCGTAATACAGACAAGTTGAGCTTGAACTCAATTTTAAGGCTCGTGGCATAAACCAACCGAGCTTGATCATTAAAAACTCAGCTCGGAAGAGCTTGTGAACATAATTGGGATCGTTTATAATATATAAATTTGTTAAAGATATTTTTCTTAAATCCTAATAATTAAGTTAAATGTTTATATATTGGTACATTGAGCTTGATCATGCAGAGCTTGGCTTGGTCTCGATTCATTTGCAGCCCTACAGTGGTCCATACATATCCAGACCCCTTTGAGGTCTCTCCCAACACATGGTTATAAGATGACTGAAAAGCTAAAAGGATATAAAGCTTATTCAATTAAACTCTGAGAATTCCCTAAATACTAAGCAAACCTAACTCTTTAAGAAAAAAGCAAAATATGAATTGGTTTTCCAGATCAAAATTGATGAATACAAAACTGACTGAAATTGGTTACACAATAAAGTGCATAATTGAGATCCAAAGCAGTACGGAAACATACAAGTATGAAGTAGGGGATATCTTTGTCAAACAATAAGTAATAGGAGTATTGCTTCCTACACTTGCACAAAATCACACAATTATGACTATCTAACCTACCTAATATTTATCACCCCAAAGAAGCTTATCGGCAATCTATTTAGATTCAAAATCAAGACAAACAATTGAAGGTCGCCTCACAAGATCAAGATAATAAACACACCTCTGAAACTAAAGAAGCTAACCCAAAATCCAAACTATATGGCCCTGCACAATTCCACATGCACATTCAGACCATAGCAATTCTATATTAATATGATCTAACAGTTCTATGCTTCACAACAAAATTGTATCAAAAAATCTAAAGGCCCGGAAGCACCTGTATTTGGAGACTTGGATGAAGATGCCAACAAAGAGGACCGGCCAAAACACAAATTCCAGTGCCTATGAAATTCTCTCAGCTGCTATAGCCTTCTTCACATTTGCAAATATACCATACATAGACCAAGTATCCAAAACCCCCAGCTCAAGTTTGAACATTTTCATGTCAATCTACTGTCCTGACCCTTGAGAATCATCTCTTGGAGATGGTTGCTGGTGATTCTGATGTGGATGCTGCTGCTGCTGGTGCATTCTAGCATTCCCCATCTGCTGGTAAATTTGGGTCAAGGCTTGAGGGCTTAAAACCCCAATATGTCCATCTTGTGAGAGGCCAAGTTCCAAACCAGGGAGCTGCTGATTACTGGCGCCCAAAATTGAGGCAAAACTCATAGGGCCCAAATTGGTGGCTGGCAAGTCAAACCCAGAAAACCCAATTTTTTGCAAGTAATTTGAACTTTCATGTCCCAAATTGGTTGTGGATGGACCAGATGATGATGACTGAAACCCATAGCCATTGACTGCAGCAGCGGGCCATAATCCTGCTGTGGCTATATGGGGTCTCCCCAAATTCCCACCAACCATTGGCCAACTGGTCCTACTACTAGACCCACCCAATTCATCAATTTTCTGATACAATCCTGCTGATAAAGAGGCCCCCTGTTGCGAAACAGAGCCCCCTGCCGCCGCTAAAGCTGACGCCGGTATAGTTCCGGTCCCGGTGGCAGCGATTATGGACGGCTCAGCCTGCTGTAACAGCCACTGGATGGTCTCCCCATCAGATTTGTGACCCAATTCTCTGGTCAGCTGGAAAATTCTGGCGGCACAGAGAGCCGGCATCCTTATCCTTCTACCTCTGCCTTCGACCTTTGTGTGTCTGTCTTTGTTTGAGGTTCTTTTAGGGGCCAAGTGCTGCTTCTTGCCCTCTTCTTTGTCGGCAAGTACAATCTGGAAATCTTTGATTTCTGCAGGCTTATTTTCACCCATGTTGTCTTGGTGGTGGTTTTTTGTGTCTAATTTGGGAGACTCGAGAAGGTTGGCACCTCCTCTCCTCAAGCTGATGCTTTGAGCCCTTGGGATCCATGAACGGGCGTGTTTTCAAGATTTTATATTTTAGAATTATTTTAATTATTTTTTTTAATATATGGGGTGCGTTCTCTTTGATCGAAGAAGGTGACCTCACTTGGCAAAAAAAAAAAAAAAAAAGAAAGAAATGTCTTTTAACTTTCATTTCTTTTCACTGTTTTTGGGAAGGAATGTGAATGACAAAAGTAAAATCTTGAAATCCCAAAGCACTAGTTGTACTGCCTTTGTGAAAACTAAACTTCACGGATCAATAATGTCTCTTTTACACACGCAAATACTCTCTGTGTGTGCGTATTTTTCTTTGTGGAGATGGAGGTTTGATTGATTCTGATTTGACAGACTTTTTTAGCTGCACAATCATCATCTTAGACAGACACATAAAAACCTATTTCTTTCTTACAATTGTATCTCTAACCTGCTGGCTAGTATTATTATTAGGGGATTGATATTAACAGGTACAGAGCAATTTATATTTTTTTGACAATTTTACCTTTATTATTAATCACATCTCTCGCCGAGAATTCTCCAGAATATTCAGCCGTACACCGGCGACTTATTGAATAACTCCACCATTAATCAAACAATACATCTCTCCCCTTCATCTTTCCCAAAATTATTCTGTAAAACCAACACCAGTACAAGTTCTTGATTCACCTCAAGTGTGGATGTTTTCAATCTACTAAATTAACCAACCTGCAATTGTATATTATGTGTAAATCTATAATATGACAGTTGAGTTAGCCGTATCATGCCACTCCCAACCCCATGGAAAAAACTTGTGAAGTTGACCTCAGAAAACGCCCAAATTAAGAAATTCGCCACTACAATTCAATTCACCGTTCCGTCGTCATAAAATAATTTCATTTACTACTCTTCTGGTTTTACCTAACGGCTCGATCCGTCAACGACTCAACATCAACAACATACACACTCTCATATCTCCGCAATTCATTCCTCCTTCTTCCGAACACTCTTTCACTTTCCAATAAAAGTTTTGCCACTGAAATTAAACGACGGCCTCAAACAAAAAACCTCCTTCTTTTGGCTGAAGGTTATGGTGCTAGGGACATATAGTTGAGGTC
This sequence comes from Hedera helix, assembly GCA_947179155.2. Classification (NCBI taxonomy): domain Eukaryota; kingdom Viridiplantae; phylum Streptophyta; class Magnoliopsida; order Apiales; family Araliaceae; genus Hedera; species Hedera helix. Next base: position 34,817,642 of record OX359275.1, read on the forward strand.
GGGTTATGGCGCGTGGTGTTACAATTCTCGTCGGCAAGGTAAAAGAGATCGAGGACAAGAGGAAATTGTATTTGTTAGTAACAAGAGCAAAATTGTCAAAGAATATAAATTGCCCTGTCCCAATAAATACTTCTATCGCTTCAAGATAAAAATCTTAGTTGACTTTTTACGTATATTAAAAAAGAGAATAAAATGATAAAATTATTCATATTTGAATTCACATTTAATTGCATAAACCAGTGATACTTCATAAATATGCATAGAAAATATAAATATGACAATTAATATTAAGTATATTATAGATAAATTATTATAAAAAATAAATTATTTAAAGTAAGTGAACATTTAATTGAGACTAATTAAAATAATACTTAATAAAAAAATTTATTTTAAGACGGAAAGAGTATCAATTTCTTATTATTATGGCAACACCAATACTTATGTAGAATAAATATAAATGTACAACATTCAAATATAATATTTAAAAATAGAATATAATATTAAAATTTATATTTTATTTTATTTTTTAATAATTAAGATAAATATAATATTTAATTTTATTTTTAAATATACGTAGGCTTGTCGGTTGTCAAGGGACTCAAGTGTACATGTGGAATCTTGACATAAAGACACCTGGCAGGTAATGAATGGGGTAGTGCGCTTGCTTCTAACCCACTCTTGGCCCACCTTTAGATATCTTAAATAAACACTTGTAACATTAAAATTTATATGAAGATGTTGTATTAGGAGTAAATACTGGAATGAGACCACAATTCTAATAAACAAAACAAATAGGTGGGGTGTTTCATACTTCTTAAAAAATAGGGCATCCTAAGCGGTTGCAATAATCGAGTTCGTTAAAGAGATACTTTTATTATTCGAGTCCCAAGAGTGTTTCTGATACTTCATGGGAGTGGATATCTTCATCTCCCTTCTAACTTCTTATAAACTGGTGGTCTGCTTTGATGAATTAGTTTCCAAATCTCAGGGAAAAAGTGAAAAAGAAAAAGAAACAAAGAAAAACAAAGTAAAGAATGACCAAAGAAGTATTGGTGTTACTTTTCTTCTTCTTTTTCTTTAATTTTAAAATTATTATTTTCATAATTTTAAATATTAGTTTTCCAAAATCCTCTCTCACGTTATATGAAAGAAAAGACTTGTGAACTTCTATTTATGAAATAGCATTTCTCTCTCTCTCTCTCTCTACATATATATATATATATATGGGGAATAATTCATAGCAAACATTTGTTATGGATACTATTCCAGTAAATACATCTTGAACCGTTGAAATAATAATTTTAATGGATAAGACGGAGTCCCACCCGCTATCTAAGATAACGGGTAGGAAAAAAAAAAATCTCAGTCAACCTGTCATCTAAAACAGCGGGTGGGAAGAAAAAAATAAATAAAAAATTCACTACCCGTCATCTAAGATAGCGGGTGGGAATGAAAAAAAAATAAAATTATTTCCACAACCCGTCATCTAAGATAGCGGGTGAAAAATAATTTTTTTTTAAAACTAACTTTAATAACAATAACAAAAAAAAATTTACTCCACCCGGCATCTTAGCCAGCGGGTGGAGTAAAAGTTTTTTTTTTTTGTTGTTGTTGTTAAAGTACTAAAAAAAAATCTCTACTCCACCCGGCATCTTAGCTAGCGGGTGGAGTAAATTTTTTTTTTTTTTAGTACTTTAACAAAAAAAAACACTTTTACTCCACCCGCTAGCTAAGATGCCGGGTGGAGTAGAATTTTTTTTTTGTAAAACTAAGTTTAACAAAAAAAAAAATCCTCCACCCAACATCTTACTTAGCGGGTGGAGTAAATTTTTTTTTTTAAAAACTAACTTTAATAACAATAACAAAACAAAACAAAATTTTTTTTTACTTCACCCGGCATCTTAGCTAGAGGCCGAAGTAAAAGTTTTTTTTGTTGTTGTTGTTAAAGAACTAAAAAAAAAATTTTTTTTTTTTACTCCACCCGCTAGCTAAAATGTCGGGTGGAGTAATTTTTTTTTTTTAGTACTTTAACAACAACAACAAAAAAAAATTTACTTCACCCGCTAGCTAAGATGCCGGGTGGAGTAATTTTTATTTATTTGTTGTTATTGTTATTAAAGTTAGTTTTAAAAAAAAAAACAAATATTTTTCACCCACTATCTTAGATGACAAATTGTGAAAATAAATTTTTTTTTTCATTCCCACCCGCTATCTTAGATGACGGGTAGTGAATTTTATTTTATTTTTCCTTCCCACCCGCTATTTTAGATTACGGGTTGACTTATAATTATTTTTTTTCCTTACCCGTTATCTTAGATAGCAGGTGGGACTCCATCTTATCCATTAAAATTATTATTTCAACGGTTCAAGATGTATTTGCTAAAATAATATCCATAACAAATGTTTGTTATGGATCATTCTATATATATATATATATATATATATATATATATATATATATATATCAAGCATTGAGATATACTAGAACCCCACTCCTCCTGTCCTCTCTTTGTTACCTTAAACACCACACAATTCACATCTAAGTCAGCTAACAATCCATATCTTCATAAATAAAGAGAATACCATGCGTTACATAAATAAATAAATAAAATATTTATAGAAAATTTTGCTAGAGAGAGAACTTGTAGGATGCCTTCTGTTCCTGGTTTTCTATTAATTAATGGAAGAAATGAAATATTCAAAGTATGAGTGGATGGACATGAATATACAGGCAAGAAATTGACATAAAGTCCCTTAAATCACTCCATAATGACAGATGCAAAGTTTATTACCTTGGGATTATGAGGGGTAACCCAATTTTCAATTGTGTTGAAAGCGATTGTTAGTGCATTGTATACTCCTAAATAACAAGAATAATATATAGTTGGGGAGGTAGGCACTCTCTCATACTGTTATCAAAAAAAAAATAAAAAAAATAAAAAATATTTTTGAAGTATTTATCACGTAATGTCCCACACTATTTATAAATATTATAAGAGATAACTTATCACTTAGGTAGATTTCTTCCTTAATCTGGAGAGTAATATTTTAAACAGTACTTTTTGTTCTGACAATATAATTTTTATTTTAACAATGTCGATCAACTCTCGTTTGGATCATGCGATTTGTAACATCTATATATAATCTACAAAATTGCCTCTTCATCTTCATTTATTTTTGTAATATGTTCAATGGTTTTTTTTCCCACGTACCTTATGATATTCTAGTTTTTAATTATAACTTCCTTCACTGTCTATCAATTTATTTCTTTTGCAGTTCTGTCACTCATACTATTAAATTGAAAATTCTGGACACTGTGAAGTGTAGTTTGGCCCAAAGACACGCGTTTCTATTCGGAGATTAGTATTAATCCCAAAAAATTATTTAATAGTTATTAATTTTAAATTTATTATAAAATTATATAATTTCTTATAAATAGACTTATGAATGATAAAAAATAGTTCATAGGACTATTTAAAAGATTATTAACCCCCCATCATGGAATAAAATAATTTAAAATAATATTAAATTAATACAAATAATCAAATCCTAAACATATTTTTTATAAACAAACATGACTGAAGTGTTAATTTTATATACTCCATTCGATACAAAATTTAATATTATTGCTTGACTTTTTAAAAATTAATTTAAATTATTATCAAATTTAAATATATGATATGATTCATTTAAAATTATATAATAATAACTATTAGTATAAGTTATAGTGTCTTTTAAGTAATGTATAATATTTATCATTATATTGATAAAATTAAACAAGTTTATATCAATTTTAAGTTTAAAAATAACTCAAATTTACTTTCAAAAATAAATTTATAATATTTTGAAATAGAAAAAATATTACCCGTATATAACTGAAAAGTTAAAATGATTGAAGAATTTAATTATTTGATCAACCAATTCCCTAAGTTTTCGCTTGTTTAAAAAGGCCGTCTCCCTCGAGGTAAGTTTGTAAACCAGGTGACTGTGAAGTTATTGAATCATCTATTCTCCATCAAGACACTCATATTTTTTATTTTTATTTTTATTTTTTGAAACCGTCCAAATTAACTAGGATATATTAAATCAGTCAGTAAATAAAATAATTCATAAAAATATTATAAGTGATAATAGAATATAAATATAATTCATTCAAATAGTTAATAGATTATATAAGGAAAATGAGTCGGTTATAGTAAAAAATTAGTCTCCTTGAAAAAATATGTACATTAAAAAGGACTTTAATCTCTCCATTGCACCGTCCCTTCAATTCCATACAATGCATCATAATTTTATAGTTGTGGATAGTAATCAATACCGGTTAATTAATTTATATTATATTAAATAATATAATTATTTTTAAAATAAAAGTAATTTAATATATTTTTACTATTTGATGAACATGTTAATTTTTTATTAAAATTTTAATAGTTAAAAATTCTTTTAAATTTTTAACGGTGAAAATATTTTTTATGATTATAATTCTTTGTACGATTGATCTTAATATCATTAACTATCTATTAACATATTTTAATCTTTACTAATAAAATTATGAAGATCAAATAATTGGTGTATTATATGAAATTAGAGGAAGATATAATAGAGGAGAGACAAATCTCATTAAAAATATCAATACATTACAAATTTGAGAAATTCTTCGATACGAGAATCAAGATATACAAAAAATGTCGTCCATAATATCTCGCTACCAAATCTAAACATGTCTACTATAATCAATAAACACATCGAAAATAAATCTTTCATGCAAATAAAAATAATTCACATAAGGTGCAAAACAAGATTCCACAAGAGAGAGAAAAAGCACTTTCACTATATTGGTAAAATTATTTGATAGGGTAATTGTTTTTTGTATAAATATAAATACATAATATCTAAATATAACATAAAATATTACATTAATTTTTATTATTAAAAAATATATTTATTTTTTAATAATAAAAATAATTTATATTATATTTAAATATTATGTGTGTAATAGTGTTCTTTGTTTTTTAGGCACATATACCCTTATCATTAGAATGTGTGGGCTACCACAATCACCGGAACTTAATTGTCAATGACATAGTTAATTAATGGCTGTCTTATCATTTTTATACTCTTAATTAATATCGGCTCCGACCGACGCCGAATACATGATTCATGAAATGTCAAAAAAACAATAAATCCGTGTGTGCTTTAGGTTAGTAGATGAGTGATTTAAAAGCTTTAATTAATTATATAGGCGGAATTCATGATTTTCATAATCAAATCGTTCATGGAATCAAAAAAAATAAATGGTGAATGAATCATTAATTCAACTACTGGACGAATTGTTATTGAATTGATAACGTTATAAATACATAAAAAAAAATATATTATTGATAATTAATAAAATTTTAAAACATCTATTTTTTAAGCTAAAATATAGTAAAATTATGTTACAATATTATTAAAAATATTTAATTTTTAAAATAAAAATATTTTTATACCAAAAAAATATTTAAATAACGGTTCACTGGGTCACTTAACCGATTTTAGAGATTGAACCACCGGTAATCAACCGATTCAATCTAAATTTTGACCAAAATCGGTTCTTTGTATCAAATCGAATTTGAGTGTCGACCGATTTCGATTTTAACTCGTTCAACCGTCGGTCCAATCTGGGTCTACAAACCATGAGGCAGATGATACTTAAAACAATAGCTAATTATGATGATTAGAATAAATTAGTTGGGGAGTTATTAATTAATCAAAACTGCTTTAATTTGTTGTCGAATTTTCAAAAGTTTGCAAGGTGTTATAATTAGTGTCTCCACTTTTACCTTGTAAGGAAGGAAGAACTCAAGGTGAGAAACTCAACTCAACAATCATTAAATTAGTGAAAAGCTCCCGTGACACACACACATACTTTCAATCAAGATAAGACTAAACTATTATGTAAATTTAGAAATAAATTAAAATGAAATTTTTTGAAATAAAAAAAGGTATAGAGCGAAAGAACCCAAAATTGAAGTTATTTGTCAATGAAGTTGCTTGAAATAAAGCAAGTATTACACCTGCTCTCTTATTTTGTTTTTTACAATCTCTTATAATTGACCTAAAGATTCAAAGAAATACATATCCTCAGACTTGACTGATCATGATATACTTTACTGACTTTTAGTTTCGACAAAACCTTGGTCATTTTCATCTAATAATTTTAAAACTTACGACCACATTTTTCTTTGCTGCTAAATCTTTCCTGCCAAATTCATAGTAAAACTTAATTGTGATACTATATACACACACACACGTATATATATTGTTGACCCGTAATTTTGTTTATCCGATGAAATCACCAAATAGCGAGTTACCTACACATAAGAGCAATCGTTAAATACCCCACAAATCATGCAACGACTTGGCCTATCCGAAAATACTCCGGTATAAGAATAAATACAGATCAAAAAACGTCATAATGAAAAATCAAAGTAATATTAGAATGATAAATGATAGTTGATATTGTAAATGTGTTGGTTAACATTACCTGATTCACTTGTTGTAACTTTGCTTATACTCTTCTATCAACCGCTTGAATTTCCCGCTACTCTTTGAGATAAGACAAATGTATTTCCTAAATATCTCAAATCGCCTTTAAAAAGAATACTTAAATGGGTTGATCCACAATTCAGACCCATCATAATATATAAAATAATTCAGCCCACCTTCAAGTATATAATAATCTAACCCACCTTCAAATTCAAGATCTAATAAATTATATCCCAATATATATATATATATATATTAGAAAGGATCCATGACATACCTCCTTAAAGAGCTTACCAAGCTCACCCCCTTTAGCGACGGACTTGACGACGGTTTGGTCCGTCGCCATAGGTTCGTCCGTCGCTAAATGTTTGTCCGTCGCTAAAAGTTTTATTGACGTACGAACCTATAGCGACGGAGCAAACCGTCGTCGGGTCCGTCGCTAAAGGGGGTGAGTTTGGTAAGCTCTTTAAGGAGGTATGTCATGGATTCTTTCTCATATATATATATATATACAAACTTATAAAACGAGGTTTATAATAAAAAGAAGGGAGTAACTACTTATTAAATATAAGCGTATTGTTGCTACTGCTGCTTCTTCTTCTTCAACCTTCCTTTTCCTTTTCTGAATTTTAGCATTGTGTTTTTTGATGTAAATATCGAAGACCAATTATGGATGATTATAATTGTGGGTTGGAGGGGGGTATTTGTGGGGCGGTAATTGCTTTGCTTATCACTAATGTGGTGTAGACAAAATTAAGAGCGGGCCCCTTTTTGAAAGCTAGCCGTTGAAAATATCATCCATGCATCCCCCATTATCACATGAAAAATCATCTAGCTTGTAAGGTGAAAAAAGACCTTGCTAGCTTTTCCTTTTTCTTAGACATTTTCCCCGTAAGAGATAAGCTTTGGATTGATCCAACACTATTACATGCTTGCAATTGTTTTGTCTTTAATCATTAAGTCCCATCTTTTTCAAAAGCTATTGTTTTAGCCCATTTGATTGAATGGTACCGTGCTAAAGAGGTAGACATACACACACAATATATATATAATGAATAATAATTTTATGTGTATAAATTATACACAAATAATTATATATAAATAGTGAAATTGATGTAATGTATATTAATAATGCGTGTAAGAAAATTAAATAATATGTCATGTTTTTAATTTTTTTTCTCTTTTTAATACTATATATGCACAATTTTTTTTTATATAGTATGTACACATAAAATTATCAAAACAGACGATAATAAAATATTAAAATTATCAATAATACAATCTCTTAATATAATAAAAAAAACATAATTTTGTCTTTATAAAAAAATTATTTTATACTTCTATAACAAATAAACAATATGTTCTTCTATCTCACATGTTTATGAGTCTTATCATAAGTAGGCTATACAGATATATAAAAGGGAGAAGATACTTGCTTTTTCCACGCATGCATGTCATCTGGACATCCGCGTTAAACATCTTGTTGACTAGTTGAAACTTTATCGCTAGAGGTTACTACTTGCATGCAGAAGAATTACCGGCGTACTCTTTGGGCTTCAATCGGAGGTAAGGAATTTCATTTAGGAAAATGTTTCATAGGAAAAATAATTGAAGGAGAAAAAAAAACGTTAATATTTTTCCTGCCAATTTGTTGACGTGATATACAAGTTATCAATAATATTGATTAAATGATATGCAGAAAATGAAGCCCAAACTTTTCCGCACTTAAAATTCTTCTTAATAAATTAAGGAAATCTCTTCATAAACAGATAAAACTATCTCCAAATTTGAATGAGACCATAACTACATTAATCTTGTCTCCAAATTATATATGTAGTATTACAAAACCGAGTATCGCGTGAGTGAAAAATTTAAAGGGGTTAAATCACATTTTTTTCTATTAAACTGAATCCTAATTTATATTTATATTATTGAGTATCGCGTGAGTGAAAAATTTAAAGGGGTTAAATCACATTTTTTTCTATTAAACTGAATCCTAATTTATATTTATATTATTGAATTATTTTTTTTTTCATTCATATTATTGAACCCATGTAGTTGTCTATGTGGCTGTCAAATTGATAAATTATATGTTATAATAATTATAATTTGTAAAAATATTGATAAAAGAAAATTTAAAAAATTAATTAGTTAATAAATTAATTAACTAAGACAAATTAAATAAAGAAATTATCCATAGCCAATTAAGTAAATTAAACAAACACTTCACTTAAACAACGCCAAACCCAAAAAACAACTCCTCTCTCTCTCTTCCAACTGTTCATTATTTTCTTCACATCTCTTACTTTCATCTTCTTTTACTTTACCCATTTGTTTGAACCAACAAAATTAACCTTCTTCATCTCTCTCATCCTTATAATGAATCCATAAAGAAGAGAAATGTGAGAGAAAGGAAACCAATTCCTTTTCAAATCTGAGATGAAACCCTTAATTTACTTTATTAAACTCTTCATAAGTACCTGGTTACTGTAACAAGTCTGTAAATAAGAGAGATGAGAGAGAAAGGAAATGGGTTATTCCATCCATTTCTGATTTCGCAACATCTTCACACAAATTACAATATTTTTCACCACAAATTTAAATTCATTTGTAAATCGAAGATGGGATGAGTTTATAGTACTAGGGGACGATTCTTGTTCTAATTCTTTTTCTCTTGGTTTTGGAGTGGATTTGATGGGTGGGGATACTCTCTGGATCTAAAAGTCGTCTGGGAGATCTTTTTTTTTGTGGCTAATTACCATTGCCATGTTCCCCCATGAACATAATATAAGTTATTCAATTTCAATCACGTACGTAACCCTAAAATTTTCATCCCAAATCAACCTTTAATTTCAATAGACAACCAAACTTTTCTCCACTTCTTAAATCTATAGATTTATATTGATATAAATAGAGAGAAAGAAAGAAGAGAAAAAGTAGAAAATTTCTCGGGGGATAGATTTGGTTTGATTGGGTTCCTATATTGACGATGATTAAGTGGCTTTAACTCTTTTTTTTTTTTTTTTTTTTTGTTCAAGTACGTGTAAACTTGTTTAATTGTTTAAGTTTATTTAGACTAAAATTCAGTTTGAACCTTAAAGTTTGTAGAATAGTTAAAGTTTGTACCCCAATATTTAAAACGTATTTAAGTTCACCTTAAAAATATTTATGTTAAATAAAATGCACACTCATATTTAAACTAGTCAAAATGTACTCCAAAGTTCTTTTAAACTCAACAAAATACATCACAAAATTCGTTGTGCTAGAAAAAATGCACTTTTACTTTTGACCAGTTAAAACATCGAAAAGAATTTTAAAATGTATTGAGATGCGTTTTAAATATTGGGGTGTAAAACTCAACAACCTTACAAACTTTAAGGTATAAATTGTATTTTAGTCTTATTTTATTAACTTTGTATAATTTTATTTGAGTGTTAGCTTGTTTTATTGGTTTAGTGTAATATACTTAATGTTTTTAATCTTGTTAATGTATAATCTACTAAAAAATCAAAAAGATATCTGAAAGATTTATAGTATAACAAATTATTTTTTATTGTTGATTTTTTTAACCCAAGAAACATATATGTATAATAAATATCAAACAAGGTTAATTAAGTATATACAAACCATAAAAAAAAACCTTTTTTTATAAATATTTTTAAGTTTAACAATTTATTTTTTTTACTATAATATCAAAATTTTGGATTATATCATTAAAAACTTATACCTTTTATATCTTTGGGATGCCAAATGGATAAAATAGTTATTTTATATTTAATTTTTTCAACTCAGCTTCCTCGTCAACAGACCACGTGGTGCCAGGTAGATGTGTTGTTAGCTTTTAACAGTCTTAGATGTTTTTTTTTTTAATTTTAATAAAAATTTAACAGTTCAATGAATTAACTAAAATAAAATTAATTTAATGATGCAAATATAAATTAGGAGTCCATTCAGTAGTTAAAAAGTGTTTTAACCCAAAATAAAACTGATATTGAGGCCCACATTTTTTTTGTATTAACCTTAGTACTAAAATTAAAATGATTTTCTATTTTTTAATGTTTTCCTTCTGATATTGAGGCCCCCATCCAACGGGACAAAGCTACCCGCTATCATCTCTATATAGAGCGTGAGGTTTTAGAAACTGTATTTTAGTGATTTTATTCCTTTTTATTTTTTAATTTTTTCCTCTCTAATTCACTCTCTATCATCTCCTAAATTTTCTCGCATAGTTATATTCAAATATATTATTAAATGCTAAATTATAATAACCGTAAAATCTAACCATTAATTATACACACGCATCGTGTGTACGTAAGATACTAATAAAGTTGGACAATAAAAGAAAAATCAGATCTTCACTAGAACACAAACTTTCAAAACCTCAAGGGTATTTTTTTTTTCCTTTTTTTGTAAGCGTTTAGTATTTAACCGAATAAAAAAATATATAAAACATTCCAAGGGTCAGAATTTGTGCGATAGACAAACAACAGCTATTGCTGATTTAAATGTTACCAATCAATTACTTAGAGTTGATAGATAACAAGAATTAAAGAACAAATACGTAGCACCATCAAGATCAAATTCTTAATTAAGTGGCAATAATATCAACAACTATTGTTGATATAACATCTACTTTTAAATTGAAAGTCCTATGTTTTTATTATTTTTCTTTTATTATTAGTATATTAAGGTTTATATTGACATATTTAGATAGGTCTGACATCGAATCGGGTATGATTTGGGGGACCCCTCCTCATACCCATCCCGTCAACATGAAACTATCCCCCAAACCTGACCCATCCCTAAAATCATCCCATACTCGTCTCGCCTTAACCCTGTTTACTTGATTACTTTTTTTTTTCTAAATTAAATTTCTCTAATTTTTTTAATATTAATTTGTACAACTATTTTTAATTCAAAATAAATATCATGCAACGTTTCTATTACTAACAACATATTATATTACAAATATTATGAATTTATAATAAAATAATCTACATAAGTACATATATATATATATATATATATATATAAGACGGATCTAAAACACATATCTTAAATAACATACATTTATTAAAACTATATCGTTTTGGAGATTCTTTTAAAAAACAAGTGGGGTTGCGGGTTAGAGAACGGATCTAAAGTATACCTCTTAAAAATATCATACATCTATTAAATAATATATCTTTATTAAAACGATGTCGTTTTGAATATTTTTAAAAAAAATAATAATATTAAAAGAAGATGTGACATTTCGCGGCCCCACTTGTTTTTCTTTCATTTACAAAAATGCCATCTAAATTTTTTCAAAATGACGTCATTTTGATAAAAATATATTACTTAAGGAGGTATGCTATATAAGAGGTATGATTTTGAACCGTCCTATATATATAATTAGGCCGAGACGAGTTGGGAAGGTATATCTTATACCCAATCCTAACTATATAGGACTTTAAAAATTAGGTCCCATTAGAAAATTGTTAGACCTATGTTTAGACATAACCTTTGACAAGATTTTTTTACTAATAAAATTATTCTTTAAAGTTTAACATTAAAATATTATCAAAAAGAATTACATCTGTTCAATACAAACTTTGATATTAAAAAAAAACAAAATTAAAAATGGGATTTCCATTTTGAGTGGGGTGATGTATCAGTCAAATTATTTAACTATTGCTAAATAGTAGTCAAATAAGTTAGATCCAACACATTATTATGAACCCCAACAACCCATCACCAGGCTCCAGAAAAAAGCCAAATGGTGGTAATAGGGACTTTGCACTTGTCTTCATGTCTCATCCTTCTTACTACGTTAAATAACTACTTGCAATATGCAAATATCCATCCATATTTACTACTACAAGACTTATTAATGCTTGTGTAGTAATCTCAAATTTTGATATTGTACTTGTTTTCTTACAGATGATAAGATATAAGATTGATATAAACCAAGTCGTTTTCCTAGATTCTTTAATTGAGCGCCATATTCATAGGGAATTTATACTTTTACAAGAAAAATTGATACATTTACAAGATCTCACTCACATGAGATGGGTCTTACTTACTATTCACATAAAGAATAAATTTGTGAAAATATTAATTTTTTTAATAAAAATATCAATTTCCTATTTATATAACTAATAATTTGATGGTGACTAATTTCCTTAGCATCTTTTTAAATATGGTTCGTGTCTTTCCGGTTTAAAAACTTTAAAGTTAACTTTAGATATTTTTAAATTCAAATCGAAGATTTATTTAATTTTAAAAATAATAAATAAATGTTGCAATCAGTTATATTTTTAAAAATAATATATATTTTTTGTAAATGAATTCTTTTAAAAATAAATAAAATTTATATTAATTTAAATTAACTCAAGTTAATTTTTAAGAAATCAAATTGGCTCATATATTTTATAACGGATGAATTTTATTTATTTATTTTTTACTAAATTAAAATTTGCATTAAAAAAAAAGTAATACAAAGACAAAAGGGCATATTCCAGATCAAAGAATGGCATAACCCAACAGATGGCAGTATGCACAGCCAGCTGCCAAACAAGGCACAATCAAACAGGAACAAGACCTCGCCAACCAACGCTAGGCAATCACAAAATCCTCCGAAACAATACAATAACGGATGATTGTTCCAGTTTATAACGGATGAATTAAGTACTATTTATTCCTATTCCCTAGCAAGCAATCTAGCTAAGGTGAAATAGATAGCCCACTAAGTTGGGTGGCTTAGGATGATCAATATCTTTGATGGAGAGAGCAAGATTCTAATGGGAAGTAGTCAGATCTGTCTGATCAATGATGCCTCCGCCAAGTGAGCGGTCACAATTTCATCCACGTGTTTGATTGATATGCAACATTTTGATGTATATATATTGCTTGCTATCGGTGGTCGTTTCATTTATTAAAGGAATACGCTTTCAAGACAAGGAAATTTTGAAATTATTTGTTTGGTAACTGTTTCATTTTTGTATTTTTATTTTTATATGTTTATGGTTTCACTTACTTTTATAAGTGAAAATATAAATTAGGAAATATCATTTGGTAACTATATTTAAATATTACATTTTATCTTATTTAATATAAAAGTGAAGTTTTAATTTAGTCGTTAATGATATTCGATGTCGGAACCTCATCTAAAGTTAAAATGACTCCATGTGTTGCCAAAATTGAAGAAGCAATTTTTTTTTTTTGTTGTTTTTTTTTTTTTTGCCCGTTTTGAGTTTTGCCTAGTTACATGAAGGACAAGCAGCCAAGGTTTTTTTTTTTTTTTTCTTCTACTTTTCATAAGTTCAAATTTGAAGAAGATAATCACTTTCAATAAATACATGTAAATTATACACATGTACTAAATTATGGCAAGAAACTGTTCTATTAATTAATAACGTTTATTAATTATTGACAATTAATAAAATTTGTCAATAATTACATAACATCAAAATTCTAATTCCATAACAAATTTGGATAACTATAATTTATGGAATTGATTAATATCCTTCACATCATTGATTTAACAGCCACAAACTTTCATATTTAAAAAAAAATAAAAATTATATTATATAGTTTTTAATTTTTATAAATAGTTTAAAATTTAAAATCATCAACTTCTATAAATCATTTATTTTTATATATTCTTTACCAAAATTTTAACAAAATAACTAATTCTTTTAAAATAAGATCAACTTTAATTTTGTTAATTCATTTAAAATTTAAAGTTAATATGATATTTAGTACATGTATTTAATTTAAAAGTAATTTAGTATGTAATTTAATTGCATCTATTGAAAATGACTATCTCTTTCAAATTTGAACGCATGAAAAAAAGGGTTTGGCTTGGTAGCATTAGCCTCATGTGGCAAGAGGGAAAACAAAATCACTCGCCGCATGACGCTCATGTGGCTAGAAAAAAAAAAGATTTGGCCTAGCCACATGAGTCTCATGTGGTCAGATGAAAAAAAAATTCACTGGCCACATGAGACTAATGTGACAAGGGGCCAACTTAGTCATTTCATATTTGACACTGGCCGCATGAAACTTTTGCATTGGTTGCATGAGGGAGGTGCGACCAGACCCTCCTCCTAACCACAAGATTTTACATTCAACGGTGAGAGATACTATTAATAGTAGAGATTAAAAACATAAAATTCATCGTCCGCTACTATTAGTAGCAGATGGTTTACGTCCGTTAATAATAGTAGCGGACGTCTGCTACTATTACTAGCAAACGCGCATTCCTCAATTTAATCTCAATTGTTGATATTTGAAACGAATGTTGTAGATGGTATATGCCTATGTTTGATCGACAACGAATACATGTTATGAATCATTACCATATATATATATATATGTATATATATATATATATATGTATATATATATATATATATATGGGTAGAAATTGAAATTGAAATATTTGGAACTAAAAATACAAATAAAATTCAATATTGCATGTAGAAATAGTCTTCAAACATTCAACGTTAAGAGTCTGAATTGGTGGTAATGGGCTCTTTCTTTAAACTAACCCAAACCGCTATTACACGAATCTTTTTTGGGCCTCTTTCATAAGGAAGAATTTAGTGACGAAGCTAAGATTATTATTCAGTGAGGTCAAAATATTGTGAAGTTATAAATAATTATTAAGTGAGCCAAATTTTTTGAACAATTTTTCACTTTTCGATTGCATATATAAAACATGTACCTTATTTGAGTCATAATACAATTTTCTAATCACAAAGTTGTTCATAAATACTTAATTTTTTTAATTATTTTAAAAAATAATATAAATTAGATTATAATAAAATTAGAGGGAGATGCATATATAAAGTTCTAGGGGCGATATTAGATTGAGAAATTTATAAAATTTTACTTTGACCTCGTATATTTTAAAATTTATAAAATTTAGTTGAGTTAATTTATTTATTAATTTTTTATTTTTATTTTTATTTTATTATTATTATAAAATATTTTTTTTTCCAGTGGAGTCAATTGACCCCGCTCTCCTCAACGTACGTTGGTACCTGGAAGATAACAAAAGTTTATGTGGTGTTTGATAAAAAATGAATGAAATAGTTTTGAATGCTTAAGTAATCTGAATGAACTGAATTAAGTAGATTTCTGAATACTGAATGAAAAAAGTTGTTTGATAAGTGACATTTCTGAAATATTTGAATAACATATTTTTACTATTTTATCCATCTGAAAAAATTCAAAGTTGTTGTAAATTTATTTAATATTACTTAATATAATATTTAATATTTTTTTTAATTTTAATTTATTTTTTTTACTTCATTCAGTCGGAACTTAACCATTCAGCCAAAAAAATTAGACTTAATCATTCAGTTCAAAAATCTGATCGATTCAGTCATTCAGTATTATTCAGCTCTAAACAAACGCACTGAATGACTGATCGATTCAACCATTCAATCCTATTAAGTTTTAATCAAACAATCTCTTAGCCGTAACCACCAACTGAAGACGTGTGGACAAACTTCCATAAAAATAGATGATAATAAATGCTCAATAGAATCAGATTTCCACTTTAGGATTATATATTTATATATTTATACTTCGATATTTGTACATCATTAATATATATTAATAAATAGTATAAAAATTTGCGACAGCGATGGATGGAGGGAGAGCCCTCTAACTCCAGCACAAAATTAATGTTGAGTCAACAACCATCAAACAAAGATTGAGATCAGTCCCTTGTGTAGAGTTCCAAGTCCTCACTTCTTCAAATATCCCACAAAAGTAAGAACTTCAAAATTTTACTAACAAGCGAGAAACTTGACTTTAAAAAAGAAAAAAAAACACACTAGAAAAGATTAGTTATTAGGGACGGATTTGTCAAGGGGCAAGGGTGGTCAATTGACAGCCCTTAATCTTTTCTAGTTTCATGTTAGTATATTATAATATTATATTTTATATATACATATATTTTCTTTGTTTCAAAATTATAATTAATACATTTCTAAAAATGATAATTTATAAATAAAATTTTTATTTTTTTTCAAACATATCCCAAACATTTATTATAAATATAGTAACGGTTGTTTGATAGTAGTCAAATTACCTAAAATATAGGTAATGACATACTAGGAACTTAATATCACTTTATAGTCTAAAAATATAAATGTATATCTAATTTTAAAACAAATTAAAATAAATAAATATATCTCTAATTTTAAAACAAATGGAGTATTAAAGTTATTTAACTTAATCTATTTATTTTTATTTTTATTTATTCAAAATTACTTAAAGTTGAATAGTCTAATTTGTTTATATCTCTAGTTGAAATTTTTTGGTTAATTTTTTTATAACTGTTAATTTTGTGGAATATTTACAGTAATTTGATTAAATATATTGTCATTTACTTTAATTTTATAATTATTTTTAATAGTTAAGAGTTTAACCACCCTTAACCAAACTCCTGCCATTACTGCTAGTTCAAAGTTTAAGAATCGGCTAAATCGTTCGACAAAGAAGGTGGGTGAAAAGCACCACCAGGACACCTGTAGAGATTTTTTTTTTTTAAAGAGGAAATTCTATCAATGTCAATATGAGAAATTCACGTGCATGAAATGAAAGTCTTTATTTTCGTCCAATGTTAAAGTGAAGTTATTGATTGTGATCCCTTGCTTTTGCATGCATTTGGCTTGAATCATTATATATAATTATAAATTATATTTTATTATAAAATTATAATATTCATAATTATATTTAAAAAAGAAAAGAAAAGGAATGAGGGCATAAGAACATGAAACTCGACGAGGTAATTAGTCAGTTTAATTTTTTTTCAGTTTGACAGTGTTGGTGCAATTGTTTATTATATATATATATATATATATATATTTATTAATTAAAAAATTAATTTTTTAATTTATATTTAGTCCGTTTAAATTTTGAGCTTTAACTTTTCTAATTTTATTAATTTTAGTTTTTAATTATTTTTTTCTTCTTCAAATAGAAGTAGAAAAGTAGTTTAAAATTATAAATATGAGATTTATTTATGGAACGTTTTCATTAATTCATATTATTATCTTGATTCTTTTTGTGAGTTCATTAGTTTTTTTTATAAATTCAAGAATTTATTTTAAATTAAATTTTTAAATCACATTTAAATTAAAATATTAAAACTAATTCGCTTTCCTCTATTTATTCACATTCTCCTAACTGTTGGCCGACAAGAAGAACCATGGAAGAGATAAAAATAGTCTACAGAAAAAAAGAGATCAAATCAAATCAATAATGTTGGTATAACCTTTTTTATTTAAAAAGTTTGATTGCGACTGTGTGATGTGTTGTACAGATGAAGTACTGTTATGAGTTATGATCTTGCGAAAAGAATACCATTTTCAATAAAAATTATAAAGAAATTAATGCTTAACGAACACTATTAGGCCATCACTAGGGGTGTTAGTTCTAATCTATTTTTTTTTTTCCTTTTTTAGGAATATCGAATCGTTGATATTAATTCGATATATCAATTTTGGTACATAATTTTTTGGGTTGATATTTATTGAACCGATTTTCCTTTTTTTTCTTAATATTATTATTAGTAAATAATTAATAATAATAATAATTTTTATTATTATAAAATAATATTAATAAAATAATAATAATTATTATTTTCGGTATTAATCAAAATCGGACAGGTACCGAACTAGCCTAACTGGTACCGAGTTTTGGACCTATTTGGTATCGGTCTTGTTAAAACCGATTGAGCACTCCTAACCTTCACAAGTGTCTAGCAGCCATCGGCCAACGATCTAGGGACAAAGCCACGTTTGCGGTGTGGGGTCAATTGACCCCACTGAAAAAAAATTACTTTATAATATATGATAAATTTAATATATATATAATGAACAAATTAACTCTATTGAAATTTTATAAATTTTCTAATATAAGGTTTTTATTGAATTTTTATAATTTCTCAATCTCATATTATTTCTACTCCTTTATATATGCATTTTTTTTTAATATTTTTAAAATAAATAATAATCTAACTTATGTTATTTTTAAAACAATGAAGAAATTAAATATTTATTAACACATATGTGATTAGAAAAACGTATTAGAAGTCAATAATATATGTGTATATATAATAATATTACTTGTTAGATTAACAATATTATAAGTAAATATATATTTTACATATGCAATTAGACGAAAAGTACAAAATTATTTAAAATTTTTGATTTGGAGGTGCTATCCCGAATCTCACTGAATTATTTATAATCTAATAATATTTTGACTCTACTGAATAAAATTCTTGCTTTGTCACTTCATCGAACTAGTCGGCTTCTATAAAACACCAACTTTTTGCAATCTCCACAACGCCTACTTGCAGAGTCATAATAATACTCGAGGCATGACATCCACCTTGCGTAATTATTCAAGACAAGTTCATATTGCGGATTATATATCCGGATTCATTCATCTTCGAGACAAAGTCTAAACTATTAATCCTGTGAGGATACTCATCTCTCCCTCTACTAAACCCGTGCATACTTCGTTCTCAAAATTAATGTACCAAATTTCTTATTATTTAAGTATATTTTTGCAATGCTGGTTAGTGATCGTGGCAAAGTCAAAAATATACTCCCCGATCCCAAAATATAAAAATTTTGGGAATGGGAGAGTACAATTATCAATATTATAAATTATCGAAAAAGTATTATTAATTGTAAATTTTATTATTTTATCGTTTTTAATAAATATTAATTTGAAATTTAAAAATATCTCAAATTAACTTTCAAAACTCAATAACAATCTTATTAAAAATTGGTTTAGAAATGTTAGGGCGAAGAGAGTAAAATTAATCTAAGTCAGGATATATATATATATATATATATATATATAGGATTTATTAACAACACATTATTCTAATTATGGTCGTTCATTATTTTTTTCAATGATATAGATGATGTATGTCTTATAAAAATTCATAACAAATACATATTATGGATCATTTATATATATATATTTCCTTTCTCATGAGACTATTATGTGAATACTGTAACAACAAAGAGCTTGTTTGACGAAACAATGCAGTGGAACAAAAGTGTTTTCTTGAATTAAATCTAAAAATATATTAGTGTTTGGTGACACTCGAAAGTCGAAAGTGCTTTCAGTGAGTATATATTGGCCAAAAATCACTTTTGAAGGAAGTAGAAAATTAATGTTCAGCGCAGAAACACAATGTACGAGCACTAAATAAATATATAGCAGGTAGTGTCAAATACTCCATATTTACTCTATATTTCTTGAAAAATTAGCACTTACAAACAAACTAGAATAATATCCAAAATCCACATGAAACCAAACCACTTTATCATGGTCGGCTAATAAAGAAGATTCCAGTGGACTGACCATCCCCGGCAAATTGATCAACACCTCTGGACGTTATACGTCTGTTTGAGAGCTCAGCAGTAGGTACATAATCCCTTTTGTCTTTTTTTAAACCAAAAGAGGCAACTGCCGTGTTTTGTAGTGCGTCGTAGCTTAGCTGAAAATGAGGATCCCCCACGTTTCTAGCTTTGATTGTATTCATTCTAGATAAATAAAATAAAGTTTTGATGGTATTGCTTCTATCAAAGAAGAAAAGATCTGATGGTATTGCAATTTGTCGCGCCATTTCTGTAATTTTTAATAATCAAGATCGGACCTTCATTTGACAAAAAGAAGACAAATTATGAGAATAAGTCCGAGGAGGAACATTACATGGATCACAATCATTAAAAAGTATGGTTTGATACGAAAATTCGTATCAAACTCTATTTTTTAATAATTGAGATCCATGTAATATTTTAATATAGTGCATGTAGTATTGTCCATTATCCATTAGATAAAGTCTCGATAGATAATGTACTTGAGAAATTTTGTTGATGTTAATTCAATCTGATCAGGAGCTGTCTTCCAGCTTTTTCTTTCACATCTTCAAAAATTATCTGTAATAGTATCAGTGACACTCTTTCAGTATCATCTCAATTAACCTAACACACGAAATGACTGAATGAACTTCTCAACAACCGATTAAACTTGTAGTTTAGCATATTCAATTAGGCATATAATTCCACGTACATATGCACTACATTGATGCAATAGGGAGTCGGTATTACAGGCAGCGGCTAGAAAAAAGAAACGTCACCAAGAGTTGATTGAAATGATGCAGTTTTGGACAAATTTCTCATAAAAATGGGTGGCTAATTGACCATCACTAGTACTGTCAACTACAGTAGTAAATATCACCAAAAAACCTTTTTTTTTTATAAAAAAGAGTCGAGTTCTTTTATTCTCAAGAACATGTCCCAGTGCTTCAGAAATTGGATTTGACTAAATAACACGTACACCACTAGTCCAAATCTGAGTATCACCAACATGTGGGTCTAAAACTGACTCCTCAACTCGCCCACATGACACGATTTTGATAAAAAACAGCCAACTATATTGTATCTTTCTATATGTTTCTCTCTGCTCAGCTATATCTCAAACACTTGTAGCAACCCATGGCTTCCTATCATTGACAATCAAGATGGAAAGATCTCCAATCTTTTCCTGATTCATCAAAACCTTTTTCACTCCTTTAAAATCCCTCCATTCTAAGTCATTTTCCAACAAAACCAATTTATCATCAACTACTTTGCAGAAAGTTCAAGATGAAGGTAAATCCATATTCTTCTAAGTTTTAGCTAAACATAAAAAAAGACTATAAGTATCAACTTTTACTTGTCATTGTTGCAGTTACTAGGTTGGATGAACCAGAAATTAAGGCAAAACAGCATTGAGCCACTGAAGAAATTCTCAGTTGGTATCTATTTCCACTGTCCCGAATCCAGCTTATCTCATGTTTACCTTTTCTTTATTTTCAAATCCAACACTAAGATAGAAAATATAGACTGCTGAGTCTATGATCATGTTTAAGGAAAATAATGTAATGTACTAGGTCAGTCGAGTAACTCTAAAGATAGCTTAAAAGCAGTCAATAACAATCAACCCCCCCCCCCCCCCCCCCCCCCCCCCCCTCCAAAAAAACCTTAATATCTGAAATGGAAGTTGAAGGTCTCGTTAAATATATTAATGTTTCTTTATTTCTCGTTCAGGGAATTCCTGTTCTTGTCTCTCAGTGCAGCCGTCATTCCACCAGCAGCAATACCACTTGCAGCCAAGTAAAAGCTCTGCACACTCGAAGCAGAACAAAACGGCATGTCCAAAATATTCTACTGGGCTAACAGCCAACAAAGAGGAAGAGGTCTTGAAAGAAGAACCATCTATCATGATGTCTGAGCTATTCCATGGTTTTCTAATGATTGGAACACTTGGTTCAGAACCAATCACTAAGGAGCCCACAACACCAAGGTTTGCACTCTCTTTCGAGAATGTAAATGAGAAAGAAACAGAGGTAATAGAGAATGAGTTGAAGCTTGTAAATGACGAACTAGAGAAGTTCCTTGAAGCTGAAGCAAAAGAGGTGGATAATGAATCATCAGGGAGAAGCAGTTATGTTAGCATCATTACACTCAGCAGTAACCAAATTGAAGATGTGGAAGTCGAAGAGCACAAAAATATGGTAACATGTCCGCTCAAAGGATATCTTTTCGGTTCTTTAATAGAATGTTCCGAAACAGGTGATGAGATAAAGAAAGAAAAGGGATCACTTGGGGAGCTCTTCAAGAAACATAGCATAGCCTACGGGCAATGTAAAGGGCAAAGCGAAAAAAAGGGAACACAATCCAAGGGAACCTATGCCATGCATTTCATGAAGAAGATGCTGAAAAAGATCCATATCCCCTCGAGGAGCTGCACAGCTTCTGTTAATGGTCATGTTGCTGATTCTGTTACAACCAAAAGAAAACTCCCCAAGGTTGGTCAACTGGTACTGGTTCTTCTACACTAACTATCAAAGAACAGATGAAATAATAGTAGTCATGTAAACATTAGAGACCAGATCAACTAATTGCGTTGATTTCTGTAGTCTATAACTGTAGATAGGTTTAGTCTCAAAATGCATTACCAGGAAAGCCAGAAAAATTAGTCAATAACTGTTGAATTCTTCTGACTATAGACTTTACACACAAAATATCACCATAATGGGTGTTCCAAACTTCCGGTAGTCTTTCCGATGTTGTGTATTCAAAAGAGGGTGCCAGCCAGGAAGTTTCAGTTCTGGTAGATAAAAATGTGTCCTTATCTCAACAAAATCTCTATCTCAGAGTTTATTCTAAAATAGAAAGAATCCACCAATTGCCTAGATTTATCAAAAAGGAAAAGTGCACATATGAAAAGCTATAGGAATACTTCATCGCAAGGGTCATATTTCCAAGTCACTATCAAATAAATCAACCATCCTGCTGTAAGAGCTTTTACAACCATGGCCTGGTAACAGTATTCAAATTTCGC
This sequence comes from Hedera helix, assembly GCA_947179155.2. Taxonomy (NCBI): domain Eukaryota; kingdom Viridiplantae; phylum Streptophyta; class Magnoliopsida; order Apiales; family Araliaceae; genus Hedera; species Hedera helix. The sequence goes on from OX359275.1 coordinate 34,840,583, forward strand.
CCTCCTAGAGGTTATTTAATATAGACATCATATGTATACCACCTATTTTGTAGAAGGTGGAGTCTTTGCCTAAATGGATATAGAACTTGGTATATACAAATCTCAAGTTTCTTTATATGTACGCATGCAGGCGCTAAGAATGTTGCACAGAAGAATCCATCCTGAAAGATCAACCGCTGACAAAAAGTTCACTAAGTCACGCGAATATGAAAAGAAGAATTTTTCCCATAGTGGCAAACATCAAGGTGAAGATGTGTTATTACTAGGCAATGGCAACCAAATGTGTCCTCACACAACCATGTTAAAAGAAGAAATCACGAGCATGAGCCTTTCTCATAATAGGCTCAGCAGGATTCATTCAACTGGAAATGGGGAGCACTGGATTAAAACAGATGCAGACTGTAAGAAATACATACTTCAGTCACTCTTATCATATTAGTACTAGTAAAACTGCATATACTAATTGAACAAAGTAAAAAAAAAATTATTTTAATTTAGTTGATACATTATTGAGCATAGAATATGTGGATCATAATTTGAAGTAAGAAAACAATTCCTATTATTTTATTATACACTTGCTACTGTTTCCATCGTAGATCTTGTGCTAGAGCTGTAGAGCCAGAAGAAGCTGGAGAAATACAGTTAATCTATCATCCTTGTTAATTAAGGAAGTGTGATGTGTGAGTTTGATTACATGCTGTATTTTGGTTTGTATTTACACTAGTTGTGAGTGATGATGAACTCAAGTGAAGTGATGGAGAATAAGAGAGGCTTTCCTCATGATATCACAATAATTGTGGCTTTGATTAAATGTCAAAATTGTGTCCTATATCCATGATATAATTGCTGAAAATGTGAAATGACATGTGGAGAATCATTACTTACTATTTCTTAATAAGTGACGTGGAAAATCATATGGTTTACTGTGTCAGACACACAGATATACCAGTATTCTTTGCATTCGGTCATAAAGATTTGAACCTCTCCGAATCACCGGTTAAAAATGAGAAACTACAAAACTTCTTAACACTCTTATAACAGAACGTGTGTTGTTAACGAATGAATTTTTCTCCCTCCGAAATCACTTAATAGTAAGATACTTGCATACTTAATAGACCGTTAAACACCCCACAGATCATCAGGTCACGGCTTGGATCATCCGGAAATGCTCTGGTACAAGAGCAAGTACAGGTGATTAAACGCCACAATGAAGAACCAAAACATATACCGTAATAAGTGTAAGATATTTGATAGCTTTTGTTTTGCATGTATAAAGCATTACTCGGGTTCCCTTACGAGGCTTTGTGTATATATTTATCCATGCACCGCCAGGAGTCCTATCAACTTCATTAAGTAGAAAAATAATATATTCTCCCACTAACCCAAATCGTCTCAAAAATAATAAAACTCGAATGGATTGACCCACAATTCAGACTCATCATAGTATGTAAATTAATTGAGCCCAACTCCAAAACAAAATAATCTTTAGCCTATATTAAAATATAAGGTCCAATAAATTATGTCATAACATGTGTCACTACTGAAAATCCCAATGTAGAAAATTACCAAGTTTTAGCCTCCACTCAGAAATTTATGTCAATGGGTTAAATATCAGACAATTACCACGAAGGATCTACAATATAGCCATAAATTTATTTTTGAGTTTGAACTATAAGTTTTTTTGATAATCATGTTTCATATTTAATCACTTTTAAATTTTCAAAGTAAAAAATATTTTGCTACGCAATCAAAATACATAGAGATCAAACAAGGCAATGGAGTCGTACCTCAAGCACATATTGTACATCAACAAGTCGGGCAATAACAGACATGATGTTATACTGGTACAGTGATAAGTGGGTTTTATATATATGTTTTGATTATCTTTTAGCTTAATATTTTATGAGTTCTTAAGTATTTTATATTAGTTTTAAACGTTTTATATTACTTTTATGTGTTTTGACTTTGTTTTGTAGGAATTGGAGTAAATACTTGGTGGATCAAAGTTTGGGGTTGTTATTCTTGTATTTTCGGCTTGCCATTTACGCAAAAGTCACTTTAGGCCTGATTTCGACCATAATCCGAGTATAATTTGTCAAATCCTAAAATATTAAAGTTGTAGATCTATTTCTCCGATTTTCGAAACAACTTGAATCATCTCAATTGGAGTTCGTATGTGAAAGTTATGACTATTTTACCAATAGACGTCAAAGTTGAAAATAGGGCCACAACCGGGGTGGATTCAGCTAGTGTAAATCCACAGTCGGGGCTGTGTTTGGCAGAAAGTCCATGGCCGAGGTGGATTCCCATAATACAAAAACACAGCCGGGGTCGTGTCGGGCCAGACTTATTTTTTTCGCGATTTTTGATATATTTGACTCCAAATTGGATTGTGTTGTCCATATATATTATGTATTTGATGTGTAACCTATAAATAGATGTCAAAATACATAACCCAATAGAAGTTAGGGTAGATTAACATAGATTAAAATATGATTAGAATAGATTCAAAGAAGGTTTTATTAGATCTAAAGAATGACTCAATAAAGAATTGCAATGATTGAAGAAGAAGATTGGAGAATAAACTTCAACTCAGATTTCTCTCTCTAACTCTTCTCTTTAATTATTGTATTTTGGGATGATTTATATATATATGATGATGTTTTCTTCTTTAGTTACGAACCAATTGTTTAATTAAGATTGCAATGGAACCCAATGTATAATTTATATTAATTTGCTTTCTTTTGATTATATTTGATTATATATGAATTGCTTATCATATTTTATACTTTTGGGTATTAATTATTTGTAATAATTAATATGATAATCTATATGAAGTTGTTTAATGAATTATAGATTGAGTTTCAAATATTTTTGTGCTAAATATTTGTGGGCATTCATGTATGAATTATTTACAGGTAATTAATTGGGATAATCTATATGAAATCAAAATATGAATTATAGGTTTAGATTTTAATATGATATCATGTGACTGATTTATTCTTCTTCGGATTGAATAGTTGGGTTGTGTATAGGATGAAAATACCTATATGTCATATGTAACCTTGTTAGGAATCTGTTCTTAATGGCTTGTATTTAATTTAATTCACATTAACCTATAGTGATTTATTTAAGTAGAAAATACTTACTTGTCATTGATAGGGGCTCGTAAATACTATAAAAAATTCTTGGCTAACAATTTTATATAATTAATTAATTAAAAATGGAGTGAAGAGATTTAAATGAAATATTGGAGAAAATTATGATATTAAGTCTTTAAGATCTGATTTAATCCTTGTCATTAGATTTATTAGTTGTTAATTTTAATTAGATTTAATTCTACAATTTAAATTTGATTATTTAGATATAATTAATTTGATTAAGAGTTAGTAATTGGTAATAATTATTTTTAATTCACTGTGGGTTTGACACTCGACTTAATTATTTTATTACTTATGGGCCGCGTATACTTGTATGTTAATTGTTAATTAAAAATTAGGCAAACATACAAGCTCTTCCTTAAGCATTCTGCCCATTTCCATATTCCACGATTGGTTAACCAATGGCATCAGCTCCCTGCAGGCGCAACAACCCCATTATAAACAAATTGGTTAATGTAATTCATGAAAAAACTAGAATAAGAGTGTAGCATATGTGGCAATGCCAATGCTCTTCTTATCGATGGTGTAAGTTTATATCCGTCAGACAGCATAACTTCAGAAAATGTATTCCCACGAAAAAAGTAAACAATATACCAATACAATTCGCTTGACTTCTCTCATCTTTTAAAGATATTGAAATATTACTTCCTATGCTGTTTTCTAGTTAGGCTTTAATTCTGTTGGCCTTTTTACAAATATAACAGTATTAGAAGACTGTAAAGTGAAAATTAAATGCTTAAAATAAATAATTTTACTAGATCACTAGATCGGTTAATTTAAACAAAAACTAATGTCAAGTTGTACATATAAATAGGCTCCAAAAGAGGTTAGCAGGAACACCAATTTTGAAATATACAGATATAGAAAATTGATGTGGATGTGTAAAGTGATGAATATGAATATTTAATACTAAATCAACGGTTATACATGTACTATGTAAATTGATGGATTTGAATTCGAGAGGAAACGTATTTCTATTCTAAGTAAGAGTAATCACGTAAGACTTTGAGTGGTCGAGTCTTTTTGAATTTAACACTGCTATACAAAATCAATTTAATCAATACGCGAGAAATTTTGAAAGAAATGTATGGAGACAATAATACAGTTAAAAATAAATAAATAAAATCAAAACTTTACTTGAACCACAATTGAGTTGAGATAATGTTTGGCCAGTTTCAGATAAAGTGCTACCGACAAAAGAATCGAAGAGCAGGAATTCACCATTTCCCTGTCCCCTAGCATGTTATAGTCATTCAAAATCACCATCCAACTCGTATTAATTTACATCATTTAACACAAGGCAAATAATTCAATAACAACCACAGTTCTAATGCCACTTATTAGGAGAAAAAACAAATCAAACGACACTAACAACACAGTGGAATAATATAATTCTCCCATATCATGTAAACTCAATAAGAAAAATAATCAAAACAATTAATAATTGAGAACAAGCACACACAAGAACACAAACAATTTTTTACGCAGAAAACTCCCTTGATACGAGGAGTAAAAATCACGGGACCGTAGTCCACCAAATCTTCCACTAACAATAATAACAAGCAATACAACGTTCTCTCTAGCAACAACTAGAGGCATAAATCAGTAACAACCATCAAGAATAACAAATTGTTGGCATACATATTCAACAAGAAGAATAACAAGAGAAAACTCAAAAATTGCATCAACTCTTGCAAAAAATATATCAATAATGTATAGCAAAACTTGATGCTAAGAGACTTCGATCATTAATCTCACCGTTTAGATTGAAGACCAACAAGTTACGGCATCACCCACTAAAAATCAGCCTAATTAGACCACGAATGACCTTCCGATTGCTGAGTTAAAAATATTGCACTATTTTCTACGGGAATCAATTTTTTCTCTTTCTCTTTCTCTTTTTTATTTTATTACTAGTTCCTTATATTTTTCCTGAAACTTATATTATATAGGTCAATATACCATATGAGCTACTAATTAGGCCTACCCATATAGGAGGGAATAACCTAACAAATCTCCTTCTCAGGACTATGTGGAGGGGTTCGCCATCCCGACACTCAATCTGCAATACTCAAGTTTTTCTCTTGGCAATATCTTTGTTATCATATCAAAACCATTATCGTCTGTATGAATCTTCTGAAGTTCTAGTAACTTTGCATCAAGAACATCTTTAATCCAATGATATATCACATCAATATGCTTTGATTTGGAATGAAATGAAAATTTTTTACAAAGGTGAATACCACTCTGATTGTCACAAAACAATACGTACCTCTTCTTTTTTAATCCCAACTCATTCAAAAATTTCTTCAACCATAGAAACTCCTTACTCGCTTCAGTTGTTGCAATAAACTATGTCTCTGTTGTAGAAAGTGCAACACACTTTTTGTAAGACCCCGAATTTTATGAAATATAAAATTTAATTTTTCTTCATATATTTTTTTCATGAAACAGTAAGTGGTTAAATTGATGAAATTGAAAGTTAAGGATGTTATGTGCAAATTTTATTTTGTCGGATAATATTCGTTTTGTCGGGAAATATTCGTTTGGTCGGGGAATATTCGGGCCGTACGACGGCGCCGAAATAACTAATTATTGGTGGACCCCACAACGGAATAATTGTCGGATATAGAAAACGACAGAAGTAACCTTTTTAAATAAAAATAGTCAACGGTGTTAACTGTTAAAATACCGGTGATAAAAGAATAGTAGCATACGGTAATTTATGGTATTTTCTGTAGCACACGGTACTCTACAGTAGCACACGGTATTGCACAGTGTCTCATATTATTGGTCTGATAATTGACACCGTAACTGTTACGCATCATTTCATTAATAATTGTCACTGCATAATATTTTATATTATCAATTCAATTATTGTTGCTACACAGTATTTTGCATTATTGATTTAATAATTGTCATTACACTGTATTTCATATCATCGAGTCAATAATTGTTGGTACACTGTAGTTTAAAATTATTGAATCTAATAATTGTCACAGTAGCAAATACACTATAATTTATATTATTAAATTAATAAAAATATGTAACGTGTTTATTACATTATTGTGGTAACATTATTTTATATGTTGGACTCACAGGAAGAATAAATAAATAAATAAATAAAAAATAAAATAATTAATTTTACTATTTGAAATAGTAACGTGAATAGTGACGTGAATAGTACGTGAATAGTAAGAAACATGTGGGACCCATTGTGGGGCCCACATGAAATGTGAGAAATGTGAGAATTTGCTGAAGAGTTGGTGGAGGCTGCGCAGCAGCCTCTGCTGAATTTTTTCTGTTCACCTACCATGCATAGTAACTTATTTTCTCCTATAAATAGATTGTTCAGCTGAATAGAAAAATCACACCTAAAACATAAAAAATTTCTATAAGAATTTTATGAGTTTTCTCTGAGAATAGTAAGGTTATTTTGAGAGTTTGAAAGCCAAAAGGAGTGCAGAAAATTTTCAAGTAAGTCTTTTATTAAAGAGTAGTAATTTCATAAATTTCTATTTTTCACGGTATTCACAAATCTTCCTTTAGAAGACTCTTCTTTGAGAAGATTCATTTTTAAAAGCTTCCTTTGGAAGATTTATTTTGGAATATTATTTTAAAAACTATTTTAAAGTTGTTATATTATACTACAAAAATTATGTTAAATATATATAATTTTGATAGTTCATAATATACGAGTTATCATACACCTTGAAATTTATATGTGGTAATTACTAATTATATTAAAAATATATAGGTTGATCAATCTCATTTAAATCAATATCCAGTCACGTGTTAAGGTAAGGGGTATCACTCTTTTCATCATCATAAATGGATATTATTTTCTTTCTTACTTGAAGGGATTATCATTCTTTGATTCTCGAAAATAATATCGTTTCTTTCTTGTGCCATTTATTTCCATGTATTAAATTGTGGGAATAACCTTACGGCGCGGTTTACCGCCTGTTGGTGAATAACCTTTTGTATTCATTCCTTATTAATTTTTGGGAATAACCTTACGGCGCGGATTATCGCCTGTTTGGTGAATAACTCTTCGTATTCAAATTGATGGGAATAACCTTACGGCGCGGATTATCGCCTGTTTGGTGAATAACTATTCGTATTCAAATTGATGGGAATAACCTTACGGTGCGGATTATCGCCTGTTGGTGAATAATCCTTTTTATTTGTCTCGTGTGGAAATAATTTGTCTACACGAATTATCACATGACACTTTTATTCCATATTCGTAAGTGATATCATTTTCCTTTATACTCATAAGGGATACCATCTTTTTCATCTTCCATTATTCAAACATACTATGGTAAGGGATATTAATTCCCTTCACCTTTTGTTAATCAAACCTGCTACGGTAAGGGATATTATTTTCTTTCATACACCTAAATCGAAACTTATTATGGAACTATTGCTTCTATAATTCCTGAAAATATTATATGTTCCATAATAGTTGAACTTCATTATTTCAACTGAACCTTCCTATTTTCTGAACATTTCTATTGAACTGTAATCGTTATTCTGAACTGTGGATCTTGAATATCATTTTTAAATTTCACTCCACATCATGTTGGCAATTTGGACATTATTTGAATCTGCACAAAGTAAACTTCCGATACTTATTGTTTATCCTGTTCTTCTGTTCATCATTTGTATCACTGTTATTTGTATTAATCATCAAGAATCAAGCTGTTGTGAATATCTGTGGCCGGGGGCACAGATGTGATATAATTGTTGAACAGATGATAGGTTAAAGGCGATATACTAGGTTAAAGGCGATACATCTGTTCGGTGTCTTTTATGGCACGTGGTGAATGTTCTCTTTGGCCCGTAGTGCAAAGATGAACTGTTGATTGGTATGATTATGACCAAAGGCTGAATCTGGTATAATCATGACCGTTGGTGTTATATTGAATGTCTTTGGCCCGTAGTGCAAAGATGAACTGTTGATCTGCATAATTATAACCAGGAACTGTGAAGTTGTATTATTTTGACTAATGGTATTTCAGATGATAAAAGTTAATGATATTTTTACTAAAAAGAGAAGCGAGTGGACATTATAGTCTGCATTATTCTTCTAATAGATTGCCCATTCCGCTACTATTATTGATCTGAACATTGTTTAAGAATTTAACTACAGTTTTTGATATAAACCTTGTAGTCTATTGTATTCTATCAAGAACTCAACTGTTGAAGGCTAATGATAATTTATTCGTCATTATCTTAGTCATGATATTTCTTACTGGGCTATTTGAGCTCACCCTTTCTTTTGTTCCATTGTTTTTCAACAGGAGATGAAAACGTAACGGGGTCTAGCCGGGGGATGGAGTGAGAGTCCAAAGAATAGTTATCCTAGTCTTCACGTGTTGTAAAATAGTGTGGCAATAATAGTGAAGACTTAGTTGTGTATTATTATACACTGTATTGTTGTACGTTGTGCTTTGTTGTAATAATTTTGTTGTAGTCTTTTGACGACTCAAGTTTGGGCTGTGTGGGTCTAGATTTGGGGGCGTCACACTTTTGATGTTTAAACTTCCATGACACAGTCCACTAGCAAAAGTAATCATATAACCTGAAGTAGATTTTCAGGTATTGAGATCTCCAGCTATATCTGCATCTGTGTAACTAAATAACTCTATTTTTTCATTTCGAAATAAAGTCTCAAATCAGAAGTGCCCCGAAGATACCGCTAATTTCATTTAACTTTATTCCAATGTTTTCCCCCTGATTTGACAAATAACGGCTGGCAACATTAACTGAAAATGCCAAGTCTGACCGTGTACACACCATGACATACATTAAACTTCCTACAGCTGAGGCATATGAAACTTTTGCCATATCTCTCTTCTCTTCATCAGTTGAAGGACATTGTGTTGTGCTCAACTTAAAATGGGAAGCAATGGGAGTGCTAACCACTTTAGCCTTATCCATGTAACATTTTTGAAGTACATTCTCAATGTACTTCTCTTGCAACAAAAATAATTACTTAGCATCCTTATCCCGCGTGATTTTTATGCCAAGTTTTTGTTTTGTTGGACCCAAGTCTTTCATCGCTAAACACTTGTTCAACTGTTTTTTCAACCACTCAATCGACGAAGAATTCCTGCTAATAATCAACATGTCATCAACATAAAGCAAAAGGATAATAAAATCATCATCAATTTTTATTTTTTTTGCACAAATACAAAATTATCTGAAGAAATTTTCTTGTGGTCATGCTTTCCCATTACTAACATAAACTTCTAGTACCACTACCTCGATACTTGTTTTAAGCCATAAAGACTTTTTTTCAATTTACACACATAATCTTCTTTTCCTTTCACTTTGAAGCCCTCTGGCTGTTCTATATATAAATTTCTTCCTGTAAATTACCATGTAGGAAGGCGATATTCAAATTCATCTACTCAACCTCTAAATCAAGTTTAGTGGTTATGTCAAGTATCACTCGAATGGATGTCATTTTCACAACAAGAACAAAAATCTCATCGAAGTGAACACCCTTTTTCTGTGTAAATCTCTTCACAACTAATCTAGCCTATATCGTGGACATGCGGTGTGTTTTTCTTGCTTTACCCTATAAACCCACCGATTTTTCGAGGCCCTTTTATCCTTAGGTAGTTTCACTAACTCAAATGTATGATTCTCATGTAATGAATGCATCTTATCTTACATGACATCAACCTACTCTTCTTTATGTTCATCTTTCATAGCTTCCTTATAACTTTTTGGTTCTTCTGTATCTATCAACAATGTATATTCATTAGAAGAATAACATTTAGAAGCTTTTCGGTCTCGAATAGACCTCCGAACATTAGTATGTGGGTTTTCTAACAAGTGTGGAAATTGGGAGAATCATTATGTATTTCTTCTTGTGTAGGAACATCTGCCTCATTTAAATACACGTTCTCATCCCGAATTTCTTTCGCAGACTTAGAAAAATCGGAAGTCAAAGGAATAGGATCTCTAAGTCAACTAGATCATCAAGGTTATTCAGTACCATCTTCTCGGACATGTCAATATCTTTTATAGTATGGTTTTCAATGAAAATAACATCTCGACTTTGAACTATTTTATTCTGAATCGTATTATACAGTTTGTAACCAAATTCATCTTGATCATACCCAATAAATACACACTGTCGAGTCTTCGGATTAACCTTTGATCTCTTATTTTTAGGAATATGCACAAATGCCTTACATCAAAAGGCACGTAAAGAATCATAAGAAACAACTTCACCTGTCCAAACTTTGTTCAGTACATTAAACTTCAACGATACACATAGTGTCAAATTTAATAAGTACGCAGGTGTACTTAATGCTTCACCCCAAAAAGAACTCTGTAATTTTACTTGTTAAAGCAAACTTCTAACTCTTTCAACTAAGGTCTTGTTCATTCTCTCAGTCAAATTGTTCAACTGAAGAGTCTTTGAAGGTGTCTTTTGATGCCGAATACCTTGCTTTTTGCAATACTCGTCAAAAGGGCCCATGTACTCACCTCCATTATCTATTCGGATACACTTCACATTTTTACCCGTTTGTCTCTCAACTGATGGCTGAAGTTGCTTAAATACATCAATTACTTGATTTTTGGTCTTTAAAGTGTATTCCCATATCTTCCTCGAATGATCATTAATGAATGTCACAAAGTAAAGAGAACCACCAAGTATTTTTACTTTCATACCACATACATCGAAATGTACCAAATCAAGTCTATCTTGCTTTCGTGATGAAGAACTCGTGAATGAAACTATGTTCTGCTTTTTAACCAAGCAATCACTGTATTTTTTTAACTGTGTACATTTCAAGCTAGATAGATTGTTATTCTTGGCCAATAACTTCAATCCCTTTTCACTTATGTGACCAAGTCTCCTATGTCATAACTCTGCTTGACTATCATTCTTTAGTGCATTAGCAATATCTGTAGAGAGCTTTGCCTGCAACGTGTACAATGTTGAACATTTCTTACCTTTAGTAAGTTTCCATTGTCCATCACTAAAGACGTTTCAAAATCCATCATCATCAAGTTTACTAGCATAAATCAAATTCAACCGAATATTAGGAACATGCCTAAATTTTTTTAGAACTAACCTTTTACCGTTGTTAGTCTTCAAACACACATCCCCAATGAATTGATACGCCACTATCAATGACTCAACTCATCTTATGAATAGAAAAATTAAGAACATTTTCATCACACATAATGAGAAAATCATTAAAAACAATAGAAACTCGATTATCATCCCTATTATCATCATTATTTTTTTCTTTACCATTTCCCATATTGTTCTCTCTTGAACTGGCGACAAAATTTTTTGATATGCCCTTTCTCATGACAATGAAAACATTCAACATTTGCAAATATGTTAAATTTACTTCGGTTCTTACCTCTATTCATCGGATGTTTACTTTTGTTCCTCTTCTTTCTCTCGATTACGAATATATCTGATTGTGAAGATTTACCTTGCGACTTTCTTCGAACCTCTTCATTCACAACACTGCTTTTAGCCAAATCCATAGTAATTTTACCATCTGGCACGGAGTTAGACAACCACGTTTGAAATGTCTCCCACGAATCCGGTAATATACCAAGCAGCCATAATCCCTTTATTTCATCATCAAACTTGATACCCATTACAGCTAATTGATTAATAATTCCCTGAAAGGAATTTAAATGACCAGTCAAATGTTTTTCGTCATGATACCTCAATACCATCATCTGCTTATTCAGAATTAATTTATTTTTCCTCGTTTTTCGAGCATACAACTGTTCGAGCTTACTCCACAAACTGCGTGCATGAGTTTCTCCACTAATATGATTCAAAAAATTATCATCAACTCATTGCCTAATGTAACCACACACTTGACGATGTAGCTTTTTTCACTCGTCATCAGTCTTTTTCTCAAGCTTCACATCGAAAAACACAAGCAACTAATAATCTTTCACATAAAGGAGGTCCTCCGCTTTCCCTTTCCAAATATGATAATTTGAACCATTCAAAGTCACCATCATACTTGTATTAATTTCCATCGTTTAACACAAGGAAAACAATTTAATAACCACCACAGCTCTGATGCCACTTGTTGGAAAAAAAAAAACAAACCAAACAACACTAACACACATCAGAACAATATAATTCTCTCCTCTTGTGTAAACTCAATAAGAAAAATAATTCAAATAGTTAATAATTGAGAACAAGCACACATAAAAATATAAACAAATTTTTACGTGAAAAACTCCATTGATCTGAGAAGTAAAAATCACGGGACCGTAATCCACTAAATCTTTCACTATCAATAATAACGGGCAATACAATGTTCTCTCTAGCAACAATTAGAGGCATAAACCAGCAACAACCATCAAGAATAACATATTCTTGACATACATATTCAATAAGAAGAATAACAAGAGAAAACTTTAAAACTCCACCAACTCTCTCAAAAAATGTATCAATAATGTGCAGCAAAACCTGATACTAGGAGACTTCGATGCTCAATCCCACCGTTCAGATTGAAAACTAACAAATTACGGCGTCACCCACAAAAATCAGGCTGATCAGATCACGAATGACCTTCCGATCGCTGAGTTGAAAAATAATGCACTATATCTTGTGAGAATCAATTTTTCATTTTTCTCTTTTTCGTTTTGTTACTAATTAATTTCTTCTATTTTTTGAAACTTATGCTATATCATCTATATGAGTCAATAGACTACTAACTGGGCCTACCTATATAAGAGAAAATAACCTAACAAGAGTGATGGCGAGTAGTTGGTTTGCGGGTTAGAGTGAGAATAGTTGGTTTGGGATTGAGATCCGATCCGGTAGCAATTTTCTTACAAGATGCTTTAGACTTGGATCCGACCAATAACTATTGTGCTCAAGTACTAAAATGTGAAACTTTTGTATAGTACAAATATATATAATTGTTAAATTAAATTGAACGAATTCAAAATTGTCAAATAAAATGGGAGGAAAGGAGTACATAGGAATAATGTCGATACAATCGTTAAACGTAACCACGGTCAATGGGTATGGCAGTATGCACTAGGGAAGGAGGCGATGGCTTTCAAAGTCAAATTCGAACAGCTTGATCTCACAGCTGCTCTTGCTGACTTCCCATACATACCGACTCTCTATCTCTTTTACAAGTATTTTTATGAAATAGAGCATGTCCCATCCATTTGGCATTTGCCTCGGGCAAGAATCGCATATTTTACCATTTCTTTTTTATTTTTATTTTAAATTTTTTTATAAAGTTGTTCAACTTTGACACTTGGAGTATATATATACAAGACCATCTATCTCATTTTCTAAAATACTAGGAAATCAATTTGAAATCTTCAGTAAAATTAGGAATTAAATATTAATTAATATTCAACTCTATTTATTTGGCCTAAAGCTCTAACGACGGGAATAATATATTCATTTGGTTTGTCTCTACAGTTCCTAGGATAGACTCCGTGTATATATATCAGTCCTTTCAGGCTCTTTCTGTTCGCTCGCAAAACAGTATAATTTCTTTAATTCCTAATCCCAAAAATGGCGACTCCGGCAAAGAGGGTTTTGCTCACATCCAACGGCGATGAGATTTCTCAAAATGTTGCCTACCGTCTAGCTAAACAGGGTTGCTGGTACGATCTATATCTCTCGATCCGTATGTATATGTGCATATAACTATGTGATTATGTGTATTAATCTACATATAAACGAATTAGGTTGGTTTTGTTGGGTGATGAGAATCCTCTCAAGAAGATTGCGGAGAAGATAAAGGGTAGTCTAGACGGCGTCGTTAAGGTGGAAGTGATTGGATTAAATATGGAAGATGAGAGAGAAGGGGCTTTTGATGATGCCGTCGATAAGGCCACCAAAATTTTGGGGAGTTTGGATGCTTTAGTTAATTGCTATTCTTATGAAGGTAATTTTCATCCTGTTATTTCTGTTAATTCTCATTTAGGCTTTGTATTATGTGTTTATATATTAGTTAATTGAAAATAAAAAAATATATTGTATAAATGAACCTACAAAATGTAATACTATCAAAATGAGGTTACACTTTCAAAGTAAAGGAAAAAGTTTTAAACTTTTGAAGATTATTTGGTGCCGTGATCATAAATTACTCAAACAGATTGAGAGTTTGTATATTAATTTCCAAAGTGAACTCTCATTTTTGGACACCCTTAAAAAAAACCGTCTCTTTTCAATTTGGGATGAAGAGGATATTTAACTTTATGTACATATGTACATCATATTTTGGCTGTTATATTATCAAATTATATAACTCTTAGCTCTTGTTCACCAGAGTCAGTTTCTGTTTATGTTTACGTTTAGACGGACGGTGGTTTTGGGCTTTTAAAGAAACTTAACTTTGTAGTTGGTTTATTGGACCTCTTTTTCAAAATTTGTAGCTAATTCTCTCTCAGAAAATATAGAGAACAATAAGGTAGTAAATCGTTGGATGCGACTAGAACACAGACCAGTGATATGAACAGTTTTTACACACGATCTTGGGATTGCACCTCCTAGGACTAATCCTAGAATCGTATAGCCTAGATATTAAATACTTCTTCTGTTCCAAATTATAGGTTAACGCCAATTCAAGTTAATACCTATACCTTTACACCATTTGACATTGAGATTGAGATTGACATTGACATAATCTCATCAACTTGCCAAATCTTAAACCTGAATGCATGAAAAGATCATATGTGCCTTTTTCTTGGGGCATTGAAAATTTCTCTATCTGTTAAAGTTTTTTTCCACACTAGATGGATTATGCCAATTCAAAATCATCAACAAAGCAAAAGAGACATCAATTTTCCCAGTTATTCAAACTCCAAGTAAGTCACGCAAAAAAGGATAATATTTGTACCAGAGCATAAAATGAATTCATTGAATTGCTATAAAAATCAAGACAAACTTGCTGGATCTCAATGACCTTACGCGAGTAGACACTCCCAAATTGGAGAAGTTTGAAATATTTTTCCAACATTTCTTCTTTTTGAATTAGTTGGAATGTTTCAGGGTATGGAACAAACTGCTTGCATAGTTAATATGTTTATAATTATTCTTGTAATTCCTTGTACTTTCACATTGAATTAGCTGTAGTTCATTATTTTGATTGCTGGTTTTACTTTGATAATCATTTTTTTATTCATATTTTTGCTTCATTTTATCTCAGAGATATATTATCAGAATACTTGAATATGTTCGTATTTTTTAATCAAGGAAAACTGTTTTGGCACTAAGTAGATCTACAATTTCTTGTTTGAAACAGGAAAGATGCAAGATCCCCTGCAGGTGTCAGGAGATGAGTTTAAAAAGATAGTCAAAATAAATTATATGGCTGCATGGTACTTGTTGAAAGCTGTCTGCATAAGAATTCGGGATCAAAAAACAGGAGGTTCCATTGTATTCATAACCTCATTAATCGGTGCGGAGAGAGGGTTATACCCCGGAGCTGCTGCATATGGTTCGGCTTTGGCTGGAGTACAGCAGTTAGTTAGGGTAAGTGACATTTTGTTTGTTGTCTTTTACATTTTCAGCATTAACCTTTTTCATCAATGGTTTGAACTTTTACCTTTGTCAACATCGTATATTATTTGAGATTCTATTTTACTTCCAAATGTTCATTTTCTCTTCTCTGTTATATTCACGGACACGAACTTTCACTAGCTGATATGTGCGTTCTTGTGCGTGAATTTTTGAGTGGAGTAATTCTTTTTAGAAATTGTTATTTTCACGAGTAAAAATTGATATTTTCACAAGTTTCTCTCACATAAGTGTGGGACCCATCTACTATTCATGTGAGAGAGACTTTGTAGAACTATCAATTTTACTTGTGAAAATATCAATTTCCTTTTTTTTCCTGAATGGTCTCAACTTCATAGGCTTTCAAATAAATAAAACAGAATCTCTTAATTGAAATAAATATTTTAATGGGTTTTTAATTAAATATTTTAGTTATGATACTAATTTAAATAATTCAATTTTATACGAATTGCTTGTAAACTAGTGTTTTTACAACATCCAATAGGAATCAAGTAACTTTGTATTTTTAGAGAAAATCAAGGAGTTTTGATTCTTTTAACAGATTATGTAATACTATTTACCATTTTAAAATTCATTTAATAATTTTAGCATAATCAAAACTCCTTGATTTTTCTCTCAAATTGTTGAGTTGGCAGATATCTTTTGGATAGTGTAGAAACACCAGTTTACAGGCAGTCCTTATAGAATTTGTTCTCTTAGTTATAATATTAGTTGAATATTTTGATTGCAATATTAATCTTATAGCTTTACTGCAACAAACAAACAGCTTATTGCTTATTGGGGCTTTGGTCATTTGATCATTAGAAGTTAGCTTATGGGCTTTTTACCACAAGCTCGGGTAACTTAAATTGATTCTGAACAGCTGTGAAATCATAAGATGTTACAAACAGGGCCATGTTCTTCTATATGCTACAAAACCTGCAAGATGTGGCTGGTCAATCTAATAAAGGACCTCAAACCATGACATACGTGGCTGAGATTTCCCTGTAGTTTATCTCTACACACTTCCTGAAACAGATCTTATATTGTTTATCTCTGCTTCAAAAAGGCATATGTTCCACTTTCATGAGTAGGTCATGCCTCCCAGACTAGGTATATGCACTTGCCTATTATGTTCGAGCACAATTGGGCTATAATTCAAAATTGGCCTCTTTAGAATAGTGGATATCTCATGATCTCATTATCTCTGTTCCGTGAGGGAAAGACATGGATATTCTCGTCATAACTCTTGGATGTGAAGGAGTTTTGTATATGTGGATCTCTTATATTGTTGTCAGAAGTAGATTGAGAAGCATATGGATTAGATAATCTAAGTGAGAGGGTCACATATTGCTATGACTGAGGTAATTTTACCAAAGAGTTGCTCGATTTATAAAAGAGAGCAGGATCAGTAGTAGCTTGGCGATAATCATTGCCTAAAATTATCAACCGCGGTAAATCTGCAGGTCTTCATTGTGAATTAAATTAACCTTAATGGATAATAACCATCTACCCAAATGGAACTATTAGTATTACAGCTGCTTTTGTTGTCTGTACTATGTTACTCCCTTCGTCCCTTAAAGGATGAGCAAAATACAATTTGCACTCATATTAAGAAACGTAAAAGTAGAGGAAAGAGAGTAAGAAAGTTTCAATCCTCAGTGGCCCCACAAGATTATATAAAGTGATGAGTACTTTTATTTTTTTATATTAATAGACCCACATATTTACCTTTTCACTTTATGTATTTTATCTCATCCTTTTGGGACAAAAATTTTTGTGCCTTTAGTCATCCTTTTTGGGACGGAGGGAGTACATGCATCAAGGTATCCTAGTTGAATCATGAAACCCTTGACAATCGATAATAATGTTTTCTTTCGTATCCTTCTATCTTAGTTTAATTAGTAGACCCTTTCTACATGCTCCATAGTTTTCTAGCTATCTCATCTCTTCCCCAAGTTGAATTATTAATATTAATGCATGATTACTATTCTCAGACATCCGCAATGGAGGTTGGGAAACACCAGATCAGGGTTAATGGAATTGCCCGTGGGTTGCACTTAAATGACGAGTTTCCATTGTCAGTTGGGAAGGAGAGGGCAGAGAAATTGGTCAGCGAAGCCGCGCCACTGCAAAGGTGGCTTGATGTTAAAGATGATCTGGCCTCGACTGTCATCTATTTGATAAGTGATGGTGCACGTTTCATGACTGGGACCACCATATTTGTTGATGGGGCCCAATCTCTGGCAAGGCCTAGAATGCGATCTTTTATGTGAATTGTATTCGTATTTTGCAAAATTTGATTGTGAGAGCTACGGACAAATCATGTAATGACCCCCCAACGGTGGGGAGAATGTTATCTAATTATATTCAATAATAGAGATTTGTGAGGGAAAAAATAAAAATTTGTTGGTGTAAATGTGTAATGGATTCTGTATCACCGTGATTCATACTGAATGAGTGACTTTTATGCCTCTACTTTCAGCATTAAAGAACATCAAGTAGTCTATATTCTTTTTGATACCACATTATCAGAGTGAAAAATTGTAGTAAAAATTGCATATGATATGAGAAGCTGGAGGGATTCGGCCTGGTTTTTAATGGAAAAAGTGTGCATGTTCAGGATCTCTCTCCATCGAGTGAACTAACTTCAAGCTTTGGGAGTACCTAGTAGCCTTCATATTGTTTTCAGAAAATGTTTGAAGTTATATTTCCTGTTCATATACTCCATCATCAGACATTCTGCAGTCTCATTAATTTCTTAGCTTTTGCCTGATAATTTGAAAGGTAATGTAGGGATCTCAAAGGTTTCAAAATGATAATATTAAGGATTTCAAAGGTTACCTAACCAGTGTAATATAATACGAAATTTGCGACACTTTTTGAGATTAAACATCCTCTAAATTTGGAGTCCATTTTGGGTTCAGGAGATGCTCATACTAGCATAAAAGAAACGAGAGAGGTAGAGACGCGATTCATACATTGACCAATCAATTCGATTACTTCCTCGGTGGCACATCGCCCCCACTAATAATATACTCAATTTCATTTTATCAAATAAAATGATACATAGTGTCGCAAATAATGTGGACCAGTATATAATGGGCTGTCATTTTGAGACACAATTGAGAGCTATAACTGAAAACAAATGAAAAAGCACTGAAGAAGATGAATATCTTTTCATTACAGAATAAAAACATTCTCAACCCCATCATGTGCGTTCTTGGTGTTTGCAGTTTGTCTGTGTACAATCTGTGGCTCAGTTGTGTTAATGTATACTCTTATGGAATGAATGTTTCACTTCTCCTTGATGCCTTATTGCAGCATTGAACAGATTGTTACCATATAGTGCACTATCCTTACTAGTAACATTATCCATTTAATCAAGATAATAATGAGATATTTTGTAAGACACTCTTTGGGATAACTAACATTATCTTTTTAAGAGTATAGTGAGAATTATTTTTTTTGAAATTTCACTTTTTGAGGAATATAAGATAATTTTATAATCAAGTTCATTATTTATTATTACAATACTAAGAATTAATCAAACCTCACTAGAGGTAAGGCATGCAAACAGGTCAGTACAAGCGGTACTTTCTTGAAACCGGCTAATACCGTACTAGCAAATTCCGTAAAATTCTCTACCGGTTCGGTACCAAAAAGTATTTTCGGTAAATATATATATATATATATATATATATATATATATATATATATATGGGTATGATCCATAGCAAATATTTGTTACATGGATCAAAAATGGGCCAACATCATCTATATTGTATAAAACAAGAAGCAACGACCAATATTAAAAGCTGAAAATAAAATCTCAGATTTAGATGGAGAAAGTTAAAATCAAATCTCAGATTTAGATGGAGAAAGTTAAATTAAAATCTCATATCTCATATCTCTACAAGCATCTGCGTATGCATGTTTATTGTTCATAGCCAATTTTCTCTCCAAAACAATCATCGACTTCAAAGACTGCCGTTAATTCCAATTTTCATTAGCAAATCTACGGATCTACCTTCAATTTCAACCACCCATCATATACTGAGATAATAAAGTCTCTCTAGAGATGCACAACCTGATCTCTCCAAAAGGTATTTCGATTTGATTTTCTAGAATGATAAGAGTAAGTTCAAGAATGATCGTGATACTTGAAGATTTGGATAAATATAATTTATGAGATTTATTAATATCTTTTATATATATTTAAATTATATAAATATACTAAATATCATATTAATTATAAATTTTAAATAAATTAACAAAATTAAAATTGATCCGATAATAAATGAATTAATTATCTTATTAGAATTACGGTAAAGAATATATAAAAATAAATAATTTATAGAAGTTGGTGATTTTAAATTTTAAAATATTTATAGAAATTTAAAATTATATAATATAAATTTAAAATTATTTACTTCTATAAATCATTTATTTTTATATATTCATTATCAAAATTCTAACAAAATAATTAATTCATTTACTATAAGATCAATTTTAATTTTGTTAATTCATTTAAAATTTATAATTAATATGATATTTAGTACATGTATATAATTTAAATGTATGTGAATGATATTGATCAATCCCATAAGTCATGGTTATCCAAATTTTCAACTGTCATGATCTTCTTCAAATTTGAACTCATAAAAAAATCTAAAATCGTTTTGGTTTTAACCTAGTTGCATATAAAAGGTGCGGCCAGGGAAAACGACGTCATTTTCTCTGGCTGTAACTCTTACACACGGTTAGGCTAAAACAAAAAACGACATCGTCCGTTTGACAACAACTCCTACATGCGGTCACGCCAAAAAAAATAATTTTTTCCTGGCTGTGTGTAGGAGTTACGGCCAGGCCCCCTTATACCCATTAGATCATGTAATGAATGGTGAGAGATGAACTTGCTGAAATGGTGTCCCTGATTAAGTCAAGTTATGGATCAGCTCCTACACACACATATATATGTTTAATGATGAAAAGGATGGCTACTTACATGTATTGGGTTTGTAATTTATAGATAATTTTTTTTGTTTGGTTTTGTCGTGGGCTACTGATAACATGTGTTGGGCCTTACTAGATTAGTGGGGTGGTATAATAAATAAATGATTTGGCATTACTTTGGGATAAAAATTGGTACCGAATTGATACTGAATTAGATTATCGATTTGAAAAATCGATTTTATTGATTCCAGTATCGGTACTCAACTTTAGATAATTTCAGTAATCGGTCTAGTCCTGCTTAGACTAAGGGAATGTTTGTTTAGAGCTGAATGAATCTGAATGGCTGAATCGGTCAGCCATTCAGTGCATTTGTTTAGGTCTGAATGATTGAATCGATCAGATTTTTAGATTAAATGGTTAAATCTAATTTTTTTTTGCTGAATGGTTAAGTCTTGACTGAATGAAGTAAAAAAAATAAATTAAATATTATATTAAGTAATATTAAATAAATTTACAATAATTTTAAATTTTTTCAAAGGGGTAAAATAGTAAAAATATGTTATTCAGATATGTCACTTATCAAATAACTTATTTCATTCAGTATTTAAAAATCTATTTCATTCAACTCATTTAAATTACTTAACTATTCAAAACTATTTTATTTAATTTTTATCAAACATCCCCTAAGACCTCATTGACCATAGTGAGAACTTTTTCAATTAGGCTAATATTAGGATTTAAAATATTTAGTCTCAAAATGCATTGTAAATAATGTGTTATCATTACTCTAATTAAGTGTATCTTGTTTAATTAGTTATACTATAAAATATTATTAAATTAAAATTTAATGGCACGTGCTTTGAGACTCAGTCAAGGCCCTACAATTATCTTTAGTTACACTTTAATAGACTGATATTATCTAGTATCGTGTTTACTTACATTTTAATAGACTGATTTTTAGAGTATTATATATATATATATATATATATATATATATATAAATGATGAAATTAGTATTTATACTTATAGAATAAAATAAATTAAAAATGAATAATTTTTAATTTTTATTTATTTTAAATATCGTAATTATAATTCTATAAAAACTTTTGATAATACATAAATTGATAAAAAGACTCTTTTGTTACTATGTGTAGCCGCCATAGCAGGTTACGTGGGCCTTGTTAACGTCGGACAGCTAAGCTGAAACAAAGGAAAATTGACTATCCTTTGAATACTAATATATCACCAATAATCCAACGTTTCTGAACACTTAAAAAAGAGAAATATTTCACCTATTTTGAATTATAAAATTGATGTTAATTTAAAATTAATATAAATTAATTTAATTTATATATAAATTAATTTAAAAACTTTAAATAATAATAAAATTTATTATTTTTAAAATTAAAATAAATTATATTAAATTTAAATTTAAAAATATTTTAAATTAACTTTTAAAAAGTAAAGGAGCATGTATCAAACTTTAAAATTAAAAAACACCTACCGGCTGCGCTGATCAGACTTTCAAACTTCTGCATGCACGTGTTTCTTTCATTTTCCTTCCCTTGTCCTTTTTTTTGTGTCCATTTCTGCAAATCCTACCATCTTCCTTCTCTCTCGTACTGATCTTTCTTTTGCACGCTCCCATGAAGACTCTATTTAACAGCTATTAAGAATTATAAGCCTTGCGCTGGCTAGCAGTTAATTTGTTTTAAGGGGATATATCGAGACAATATATATATATATATATATATATATATATATATATATATATATATATATATATATATATAATAGTTCTAACCTTGCAACATATTTTTACCATTCAAATTGTGATTTAATGACTAAAGTTATCATCGTCCGCAGTTTAACAGTTTAATTGTGCAAATGATGATTGTTTTTTAAAACAGAATATCTCTAACAAATCACAAGTCTCCGTCCATTATTCAGTTGTGCAGACGATTAAAATATTTGATCATTCGAGTAAATTTTAAATAGTAACATGTGTTGTAAGAGTATTATTTTTGTAACTATAACTATAGATCATTCTCCTACATGTATATATATCAACTAGCTCTATTTCAAATGGAATCGATCAGACAATTTTTTCTTAGTGATTGTGAGAGGTTAGGTTTTACATAGGCCCCTCCATACTTAATGACAATAATTGTAAGAAGATATATATATATATATATATATATATATATATATATATATATATAAGCAGGTTAAGCAAAGGGCCATGAATCATGAATCTCTTTCGGTTTTTACCTTAATTTATGCTATTTTCGTTCCAAAATAAAAGTTCTGATCGACTTTTTATGTATATTAAAAAAGAAGCTAAAAATTTTCATATTTAAATTCTTATTTAATTTTATAGTTTTCTGTATATGACTAGTGATACTCTATAAATATGCATAAAGAATAAAATATGACAATTAATACTAAAGATATTATAGACAAATTATTATAAGAATAAATTATTTAAGGTAAGTAGACATTTAACTTGAATCTACCTAAAATAGTAATAAAGACTCTTATCCCGACACGGATGGAGTAATTAGTAATAGAGGATTACGGGAGCAAGCTAAGTTCAATTAGTTTAAAATGCAAAAACTCTTGTGTTCCATGCAACCAGAAAAATGAATACTTCATTGTCATCCGGTACATATAAATGATCAAACCGTGCATTTGTTTTGTCATGTTTTTAATCAAAAAAGAATACTAGCTAGTACTTGGTAATAAAGTTCCTCCATTCTTCTCAGCTTCATCTAGATCACCATTTCTTAATTAATTACAGACCAGTCTTAATTAGCTTAATCCTGACGCGGACCATTCCCCCCGCCCCCTCCCTCCCTCCCTCTTCATTTCTCTAATTTTCTATGCTCTCCAGTCAAATCCATTCATTGATCTAGCTTATTAATTTCTTTACTTAACTCAAAACATTTCATGTTTATTTTTATATATTCACTAAAACTTTTGCCATCAAACCACCTTAATTAGTTTATCCCATGCTAGACTACTACTTATTCTTAATCAACTATATAATTAAAAGTACAACTTTAATTTCATTTCATTATTTTTTGGCTTCACAATTTTTTTGCTCAGCTTTAGGGTTTATAGCTTTAATCCCTAGATCCTAAATTATTATTTTTTAGATCTTGTTTGGTATAGTTAGATTTTCATGATATAATTAGTA
Organism: Hedera helix; assembly: GCA_947179155.2. Lineage (NCBI taxonomy): Eukaryota > Viridiplantae > Streptophyta > Magnoliopsida > Apiales > Araliaceae > Hedera > Hedera helix. The sequence goes on from OX359275.1 coordinate 34,864,440, forward strand.
TTCTGGTGATATAGTTAGATTCCCATAATTTAATTAGTTTTATATTTGTGATTTTGTAGTTATTTTGTTGGATCTATGGATTTAGGGTTTATGGAGCTCCTTTTCTAAACTCTAAATTCTATTTATATATTTTAATATTTTGTTGGGTTTAAATATGAATTATGTGAGCTTAGGAATGAATTCAAGGCTTTTAAACTTTATGTTTAATGAGAATTGAAAGATATTCTCGTGATAGACTTTGAAAATGGTTGTACTTTTTGAAATTGGGGATTTGTAATTGTGTTTGAGCTTTAAAATAATTTGGATGACCTTCATGCCCAAAAATTGGATATAAGGTCCATTTATAGTGAATTTTTATTATTTTGAGATATTTGGAGTTATTTTGATAGCTTCCATACCTATGGGTAACTTCAATCTTTTTTTTTATGCTTGGTTTTTTTTTTGTCACATAAAAAATTGTTTTCAAACAAAAACTCAAAAAAAAGATTTTTTAGAATTAAATCAAATTAGGTTATTAAAATAAACTTTAGGCTAAAATTGAATGTACTTTGAGCCTTATTTTCTAGTTGACAACTTGACATAGGGAATCCAATAACTATCTTCCTTATTAAAACCTTAATTTTTATCACTATTTTATTATATTATTAAATATTGTCCAAATGAAAATGAACATTTCCATAAAACTCATTTTCAAATCATTAATTTTTTACAAAATTATACATTTATGACCATTTTGAGAAATCAAAACTTAAAGAACAATTTTCAAAAGCTTAAAAGACATGTTTTCAATAAAAATAACTTTTTAAAAGACATTCTGAATCAAAATTCTTTATCCGAATAAATAGAGGCTCAAAGTGTTTTCACACTATTTTTAGGTGTTTTAAAATAGACAGAAAAGAAAATAAATTAATAGAAAACTTAGACATATTTCCTGTCAAAAATTTTCATCCAAAATTAACATGATTTGGACGAAAAAGAAATTAGAATAAGTAATATTTTTATAATTCTTATATTATTCTCAAGTTACAACTTACAGTATAATAAATTTTAAATTATAACTGATGCCCCCAAAAATAGAGAAATGGTCGTAAACTGTTAACAAGTATATAAAGAGAGAAGGTGAAGGAGCAAGCATCAGGTGAGTTTGTTGTGAGAGACTGCTAAAGAGGGATGGGGTGAATAATGATGATGAAATTTATGGATTCTGAGTTATTACTACTCATAAATATGAGTTGCCCAAAGATGATATTGTTATTTATTGCTAAGTTTAGGGATGTTCAATTGGTATTAACTATAACGAACTGGATCGGATTGGACTGATATCGAATTTATTCAAAACTCGGTACTGATACCGGTTGGACCGGTAAGCTGTTTCGGTACCGGTTAATATCGAATATATACAAATAATAATAATAATAATTTTATTATTTTTATTATTATATATTTATTATTATTATTATTATTTTATTATAATTTTTATTATTTATTAATAATAAAAAAAAAAACTGATATAACTGGTACAATTTGGTAAATATGAACCCCAAAACTCCAAACCGGTACCGAACCGGTTGGTACCGATATGCCAAACCGGTATCGGACTAGTTTTTTTTGTCTCGAATCGGCCAATTCAGATCTGTCCGGTATATCCTGAATACCGTTTTTACCGAAAATTATGAACACCCCTAGCTAAGCTAAGCTTGGACTTAACCTTTCTTGTTGTTTTTCCTCTTTTTTTTTTTCTAACACTTCTGGTTGAAAATATTTATAAATTGATGTATTTAATTTTTTAAAATAATAAATTTTGTAATAAATAATATTTTTTAATAGATAATTTGCAAGTTTTATATTGTTTAAAATTAAATGACTTCAAAATATCAATATATATATATATATATATATATATATATTGTGACGCCCCCAAATCTAGGCCCACACAGCCCAAACTTGAGTCGTCAAAAGACTACAACAAAATTATTACAACAAAGCACAACGTACAACAATACAGTGTATAATAATACACAACTAAGTCTTCACTATTATTGCCACACTATTTTACAACACGTGAAGACTAGGATAGCTATTCCTCGGACTCTCACTCCATCCCCCGGCTAGACCCCGTTACGTTTTCATCTCCTGTTGAAAACAATGGAACAAAAGAAAGGGTGAGCTCAAATAGCCCAGTAAGAAATATCATGACTAAGATAATAACGAATAAATTATCATTAGCCTTCAACAGTTGAGTTCTTGATAGAATACAATAGACTACAAGGTTTATATCAAAAACTGTAGTTAAATTCTTAAACAACGTTCAGATCAATAATAACAGCGGAATGAGCAATCTATTAGAAGAATAATGCAGACTATAATGTCCACTCGCTCCTCTTTTTTGTAAAAATATCATCAACTTTTATCATCTGAAATACCATTAGTCATGATAATAAAAATTCACAGTTCCTGGTCATAATCATGCAGATCAACAGTTCATCTTTGCACTACGGGCCAAAGACATTCAATATAACACCAACGGTCATAATTATACCAGATTCAGCCTTTGGTCATAATCATACCAATCAACAGTTCATCTTTGCACTACGGGCCAAAGACATTCAATATAACACCAACGGTCATGATTATACCAGATTCAGCCTTTGGTCATAATCATACCAACCAACAGTTCATCTTTGCACTACGGGCCAAAGACATTCAATATAACACCAACGGTCATGATTATACCAGATTCAGCCTTTGGTCATAATCATACCAACCAACAGTTCATCTTTGCACTACGGGCCAAAGAGAACATTCACCACGTGCCATAAAAGACACCGAACAGATGTATCGCCTTTAACCTAGTATATCGCCTTTAACCTATCATCTGTTCAACAATTATATCACATCTGTGCCCCCGGCCACAGATATTCACAACAGCTTGATTCTTGATGATTAATACAAATAACAGTGATACAAATGATGAACAGAAGAACAGGATAAACAATAAGTATCGGAAGTTTACTTTGTGCAGATTCAAATAATGTCCGAATTGCCAACATGATGTGGAGTGAAATTTAAAAATGATATTCAAGATCCACAGTTCAGAATAACGATTACAGTTCAATAGAAATGTTCAGAAAATAGGAAGGTTCAGTTGAAATAATGAAATTCAACTATTATGGAACATATAATATTTTCAGGAATTATAGAAGCAATAGTTCCATAACAAGTTTCGATTTAGGTGTATGAAAGAAAATAATATCCCTTACCGTAGCAGGTTTGATTAACAAAAGGTGAAGGAAATTAATATCCCTTACCATAGTAATTTTGAATAATGGAAGATGAAAAAGATGGTATCCCTTATGAGTATAAAGGAAAATGATATCACTTACGAATATGGAATAAAAGTGTCATGTGATAATTCGTGTAGACAAATTATTTCCACACGAGACAAATAAAAAGGGTTATTCACCAACAGGCGATAATCCGCACCGTAAGGTTATTCCCATCAATTTGAATACGAATAGTTATTCACCAAACAGGCGATAATCCGCGCCGTAAGGTTATTCCCATCAATTTGAATACGAAGAGTTATTCACCAAACAGGCGATAATCCGCACCGTAAGGTTATTCTCAAAGATTAATAAGGAATGAATACAAAAGGTTATTCACCAACAGGCGGTAAACCGCGCCGTAAGGTTATTCCCACAATTTAATACATGGAAATAAATGGCACAAGAAAGAAACGATATTATTTTCGAGAATCAAAGAATGATAATCCCTTCAAGTAAGAAAGAAAATAATATCCATTTATGATGATGAAAAGAATGATACCCCTTACCGTAGTAAGTTAGAATATGAAAGAAGATAATATTCCTTACCGCAATAAATTTAAGAGTGTGAAAATAATGATAATCCTTACCTTAACACGTGACTGGATATTGATTTAAATGAGGTTGATCAACCTATATATATTTTTAATAAAATTAGTAATTACCACATATAAATTTCAAGGCGTATGATAATTCATATATTATGAACTATCAAAATTATATATATTTAACATAATTTTTGTAGTATAATATAACTACTTTTAAATAGTTTTAAAAATAATATTCCAAAATAAATCTTCCAAAGAAAGCTTTTAAAAATGAATCTTCTTAAAGAAGAGTCTTCTAAAGGAAGATTTGTGAATACCGTGAAAAATAGGAATTTATGAAATTACTACTCTTTAATAAAAGACTTACTTGAAAATTTTCTGCACTCCTTTTAGCTTTCAAACTCTCAAAATAGCCTTACTATTCTTAGAGAAAACTCATAAAATTCTTATAGAAAAATTTTATGTTTTAGGTGTGATTTTTCTATTCAGCTGAGCAAGCTATTTATAGGAGAAAAATTTTACTATGCGTGGTAGGTGAGCATTGGCGTGCTGCACGCCAGTGCTGAACAATTTCAGCACGCAGCCGCTGGCTGCTTTTCCTTCCTGCACATTTTTGTGCAAATTTTTTTCAAGTGGGTCCTACAGGGGCCCACATGTTACTATTCACGTTACTATTTCAAATAGTAAAATTAATAATTTTTATTTTATTTTATTTTATTTTATTTATTTATTTATTCTTCCTGTGAGTCCAACATATAAAATAATGTTACCACAATAATGTAAGAAACACGTTACATATTTTTATTAATTTAATAATATAAATTACAGTATATTTGCTACTGTGACAATTATTAGATTCAATAATTTTAAAAACAGTGCAGCAACAATTATTGAGTCAATGATATGAAATATAGTGTAATGACAATTATTGAATCAATAATGCAAAATACTGTGTAGCAACAATAATTGAATTGATAATATAAAATATTATGCAGTGACAATTATCGATGAAATGATGCGTAACAGTTACGGTGTCAATAATATGAGACACTGTGCAATACCGTGTGCTACTGTAGAGTACCGTGTGCTACAGAAAATACCATAATTTACCGTATGCTATTATTCTTTTATCACCGGTATTTTAACAGTTAACACCGTTGACTACTTTTATTTAAAAAGGTTACTTCTGTCGTTTTTTATATCCGACAATTATTCCGTTGTGGGGTCCACAAATAATTTGTTATTTCGGCGCCGTCGTACGGCACGAATATTCCCCGACCAAACGAATATTCCCCGACAAAACGAATATTGTCCGACAAAATAAAATTTTCACATAACATCCTTAACTTTCAAATTCGTCAGTTTAACCACTTACTGTTTCATGAAAAAAATATATGAAGAAAAATTAAATTTTATATTTCATAAAATTCGGGGTCTTACAACCTCCCCTCCTTATGAAATTTCGTCCCCGAAATTGACGTACCTGGCATTTCGAAGAGGTAAGGATATTTAGATTTCATCTCGGATTCTAGCTCCCAGGTCATTTCCTCAATATCTTGGTTTCTCCATAAAACCTTAACTTGAGGTATAACCTTTGAGCGTAGAATCTGCTCCTTCTTATCTAGGATCTTAACAGGTACCTCCTCATACGTTAAATATTCTGCTATAACTTCTCGTTCTAACTCAATGACGTGGTTTGGGTCCTTCACATATTTACGTAACATAGATATGTGAAAAACGTTATGGATGCGAGACATACTTGGTGGTAGGGCTAGCCTGTAGGCTACGGATCCTACTCGATCGAGGATTTCAAATGGGCCAATAAATCGAGGGTTGAGCTTTCCTCTCTTTCCGAATCTCGTAACTCCTTTCCATGGAGAAACACGTAAGAATACATGATCTCCGACGTTGAATCTCTCATCTCTCCGATGAAGATCGGCATAACTCTTTTGTCGTTCTTGTGCTGTCTGTATTCGTTGTCGGATCATTTGGATCTTTTCGGTCGTCAAGCGTACCAACTCGGGTCCCAACAGTTTTGCTTCTCCTACCTCATTCCAACATACTGCAGAGCGACACTTGCGTCCATATAAAGCCTCGAATGGAGCCATACCTATACTTGCTTGGTAACTGTTGTTGTAGGAAAATTCCACCAATGACAAGTACTTATCCCAACTTCCTTTAAAATCTAGTACGCAAAGTCTCAAAAGATCTTCGAGGGTCTGGATCGTCCTTTCCGATTGTCCGTCCGTTTGAGGATGGTATGCAGAACTAAAACGTAGTTCAGTGCCCATAGCTTTTTGTAGACTGATCCAAAAGCGTGAAGTGAATCTAGGATCTCGATCAGAAACTATGGAAACTGACATGCCATGCAGTCTCACGATTTCATTTATGTACATACCGGCAAGACGTTCAAGTGAAAAGTTTTCTCGTATAGGCAAGAAATGAGCGGATTTGGTCAATCTATCTACGATGACCCAAATTGCATCTAAGCCTTGAGAAACTTTGGGTCCCGGCAAGCACAATCTTATATGATCTGAATCCGAGTTTATCCCTTCACTTCAGACAAGCGATCGAGACCTCTTTGCATACCGCCCTCGTGTTAGTTTCGCTTTTATAAATTTGGTTCTGAGAAAAAAAAAATTATAAATTTCTTTATGTGGGTAAATTTAATTGGATTTTGGGAATGAAATGTATTAGGATAATCCAAATTTAAAAAACACTCGAATAATCAACATTAAGTACATTTGCTTGCTTTGTAATGATGATAAATTAGAGCCACGTTATGTTATATATGCCGATAAGCTACAATGGCATCCAAACTTATTATGACAATTTATTTTTACTAGCTCTGGCGGCACACACATTTGCGCGTGTAATTACAGTAAAGATATAATAAAAGTTTTATTAAATTTTGTGGATAGAAAAAAATAAATAAATAAAAATTTAAGGACAAATTGTAATAATATCAAACTTTTGTAGGACAAAAGAGAGAAAATTTGTGACACAATCTCAACGGAGCAGTTATTTTCTCTCTCTTTTTTTTTAATAATATAGATTATTTTATTTCTTTAAAAGATATTAAGGCAAATAAACGTTTTTTTTTCAGTTTAGTCGGATAGGCCGGTATGGTCCACTTTTCAAGCAAGGCCGGTTACTGTTTCCAAAAAATCAGATCAAACCCAACCAAACTCTAATGAGAAGATGGTTTAGGGCTAGATTGTACCCAAGGGTTGTTGCCAGTCTCTCACGGACTTGCTTTTGCACCCCTAGCCCCGACTGGCCGACTCTCTTTCGTTAGGGCCTGGCCTGGGCTCCCCTATTCCAGCAATAAGACCAAGTCCAGCCCGGTAAGGGAAAGACACAATCAAGCCCTCTTTACATCAAACGATGAGTTATAGAAAGCTAGTGAGTGGTGGAGTGACCCACCAAGGGCCCATTCCCAACCCCACAATACATATACAAAAGGAAAAGAAATTGGAAAAAAAAAATGGAGTGATAAAATAGTGCTGCTATGTGCCTGCCGACAACCGAACGCAAATCTATTTAAAGACTGATATTATTCTGTTCACAATAATAGGAACATTCTGCTATTATTAGTGCTCCCTTGCTAATTTTAGTCTTTCGCTTATCAGCTTTTAAACGAGCAAGGCTGCTTTTGGCAAGGCTTCAGAAATATCTATATAGATCATAACAACATAAGCACGCTTATGAACCTCGTAGTCTCCTTCCGTCCTCAAAAATATATTCTAGTAATATATTTTCACACATTAAAAAAATAAAATAGAGCAAAAAAAGTAAAAAATATTTTAAATTTATTCTTGTGACCTCATAAGATTAAATAAAATAATGAATTCTTTTTTTATACCATAGAATTTTACTAAATTACATACTTGCTTTTTATTTTATGTACTTATTATTATCTTTTTAAAAATAAAAAAATTATATTTTTACCCATCTTTTTAAGAACGAAAGGAATATATAGTAGTCTAATTATATTCGTGTGTTATGTTTGGATTAAAAGAATTAATATGAGAATACAATGATTTATTCTTATAAAATAAAATAAAATAATTAATTTTTTTATTAAAATAAAATAAATCATTTTCATGTTTGCCAAATTTATGGCTCAATGTTGGTAGATGTCTTGTTAATTGTGATAGTTTGAAATTTTTACACAGGTCTTAGTTTGCCTCATAAGAGCCCACTTACTTATAGTTTGACTCGACAAAGACAGGGTAAACGAATCGGATGTATATTGCGAAGGGCACAAGAGGTGAACAACGTCCCGTGTTATTGTGTGAGGTTTTTTTTTTTTTAATAATAATAACTTCAACAATTTTATGCAAAATATAGATGGTATGATAATGATTTATTATATTATTAAATAGATAAATATTAATTAAAATTTTGAGAAAATAATTATAAATTAATTATTAATATTTATTTAAATAATAAATATTTAATTATATAGTATAGATTATTTCGATCAATTATCAAGTTAAATATTTGAATAGAGTTTATATTTATTTAGTTATAATTATGCGAAAATAATAATTTTAATTTTATTTAAGTTTGTAATAAAATTCTATGCAAGTGTTTATATTGACAAATTTTACTTAAAATTCTAATCCGAATAAGATTTAATTTATTTATGACAATTAGTTAGTAATGAATTCAGTATAAATTTTAAACTAATTTTACAGTTATTATATTTTAAAAAAAAATCACATATTATTAATACAATTAACTACGTGATTTAGTATAATTTCAAATTTTACTAAATTTAAGTAATATATAGTATAATGTGTTATATTTTCTTAATTAAATACAAAAAATAATGATAAAAAATTGTAATTAAATTGAAAAAATCAAAAATATTTTAGAAGTTACTTTTTATATTAGAGTTTGGTTTAGTTTGTTTTGAAATCTTTACAAATTAGGATAGTATATATATAATTATTATAAATTTTTATAGTACTTATTCTAATTCGAATAGAAAAAAAAATCTTCCATATTTCTATTCCTATTAGTGATGAAAATATTTTTAAATTTAGGTAATATTTAATTAATACAAATTTAGATGGTATTTATGCTAATTTGATAGAAAATCTGAATCAAAACTTGGTGAAATCACACTAAGTTTATATTTTTAATTATATAGTTGATATTTTGAAAATTTATGAAATATTTTTTTGAACATAATATGAGTGTGAGTGTATTTAATTATATAAAATATCATTTTTATATACGATGTCGCTCACAAAATATTAATATGTGACAAAAGAAAAAATAATAAAATAATAAAGAGAGAGAGAGAGAGAGAAGTAAATTTCAAACACAGACGAATAAGAAAATAGGAACAATGAATTTGTTTTGGTTAGGTGGTCTAAAATAGTTTAGCAGCCGATGGGTTAACATTTGAATAAGCTAGACCACCACACCTAGGCTGTTATAACTGAACCGAATAACTTAGTCAATTAAAATTAAAAATTAAAATTTATGTAATTTTAATATTTGAATTATGAGATAACAAAATAATCAAAAATTGAATAATCAATTTTTTTATTCGGATATTTCAGTTAATAACTGAAATTAAATTTTATTTTGGTCGCACAAAAAAAAATCTAAGTAAGAACTCATTCTAGGGTAAGATTCCTGAACAATTTGGCCAACTAAATCAATTTCAACACCTTGATTTGTCATTCAATCTTCTGAGTGGAACACCGTCTGCTTTCTTGTTCTCTTTGCCAAACATCACTTATCTGAATTTAGCATAAAATATGTTGAGTAGCTCTCTTTCAAATCAACTAAGTTGTGGTGATGAACGTGGGTATGTTGATGTTTCTATTAATAGGTTGACAGGTAGCCTTCGTCTTGTCTAATTTACCTGGAAAAATTAAGTTAGTTAATCGGCTAATCAAACAGTATAATTTTCATATTCGAAATCGAATTATGAAACAGTTATAAACGACAATGTTTAAATAATCGAAATATTTCGGTTAAAAAAATCGATTTAATTTAATTAAATTTGGTTATTCAATTTTATTTATTTATTGTTCAGTCCTAACCACCTATCTTTGGGTTAGGCGGCTAAAAATAGATTAAAAAATTTGACATGGTAGTGGATGTAAATTTGAGAATACCATACACCTTTGTTTTATTCATTCACAGGCAAAGTTAATGATGTAACCGGAGAATGGTCCTTTTAATTCCATCAAATATGAAGTTTAATAATATACAGATATTCCATCCCAGAACTGTTGTTCCAAAATATCTTACTGTTTTGTACCTAACATATGGATTATCTAAATATTTATTTCACTCCTCATTGTTATTATTTATCTCCGGAAAATAAATACTTACGGGTGTGTAAGAAAAGAGTATTTTCTTTTGTTCAGACACTTAAGGTCAGATTTTCTCTAAAATATGAAACCAATATTTTTAATGTTCTAAAATTTAAAGATATATTTATAAAACAATTAACTTTTAAAAAAATTCTAACTCATTCATAATATAAATCATAAGTATAATTATAACACCTCAAATTTACATCGTAATATGTAAGATATTTAGATGAATATATAAATATTCAAACTGTATTATTGTTAATACATTCAGCTATTATTTTTTAAATTAATCTGTAATAAATTAAGATAATTTAAAAATATATTATTGAAAGAAGTTCTAATATCAACAATCATACAACCATTGTCCATTTTAGGGAATATCAAAATTCTAAGGCTGCTTTCTAAAATTACAATTATCAATATATATATATATATATATATATATATATATATCAAACATTAATATATTTTAAGTTTACATCAAAAGTCAAAAATTGATCGTATATTTTAAAATTAGTAAAGTAAATTTTGTGATAAAAATATATCATTTTTATTATAAGTAAACACAATAACATAGTTAGTAAATAACTTCAATTATATTCTTAGCAAGAAAATTATTATTCTTTTACTAGTGTTAGCTTGTTATTCTTTCTTATGTAATTTATATGCATATTTTTTATTTATAGTTCAATAGTGATAATTATAATTGATATATCGCATATAATAGAAGGATAAATTTGTAAAAATGATATTTTTTTTTTTTTCATTAAAACTCATAAATGCAAAAAAATAATTTTTTAAAATTTTCTATTAAAAACTCGAAAATAATACAAAGAAAAACTTTAAGTTTTTTGTTATTATTTAAGTTTTCTATTCTTTTCTTTTTTTGTCTAAAACTCAAAAATAGAGTGTCAAGATAACGCACTTAAATAATTTAGAAAACCATATATTTCTTGACACACATTACACTACCCACCTAGTCAATACTTGTCATTAATCTTTTTTCAGTCAATATTTTGGAGCTCCCACGGACTTGTATTTATACTATCAAAACTTTTCTTCTTCTTCCTTCTTAATTTTCTTCCCTCGTAAAATCCGTTGTTATTATTGATGGAGAGTTATCCCATGCTCTTTCTTGGCTCATCAATTGCGCCGTCAACATTCTCTCTCTCATCAAACATGCAGAATTCTTATGGCTCCAACAACATTAATGTTACTAATTTTATTAACCACCCACATGGATTATCAGAGTCCTCAGCATCAGAAGCTAAATATTTTGATAATTCCGCCGGGGGAAGATTCGTGGTTACCAAAAATGAGGTGAAACCTAGTAAGAAGAAGGGTGATCAAAAGAAGAATAAGAAGGCGAGATTTGCTTTCCAAACAAGGAGCCAGGTTGATATTCTTGACGATGGATATCGATGGAGAAAATATGGTCAAAAAGCTGTTAAGAACAACAAATTTCCAAGGTTAGCTTAATCCTATACCTCTTCTTTATATATATGTGTGTGTGGATAATAGAAGGAGCAGTAGGGGGAAAAAAGCCGAACCGCTACTCCTTTTGGCGGCAATTGGCAACACGCATCGGTAGCCATTGATGCCTGCCCTATGCATCGCCAGTCATCATCGTCCGCTACTAATAATAGCTGATGGGTATAATATTTCTAAATGTCCGCTTTCAATATTTCCAGTTTTTAATTCTAATCGGTTTTCTGTTTTTCTTTTGTTTTAAATTGTATAAATAGTGTAGGTCAGTTTTTGGTCCCATAATAATTACTTGCTATAAATCTTTTGTGGAAGAAATTTTGTTCTTATATATATAATTAATTTGCATGCAGAAGCTACTACAGGTGTACTTATCAAACGTGCAATGTTAAAAAGCAAGTCCAACGCCTATCAAAGGATGAAGGCGTAGTGTTGACTACTTATGAAGGGATGCACACACATCCCATAGAGGAAGCCCTCTGACAATTTCGAACAAATCTTGAGTGAGATGAAGATTTGCCCTCCCTATTAATTTACCTCCAACATATAATTAAGCATTACTACTTTTGTAAAGGATTACTATCGATCTCATACCAGTATTAATAAATTAATTACCTAAACTTGAAATCTTGTAATTCTAACTTTTTTTGTCACCCAAAAAAGAGTTATCTTTTTATTTAGGGAATTGTTATTTTCACAAGTAAAAATTGATATTTTTATAATATCTTTCTCTCACATAATTGTGAAACTCATTTATTATTCATGTAAGAGAGACCTTATGAAAACATCAATTTCTTTTATTTATAATAGTATATAATGACAGAATATATTCATATTTGTCATCAAAACTTTATTATCATGCCACTACCGTAAAGCTAATAACTTATTATATTTAATAATAAATACAAAAAAAAGTATATTCTTAATATGTGTAAATTTTGCAAATCTAGCAAATTGGGGTTTATATATTTGGTTCATTTATATCCTTGCTAGGTGTTAATGATGTTAACATTACTATTGAAGGACTTATGGTTTCATTACTCTAATTAAGTTAGTTTTAGAATATTGCATAATTCTTCATTTACTAGTCTCTTTGCTCCTTTATTTCGAACCTATAATATCCTAAATGAAGTGAACACTACATACATTGAAACAATTTTGAACAGTTAGAAAATATTATGGCAAGGCTAACATGGGGGGCGGAGGTACAATTAACAATAACGAATATGACACTCAAGGGTCCCGGCATGCACAATCTTATCTGATCTGAATCCGAGTTTATCCCTTCACTTCAGACAGGCGATCTAGACCTCTTTGCATACCGCCCTCGTATTAGTTTCGCTTTTATAAATTTGGTTCTGAGAAAAAAAAGTTATAAATTTCTTTATGTGGGTAAATTTAATTGGATTTTGGGAATGAAATGTATTAGGATAATCCAAATTTAAAAAACACTCGAATAATCAACATTAAGTACATTTGCTTGCATTATAATGATGATAAATTAGAGCCACGTTATGTTCTATATGCCGATAAGCTACAATGGCATCCAAACTTATTATGACAATTTATTTTTACTAGCTCTGGCGGCACACACATTTGCGCGTGTAATTACAGTAAAGATATAATAAAAGTTTTATTAAATTTTGTGGATAGAAAAAAATAAATAAATAAAAATTTAAGGACAAATTGTAATAATATCAAACTTTTGTAGGACAAAAGAGAGAAAATTTGTGACACAATCTCAACGGAGCAGTTATTTTCTCTCTCTTTTTTTTTAATAATATAGATTATTTTATTTCTTTAAAAGATATTAAGGCAAATAAACGTTTTTTTTTCAGTTTAGTCGGATAGGCCGGTATGGTCCACTTTTCAAGCAAGGCCGGTTACTGTTTCCAAAAAATCAGATCAAACCCAACCAAACTCTAATGAGAAGATGGTTTAGGGCTAGATTGTACCCAAGGGTTGTTGCCAGTCTCTCACGGACTTGCTTTTGCACCCCTAGCCCCGACTGGCCGACTCTCTTTCGTTAGGGCCTGGCCTGGGCTCCCCTATTCCAGCAATAAGACCAAGTCCAGCCCGGTAAGGGAAAGACACAATCAAGCCCTCTTTACATCAAACGATGAGTTATAGAAAGCTAGTGAGTGGTGGAGTGACCCACCAAGGGCCCATTCCCAACCCCACAATACATATACAAAAGGAAAAGAAATTGGAAAAAAAAAATGGAGTGATAAAATAGTGCTGCTATGTGCCTGCCGACAACCGAACGCAAATCTATTTAAAGACTGATATTATTCTGTTCACAATAATAGGAACATTCTGCTATTATTAGTGCTCCCTTGCTAATTTTAGTCTTTCGCTTATCAGCTTTTAAACGAGCAAGGCTGCTTTTGGCAAGGCTTCAGAAATATCTATATAGATCATAACAACATAAGCACGCTTATGAACCTCGTAGTCTCCTTCCGTCCTCAAAAATATATTCTAGTAATATATTTTCACACATTAAAAAAATAAAATAGAGCAAAAAAAGTAAAAAATATTTTAAATTTATTCTTGTGACCTCATAAGATTAAATAAAATAATGAATTCTTTTTTTATACCATAGAATTTTACTAAATTACATACTTGCTTTTTATTTTATGTACTTATTATTATCTTTTTAAAAATAAAAAAATTATATTTTTACCCATCTTTTTAAGAACGAAAGGAATATATAGTAGTCTAATTATATTCGTGTGTTATGTTTGGATTAAAAGAATTAATATGAGAATACAATGATTTATTCTTATAAAATAAAATAAAATAATTAATTTTTTTATTAAAATAAAATAAATCATTTTCATGTTTGCCAAATTTATGGCTCAATGTTGGTAGATGTCTTGTTAATTGTGATAGTTTGAAATTTTTACACAGGTCTTAGTTTGCCTCATAAGAGCCCACTTACTTATAGTTTGACTCGACAAAGACAGGGTAAACGAATCGGATGTATATTGCGAAGGGCACAAGAGGTGAACAACGTCCCGTGTTATTGTGTGAGGTTTTTTTTTTTTTAATAATAATAACTTCAACAATTTTATGCAAAATATAGATGGTATGATAATGATTTATTATATTATTAAATAGATAAATATTAATTAAAATTTTGAGAAAATAATTATAAATTAATTATTAATATTTATTTAAATAATAAATATTTAATTATATAGTATAGATTATTTCGATCAATTATCAAGTTAAATATTTGAATAGAGTTTATATTTATTTAGTTATAATTATGCGAAAATAATAATTTTAATTTTATTTAAGTTTGTAATAAAATTCTATGCAAGTGTTTATATTGACAAATTTTACTTAAAATTCTAATCCGAATAAGATTTAATTTATTTATGACAATTAGTTAGTAATGAATTCAGTATAAATTTTAAACTAATTTTACAGTTATTATATTTTAAAAAAAAATCACATATTATTAATACAATTAACTACGTGATTTAGTATAATTTCAAATTTTACTAAATTTAAGTAATATATAGTATAATGTGTTATATTTTCTTAATTAAATACAAAAAATAATGATAAAAAATTGTAATTAAATTGAAAAAATCAAAAATATTTTAGAAGTTACTTTTTATATTAGAGTTTGGTTTAGTTTGTTTTGAAATCTTTACAAATTAGGATAGTATATATATAATTATTATAAATTTTTATAGTACTTATTCTAATTCGAATAGAAAAAAAAATCTTCCATATTTCTATTCCTATTAGTGATGAAAATATTTTTAAATTTAGGTAATATTTAATTAATACAAATTTAGATGGTATTTATGCTAATTTGATAGAAAATCTGAATCAAAACTTGGTGAAATCACACTAAGTTTATATTTTTAATTATATAGTTGATATTTTGAAAATTTATGAAATATTTTTTTGAACATAATATGAGTGTGAGTGTATTTAATTATATAAAATATCATTTTTATATACGATGTCGCTCACAAAATATTAATATGTGACAAAAGAAAAAATAATAAAATAATAAAGAGAGAGAGAGAGAGAGAAGTAAATTTCAAACACAGACGAATAAGAAAATAGGAACAATGAATTTGTTTTGGTTAGGTGGTCTAAAATAGTTTAGCAGCCGATGGGTTAACATTTGAATAAGCTAGACCACCACACCTAGGCTGTTATAACTGAACCGAATAACTTAGTCAATTAAAATTAAAAATTAAAATTTATGTAATTTTAATATTTGAATTATGAGATAACAAAATAATCAAAAATTGAATAATCAATTTTTTTATTCGGATATTTCAGTTAATAACTGAAATTAAATTTTATTTTGGTCGCACAAAAAAAAATCTAAGTAAGAACTCATTCTAGGGTAAGATTCCTGAACAATTTGGCCAACTAAATCAATTTCAACACCTTGATTTGTCATTCAATCTTCTGAGTGGAACACCGTCTGCTTTCTTGTTCTCTTTGCCAAACATCACTTATCTGAATTTAGCATAAAATATGTTGAGTAGCTCTCTTTCAAATCAACTAAGTTGTGGTGATGAACGTGGGTATGTTGATGTTTCTATTAATAGGTTGACAGGTAGCCTTCGTCTTGTCTAATTTACCTGGAAAAATTAAGTTAGTTAATCGGCTAATCAAACAGTATAATTTTCATATTCGAAATCGAATTATGAAACAGTTATAAACGACAATGTTTAAATAATCGAAATATTTCGGTTAAAAAAATCGATTTAATTTAATTAAATTTGGTTATTCAATTTTATTTATTTATTGTTCAGTCCTAACCACCTATCTTTGGGTTAGGCGGCTAAAAATAGATTAAAAAATTTGACATGGTAGTGGATGTAAATTTGAGAATACCATACACCTTTGTTTTATTCATTCACAGGCAAAGTTAATGATGTAACCGGAGAATGGTCCTTTTAATTCCATCAAATATGAAGTTTAATAATATACAGATATTCCATCCCAGAACTGTTGTTCCAAAATATCTTACTGTTTTGTACCTAACATATGGATTATCTAAATATTTATTTCACTCCTCATTGTTATTATTTATCTCCGGAAAATAAATACTTACGGGTGTGTAAGAAAAGAGTATTTTCTTTTGTTCAGACACTTAAGGTCAGATTTTCTCTAAAATATGAAACCAATATTTTTAATGTTCTAAAATTTAAAGATATATTTATAAAACAATTAACTTTTAAAAAAATTCTAACTCATTCATAATATAAATCATAAGTATAATTATAACACCTCAAATTTACATCGTAATATGTAAGATATTTAGATGAATATATAAATATTCAAACTGTATTATTGTTAATACATTCAGCTATTATTTTTTAAATTAATCTGTAATAAATTAAGATAATTTAAAAATATATTATTGAAAGAAGTTCTAATATCAACAATCATACAACCATTGTCCATTTTAGGGAATATCAAAATTCTAAGGCTGCTTTCTAAAATTACAATTATCAATATATATATATATATATATATATATATATATATATCAAACATTAATATATTTTAAGTTTACATCAAAAGTCAAAAATTGATCGTATATTTTAAAATTAGTAAAGTAAATTTTGTGATAAAAATATATCATTTTTATTATAAGTAAACACAATAACATAGTTAGTAAATAACTTCAATTATATTCTTAGCAAGAAAATTATTATTCTTTTACTAGTGTTAGCTTGTTATTCTTTCTTATGTAATTTATATGCATATTTTTTATTTATAGTTCAATAGTGATAATTATAATTGATATATCGCATATAATAGAAGGATAAATTTGTAAAAATGATATTTTTTTTTTTTCATTAAAACTCATAAATGCAAAAAAATAATTTTTTAAAATTTTCTATTAAAAACTCGGAAATAATACAAAGAAAAACTTTAAGTTTTTTGTTATTATTTAAGTTTTCTATTCTTTTCTTTTTTTGTCTAAAACTCAAAAATAGAGTGTCAAGATAACGCACTTAAATAATTTAGAAAACCATATATTTCTTGACACACATTACACTACCCACCTAGTCAATACTTGTCATTAATCTTTTTTCAGTCAATATTTTGGAGCTCCCACGGACTTGTATTTATACTATCAAAACTTTTCTTCTTCTTCCTTCTTAATTTTCTTCCCTCGTAAAATCCGTTGTTATTATTGATGGAGAGTTATCCCATGCTCTTTCTTGGCTCATCAATTGCGCCGTTAACATTCTCTCTCTCATCAAACATGCAGAATTCTTATGGCTCCAACAACATTAATGTTACTAATTTTATTAACCACCCACATGGATTATCAGAGTCCTCAGCATCAGAAGCTAAATATTTTGATAATTCCGCCGGGGGAAGATTCGTGGTTACCAAAAATGAGGTGAAACCTAGTAAGAAGAAGGGTGATCAAAAGAAGAATAAGAAGGCGAGATTTGCTTTCCAAACAAGGAGCCAGGTTGATATTCTTGACGATGGATATCGATGGAGAAAATATGGTCAAAAAGCTGTTAAGAACAACAAATTTCCAAGGTTAGCTTAATCCTATACCTCTTCTTTGTATATATGTGTGTGTGGATAATAGAAGGAGCAGTAGGGGGAAAAAAGCCGAACCGCTACTCCTTTTGGCGGCAATTGGCAACACGCATCGGTAGCCATTGATGCCTGCCCTATGCATCGTCAGTCATCATCGTCCGCTACTAATAATAGCTGATGGGTATAATATTTCTAAATGTCCGCTTTCAATATTTCTAGTTTTTAATTCTAATCGGTTTTTTGTTTTTCTTTTGTTTTAAATTGTATAAATAGTGTAGGTCAGTTTTTGGTCCCATAATAATTACTTGTTATAAATCTTTTGTGGAAGAAATTTTGTTCTTATATATATAATTAATTTGCATGCAGAAGCTACTACAGGTGTACTTATCAAACGTGCAATGTTAAAAAGCAAGTCCAACGCCTATCAAAGGATGAAGGCGTAGTGTTGACTACTTATGAAGGGATGCACACACATCCCATAGAGGAAGCCCTCTGACAATTTCGAACAAATCTTGAGTGAGATGAAGATTTGCCCTCCCTATTAATTTACCTCCAACATATAATTAAGCATTACTACTTTTGTAAAGGATTACTATCGATCTCATACCAGTATTAATAAATTAATTACCTAAACTTGAAATCTTGTAATTCTAACTTTTTTTGTCACCCAAAAAAGAGTTATCTTTTTATTTAGGGAATTGTTATTTTCACAAGTAAAAATTGATATTTTTATAATATCTTTCTCTCACATAATTGTGAAACTCATTTATTATTCATGTAAGAGAGACCTTATGAAAACATCAATTTCTTTTATTTATAATAGTATATAATAACAGAATATATTCATATTTGTCATCAAAACTTTATTATCATGCCACTACCGTAAAGCTAATAACTTATTATATTTAATAATAAATACAAAAAAAAGTATATTCTTAATATGTGTAAATTTTGCAAATCTAGCAAATTGGGGTTTATATATTTGGTTCATTTATATCCTTGCTAGGTGTTAATGATGTTAACATTACTATTGAAGGACTTATGGTTTCATTACTCTAATTAAGTTAGTTTTAGAATATTGCATAATTCTTCATTTACTAGTCTCTTTGCTCCTTTATTTCGAACCTATAATATCCTAAATGAAGTGAACACTACATACATTGAAACACTTTTGAACAGTAAGAAAATATTATGGCAAGGCTAACATGGGGGGCGGAGGTACAATAATAGGGCTGCAAACGATCCGAACCGAACCGAACATTGTCGAACTCGAACCGAACTCGAACCTCATTAGTCGAACTCGAACATGTTCGAGTAGCATTATCGAACCAACGCACTTGTGCGAGTTCGGTTCGTTAGTGTTCGCGAACAGTTCGCGAACATGTTCGAGTTCGCGAGCATGCTCGAGTTCGCGAGCATGCTCGAGTTCGACTATAATGCTCGAGTTCGTCTATTATGCTCGAGTTCGCAAAAATTAGGCCAAATATTTTTATTTTTTTTGAAAAATTTAAAATTTAATTACAAGGCTAAGGGGACTCAGATACTCCAGCTTATTTAGGAATTAGGAATAGCCAAATAAGATATAATATATATCATATTATAATATATTCATATATATTAAATTAGTAGTAGTGATCAATATTATTGTTAATTACTTAATTAGTCTAGAATAAATAAATATTACTACTTTCAATTAACCCAAAAAAAGGGCGATATTACTACTTCCTCAATTAATTAATTATTTTCATATTTTTGTATTTTTTACTTTTAGGTAAAACAAAAGGAAAAAAATACTCCATCTATTTCATAAAAAGAGTCTTATTTGAGATTTTTTTATAATGAAATTATAAAATTCTAAAATTTAAAATAATGTGAATTTAGTTGATTTAGATTAATTCAATATCTAATAAACTAATATTGTTAAGTTGTTAACCTTGAAATGTATTACTACTAGATACTTCTTCCATTCTGTTATAAGTAATAAGATCAACTGCTCAAGTATGAATTTTTAATTCAAAAGGAATGTGGTAATTAATTTTTGAATAACATAAATCTTGAGAATTATTTTATAAAAAGTTTATAATTTTCATAATTATATTGTTTAAAACTAAATAATTTTTTTCTAAAAAACTAAAGTAATATATTAAATTTTATAATTTTGTAAATTAACTACAATTCTAATATCAAAGGCTCAAAGTAATTTAGAGATTTTTTGTGTTTTTGTTTTTTTTCCCACCTTTTTGCTTATTTTAATTTAAATTATTAACTCATTTTAATTTCATGCAAACAGTACCGTGACATTGCTTTATTAGATTATTAAACTTTTTAAACACTATTTTTTTATACTAAATATGATTACTTAATTGCATAAAACAAAGTTAGTTAATTATTTTTTCTCATCGTCTTACATTATAAGTCTGTAACACTAAAAAAATTTAAAATTTTAAAATCAAGTTTGCACTTTTAATTATATGGTTTATGGACAATAGGTTAATGTAAACAATGATTATTACTCTATTAGTGAAGTCTCGATACATTGATAACTTGATTTCTCTATTCTCTATCTTAATTTGGCAATTTCAATAACTCAAGCAAATGTAAGCAATTGTATTGTATCATTCTTTAATTAATGTCAAATTGTCATTGCATGAAGATTAATGACATTATTTATGTGATTTATGACATGGGTTATAATTTATTAAATTATCAGTGATATAAATTGTAATAATCTAACAATCATTGTTAAAAAATTTATGAAAATATTACAATTATTTTAATTAAATTACATGTGAAGAAGTACACATTATTATTTATTAATTATTTAATAAAAATGTGTACTTCTAATCAATTATTAAAAAAACAAAAAGATGTTTAAGTAATAAAAAAAGAAAATTACTAAAAAATTAACAATTATTGATAAGACAAACTTTTAAATTTAATATGAAATAACTAATTATTTGTATTTAGAATTTAAAAATATTAAACATGTAAGAAATACAATTCAAATTGGAGCAGCTAACGAACCGAACCGAGCTGCGTCGAACACTAGCATAGTCGAACCGAACTCGAACCGAACTCGAACCGAACCGAACCGAACCGAACCGCTCACGAACATAGTCGAACCGAACCACATGGTTCGCGAACATGTTCGATCGAGCAATCGAACTCGATACCATGTACGAGTTCGGCTCGAAAATAGCAACTAGTCGAACTCGAACCGAACCGAACTCGAACCGAACCGAACCGGTTCGCGAACAGTTCGGTTCGTTTGCAGCTCTATACAATAACGAATATGACACTCAAGGGTCCCGACATGCACAATCTTATCTGATCTGAATCCGAGTTTATCCCTTCACTTCAGACAGGCGATCGAGACCTCTTTGCATACCGCCCTCGTATTAGTTTCGCTTTTATAAATTTGGTTCTGAGAAAAAAAAGTTATAAATTTCTTTATGTGGGTAAATTTAATTGGATTTTGGGAATGAAATGTATTAGGATAATCCAAATTTAAAAAACACTCGAATAATCAACATTAAGTACATTTGCTTGCTTTGTAATGATGATAAATTAGAGCCACGTTATGTTCTATATGCCGATAAGCTACAATGGCATCCAAACTTATTATGACAATTTATTTTTACTAGCTCTGCGGCACACACATTTGCGCGTGTAATTACAGTAAAGCTATAATAAAAGTTTTATTAAATTTTGTGGATAGAAAAAAATAAATAAATAAAAATTTAAGGACAAATTGTAATAATATCAAACTTTTGTAGGACAAAAGAGAGAAAATTTGTGACACAATCTCAACGGAGCAGTTATTTTCTCTCTCTTTTTTTTTAATAGTATAGATTATTTTATTTCTTTAAAAGATATTAAGGCAAATAAACGGCTTTTTTTTCAGTTTAGTCGGATAGGCCGGTATGGTCCACTTTTCAAGCAAGGCCGGTTACTGTTTCCAAAAAATCAGATCAAACCCAACCAAACTCTAATGAGAAGATGGTTTAGGGCTAGATTGTACCCAAGGGTTGTTGCCAGTCTCTCACGGACTTGCTTTTGCACCCCTAGCCCCGACTGGCCGACTCTCTTTCGTTAGGGCCTGGCCTGGGCTCCCCTATTCCAGCAATAAGACCAAGTCCAGCCCGGTAAGGGAAAGACACAATCAAGCCCTCTTTACATCAAACGATGAGTTATAGAAAGCTAGTGAGTGGTGGAGTGACCCACCAAGGGCCCATTCCCAACCCCACAATACATATACAAAAGGAAAAGAAATTGGAAAAAAAAAATGGAGTGATAAAATAGTGCTGCTATGTGCCTGCCGACAACCGAACGCAAATCTATTTAAAGACTGATATTATTCTGTTCACAATAATAGGAACATTCTGCTATTATTAGTGCTCCCTTGCTAATTTTAGTCTTTCGCTTATCAGCTTTTAAACGAGCAAGGCTGCTTTTGGCAAGGCTTCAGAAATATCTATATAGATCATAACAACATAAGCACGCTTATGAACCTCGTAGTCTCCTTCCGTCCTCAAAAATATATTCTAGTAATATATTTTCACACATTAAAAAAATAAAATAGAGCAAAAAAAGTAAAAAATATTTTAAATTTATTCTTGTGACCTCATATGATTAAATAAAATAATGAATTCTTTTTTTATACCATAGAATTTTACTAAATTACATACTTGCTTTTTATTTTATGTACTTATTATTATCTTTTTAAAAATAAAAAAATTATATTTTTACCCATCTTTTTAAGAACGAAAGGAATATATAGTAGTCTAATTACTTGAGTTCTGGTCAAAAGATAAAGCTATTCGTGTGTTATGTTTGAATCGAAAGAATTAATATAAGAATACAATGACTTATTCCTATAAAATAAAAAATATATATATTTTAAATTATTCTATTAAAATAAAATAAATCATTTTCATGTTTGCCAAATTTATGGCTCAATGTTGGTAGATGTCTTGTTAATTGTGATAGTTTGAAATTTTTACACAGGTCTTAGTTTGCCTCATAAGAGCCCACTTACTTTTAGTTTGACTCGACAAAGACAGGGTAAAAGAATGGGTCCTTAACACTAATATAAAATACTTAGAAAATAATTATAAAAATAAAACACACACAAAATAATTACAAAAATAACATAATAAATTCAAACCATTTAATCTCACATTAATAAGGAACCTAAAATCAAGGCTGCCATAATTCAAAATTCAAAATTCAAATCAAATAGATGAAAAACAAAAAAATATTTTTTCGAAACCTGCACATCGAACCTCCTCCTCCACCTACCCCCCCTCCCCCACCAGCTTTCTCTCGCCTCCCCACTCCCCCACCTGCCTCCCCCTCTAGCTTTCTCTCTTCTCCCCACTCCTCCACCTGCCCCTCCCGGTACTCCCCCCTCGCCGACCATACATTAACGAGAGTGGTTGTTGACTGGTGGTGGTGGTAGACTGGTGGTCATCCGTCCTCCATATAATTCATTACCGCCGTTGTCATCCATTACCAGCGACGTAACCAACCTTAATACACATGTAACCAACCTTTAATACAACGGTAGCCAAATCTTAATACAAACGGTAACCAAACTGTAATATAAAGGTAACCAATCTTTAATACAAAGGTAACCAAACTTTAATACAGAGGTAACCAACCTTTAATATAAAGGAAACCAAACTTTAATAGAAATGTAACAAAACTTTTATGAATGTTTTGTTACACACAAAAACTAAAATGGTTACCTCTGTATAAAGATTTGGATACCAACTGGAATATAAAAAAAATATTTACTGTATTGAATTTTTTTTTATCACTATTTGGTTACACACAAAAACTAAATGGTTACCTTCGTATGAAGGTTTGGTTACTAACTAGAATATAAAAAAAATGGTTACTGTATTAAAAAAAAAAATTATGCGAGAAAGGGAGGCGGGGGAGGGGGGCAGGCGCTGAAGGCCGGGGGAGGGGGGAGGGGGGAGGGGGAGGGAGGGGAAGGGGTGGACTGGTTGTGGTGTTGGGGAGGAGGGACGGGGGCGACAGTGGGGGTCGGAGGCTGGGGGAGGGGGTAGGCGGGGGAGGGGGAGGCAGGCGGGGGAGGCGAGGCAGGCGCTGGAGGCGAGGGGAGGGGGGAGGGAGGGGAGGGTTGTGGGGGAGTGGGGGAGGGACGGGGGCGGGAGTGGGGGTCGGCGGCTGGGGGGAGGGGAGGGGGAGGGAAGCGGGGGAGGCGAGGCAGGCGCTGGAGGCGGGGGGAGGGGGGAGGGAGCGGAGGAGTGGGGGAGGGACGGGGGCGGGAGTAGGGATCGGCGACCAGGGGCGGGAGTGGGGGTCGGCGGCTAGGAGGGGGGAGGGAGGAGGGGGAGGGAGGTAGGGGAGGCAAGGCGGCCAGGGGCGGGAGTGGGGGTCAGCGGGAGGGGGAGGGGAGAGCTGGAGGAGGGGGAGGGAGGTGGGGGAGGCGAGGCAGCCAACGGAGGGGATGGGAGGCGGCGGCTGGGGAGTGGTGGTCGGCAGGAGAGGGGAGAGTGAGGAGGCGGGTGAATGAAATGGAAGAAATAAAATTTTGTTTCTTTTTGATGATAATGAAGATGATATTTAAAATTTAAAATACTCACCTAAATTAAAGGGATACTAAATATATTAATTTTATAAATAAGTATGAAAAAATATATTATTTTTGTAATTATTTTCTGGATGCACCATTGTTGTAATTATTTCTAAAAATGTACTAAAATATGTAATTGTTCCTAAAAGAATCCGATATATATTGTGAAGGGCACAAGAGGTGAACAACGTCCCGTGTTATTGTGTGAGGTTTTTTTTTAATAATAATAACAACTTAAACAATTTTATGCAAAACATAGATGGTATGATAATAATTTATTATATTATTAAATAGATAAATATTAATTAAAATTTTGAAAAAATAATTGTAAATTAATTATTAATATTTATTTAAATAATAAATATTTAATTATATAGTATATATTATTTCGATCAATTATTAAATTAAATATTTAAATATAGTGCATATTTATTTCGTTATGATTATGCAAAAATAATTATTTTAATTTTATTTAAGTTTGTAATAGAATTCTATGCAATTGTTTATATTGACAAAATTTATTTGAAATTCTAATCCGAATAGAAGTATGAAACTCAAGATCTAATAAGTTTTAATTTATTTACGACAATTAGTTAGTAATGAATTCAGTATAAATTTTAAACTAATTTTACAGTTATTATATTTTTAAAAAAATTCACATATTATTAATATAATTAACTGTGTGATTTGGTATAATTTCAAATTTTACTAAATTTAAGTAATATATAGTATAATGTGTTATATTTTTTTAATTAATTATAAAAAATAATGATAAAAAATTGTAATTAAATTGAGAAAATCAAAAATCAAAAATCAAAAATCAAAAATCTTTTAGAAGTTACTTTTTATATTAGAGATTGGTTTAGTTTGTTTTGAAATCTTTACAAATTTGGATAGTATATATATAATTATTATAAATTTTTATAGTACTTGTTCCAATTCGAATAGAAAAAAAAAATCTTCCATAATTCTATTCCTATTAGTGATGAAAATATTTTTAAATTTAGGTAGTATTTAATTAATACAGATTTAGATGGTATTTATGCTAATATGATAGAAAACCTGAATCAAAACTTGGTGAAATCAAACTAAGTTTGTATTTTTAATTATATAGTTGATGTTTTGAAAAATTATGCAATATCTTTTTGTACATAATATGAGTGTGAGTGTATTTAATTATATAAAATATTATTTTTATATAATAACTCAAGTAATTATATACGATGTCGCTCACAAAGTATTAATATGTGACAAAAGAAAAAAATAATAAAATAATAGAGAGAGAGAGAGAGAGAGGGGGGGGTAAATTTCAAACACAAACAATAAGAAAATTGGAACAATGAATTTGTTTTGGTTAGGTGGTCTAAAATAGTTTAGCAGCCAATGGGTTAACATTTGAATAAGCTAGACCGCCACACCCGGGCGTAATCAGACGTATATAACTGAACCGAATAACTTAGTCGATTATAACTAAAAATTAAAATTTATGTAATTTTAATATTTGAATTATGAGATAACAAAATAATCAAAAATTGAATAACCGATTTTTGTATTCGGTTATTTTAGTTAATAACTGAAATTAAATTTTCTTTTTGTCGTACAAAAAAATTCTAAGCAAGAATTCATTCTAGGTTAAGATTCCTAAACAATTTGGCCAACTAAATCAGTTTCAACACCTTGATTTGTCATTTAATCTTCTGAGTGGAACACCGCCTGCTTTCTTGTTCTCTTTGCCAAACATCACTTATCTGAATTTAGCATAAAATATGTTGAGTAGCTCTCTTCCAAATCAACTAAGTTGTGGTGATGAACTTGGGTATGTTGATGTTTCTAGTAATAGGTTAACAGGTAGCCTTCCTTCTTGTCTAATTTACTTGGAAAAAATTAAGTTGGTTAATCGGTTAATCGAACAGTGTAACATATCTGAAACCGAATCCAAAAATCGAATTCTAAAATAGTTATAATCGATAATATTCAAATAATTGAAATATTTCGGTTAAGAAATTCGATTCAATTTAATTAGATTTGGTTATTCGATTTTATCTATTTTTTGTTCAGTTCTAACCACGTATGTTTCGGTTAGGCGGCTAAAAATAGATTAAAAAATTTAACTTGGTAA
Source organism: Hedera helix (assembly GCA_947179155.2). Lineage (NCBI taxonomy): Eukaryota > Viridiplantae > Streptophyta > Magnoliopsida > Apiales > Araliaceae > Hedera > Hedera helix. Next base: position 34,891,421 of record OX359275.1, read on the forward strand.
TGGATGTAAATTTGAGAATACCATACACCTTTGTTTTATTCTTTCACAGGCAAAGTTAATGACGTAACCAGAGAATGGTCCTTTTAATTCCATCAAATATGAAGTTTAATAATATATAGATATTCCATCCCAGACTGTTGTTCCAAAACATCTTACTGTTTTGTACCTAACATATGGAGTATCTAAATATTTATTTCACTCCTCATTGTTATTATTTATCTCCGGAAAATAAATACTCAAGGGTGTTAGCATAAGAAGAGAGTATTTTCTTTTGTCCAGACACTTAAAGGTCAGATTTTCTCTAAAATATGAAACCAATATTTTTAATGTTCTAAAATTTAAAGATATATTTATAAAACAATTAACTTTTAAGAATTTTCTAACTCATTCATAATATAAATCAAAAGTATAATTGTAACACCTCAATTTCCTATTGTAATATATAAGATGTGACGCCCCCAAATCTAGGCCCACACAGCCCAAACTTGAGTCGTCAAAAGACTACAACAAAATTATTACAATGAAATACAACGTACAACAATACAGTGGATAATACAACACAACTAAGTCTTCATTATTATTGCCACACTATTTTATAACACGTGAAGACTATGATAGCTATCCCCGCACTCTCACTCCATTCCCCGGCTAGACCCCGTTACGTTCTCATCTCCTGTTGAAAAACAATGGAACGAAAAGAAAGGGTGAGCTCAAATAGCCCAGTAAGAAATATCATGACTAAGATAATGACGAATAATTTATCATTAGCCTTCAACAGTTGAGTTCTTGATAGAATACAATAGACTACAAGGTTTATATCAAAAACTGCAGTTAAATTCTTAAACAACGTTCAGATCAATAATAGCAGCGGAATGAGCAATCTATTAGAAGAATAATGCAGACTATAATGTCCACTCGCTTCTCTTTTTAGTAAAAATATCATCAACTTTTATCATCTGAAATACCATTAGTCAAGATAATACAACTTCACAGTTCCTGGTCATAATCATGCAGATCAACAGTTCGTCTTTGCACTACGGGCCAAAGACATTCAATATAACACCAACGGTCATGATTATACCAGATTCAGCCTTTGGTCATAATCATACCAACCAACAATTCATCTTTGCACTACGGGCCAAAGAGAACATTCACCACGTGTCATAAAAGACACCGAACAGATGTATCGCCTTTAACCTAGTATATCGCCTTTAACCTATCATCTGTTCAACAATTATATCACATATGTGCCCCCGGCCACAGATATTCACAACAGCTTGATTCTTGATGATTAATACAAATAACAGTGATACAAATGATGAACAGAAGAACAGGATAAACAATAAGTATCGGAAGTTTACTTTGTGCATATTCAAATAATGTCCAAATTGCCAACATGATGTGGAGTGAAATTTAAAAATGATATTCAAGATCCACAGTTCAGAATAACGATTACAGTTCAATAGAAATGTTCAGAAAATAGGAAGGTTCAGTTGAACTAATGAAATTCAACTATTATGGAACATATAATATTTTCAGGAATTATAGAAGCAATAGTTCCATAATAAGTTTCGATTTAGGTGTATGGAAGAAAATAATATCCCTTACCGTAGCAGGTTTGATTAACAAAAGGTGAAGGGAATTAATATCCCTTACCATAGTAAGTTTGAATAATGGAAGATGAAAAAGATGGTATCCCTTATGAGTATAAAGGAAAATGATATCACTTACGAATATGGAATAAAAGTGTCATGTGATAATTCGTGTAGACAAATTATTTCCACACGAGACAAATAAAAAGGGTTATTCACCAACAGGCGATAATCCGCACCGTAAGGTTATTCCCATCAATTTGAATACGAATAGTTATTCACCAAACAGGCGTATTCCGCACCGTAAGGTTATTCCCACAATTTAATAGAATTTGAACACGAAGAGTTATTCACCAAACAGGCGATAATCCGCACCGTAAGGTTATTCTCAAAGATTAATAAGGAATGAATACAAAAGGTTATTCACCAACAGGCGGTAAACCGCGCCGTAAGGTTATTCCCACAATTTAATACATGGAAATAAATGGCACAAGAAAGAAACGATATTATTTTCGAGAATCAAAGAATGATAATTCCTTCAAGTAAGAAAGAAAATAATATTCATTTATGATGATGAAAAGAGTGATACCCCTTACCGTAGTAAGTTTAAGAGTGTGAAAAGATTGATATTCCTTACCTTAACACGTGACTGGATATTGATTTAAATGAGATTGATCAACCTATATATTTTTAATATAATTAGTAATTACCACATATAAATTTCAAAGTATATGATAACTCGTATATTATGAACTATCAAAATTATATATATTTAACATAATTTTTGTAGTATAATATAACAACTTTAAAATAGTTTTTAAAATAATATTCCAAAATAAATCTTCCAAAGAAAGCTTTTAAAAATGAATCTTCTTAAAGAAGAGTCTTCTAAAGGAAGATTTGTGAGTACCGTGAAAAATAGGAATTTATGAAATTACTACTCTTTAATAAAACACTTACTTGAAAAATTCCTGCACTCCTTTTGGCTTTCAAACTCTCAAAATAACCTTACTATTCTCAGAGAAAACTCATAAAATTCTTATAGAAAAATTTTATGTTTTAGGTGTGATTTTTCTATTCAGCTGAGCAAGCTATTTATAGGAGAAAATAAGTTACTATGCGTGGTAGGTGAACAGAAAAAAAATTCAGCAGAGGCTGCTGCGCAGCCTCCACCAACTCTTCAGCAAATTCTCACATTTCTCACATTTCATGTGGGCCCCACAATGGGTCCCACATGTTTCTTACTATTCACGTACTATTCACGTCACTATTCACGTTACTATTTCAAATAGTAAAATTAATTATTTTATTTTTTATTTATTTATTTATTTATTTATTTATTCTTCCTGTGAGTCCAACATATAAAATAATGTTACCACAATAATGTAAGAAACACGTTACATATTTTTATTAATTTAATAATATAAATTATAGTGTATTTGCTACTGTGACAATTATTAGATTCAATAATTTTAAACTACAGTGCACCAACAATTATTGGCTCGATGATATGAAATACAGTGTAATGACAATTATTGAATCAATAATGCAAAATACTGTGTAGCAACAATAATTGAATTGATAATATAAAATATTATGCAGTGACAATTATTGATGAAATGATGCGTAACAATTACGGTGTCAATTATCAGACCAATAATATGAGACACTGTGCAATACCGTGTGCTACTGTAGAGTACCGTGTGCTACAGAAAATACCATAAATTACCGTATGCTACTATTCTTTTATCACCGGTATTTTAACAGTTAACACCGTTGACTATTTTTATTTAAAAAGGTTACTTCTGTCGTTTTCTATATCCGACAAATATTCCGTTGTGGGGTCCACAAATAATTTGTTATTTCGGCGCCGTCGTACGGCCCGAATATTCCCCGACAAAACGAATATTCCCCGACAAAAAGAATATTGTCCGACAAAATAAAATTTGCACATAACATCCTTAACTTTCAATTTTGTCAATTTAACCATTTACTGTTTCAGGAAAAATATATATGAAGAAAAATTAAATTTTGTATTTCATAAATTCGGGGTCTTACAACCTCCCCTCCTTATGAAATTTCGTCCCCGAAATTGACGTACCTGGCATTTCGAAGAGGTATGGATACCTAGACTTCATCTCAGATTCTAGCTCCCAGGTCATTTCCTCAATATCTTGGTTCCTCCATAAAACCTTAACTTGAGGTATAACCTTTGAGCGTAAGATCTGTTCCTTCTTATCTAGGATCTTAACAGGTACTTCCTCATACGTTAAATCTTCTGCTATAACGTCTGGTTCTAACTCAATGACGTGGTTTGGGTCCTCCACATATTTACGTAACATAGATATGTGAAAAACGTTATGGATGCGAGACATACTTGGTGGTAAGGCTAGTCTGTAAGCTACAGTTCCCACCCGATCGAGGATTTCAAATGGGCCAATAAATCGAGGGTTGAGTTTTCCTCTCTTTCCGAATCTCGTAACCCCTTTCCATGGAGAAACACGTAAGAATACATGATCTCCGACGTTGAATCTCTCATCTCTCCGATGAAGATCGGCATAACTCTTTTGTCGTTCTTGTGCTGTCTGTATTCGTTGTCGGATCATTTGGATCTTTTCGGTCGTCAAGCGTACCAACTCGGGTCCCAACAGTTTTGCTTCTCCTACCTCATTCCAACATACTGGAGAGCGACATTTGCGTCCATATAAAGCCTCGAATGGAGCCATACCTATACTTGCTTGGTAACTGTTGTTGTAGAAAAATTCCACCAATGGCAAGTACTTATCCCAACTTCCTTTGAAATCTAGTACGCAAAGTCTCAAAAGATCTTCGAGGGTCTGGATCGTCCTTTCCGATTGTCCGTCCGTTTGAGGATGGTATGCAGAACTAAAACGTAGTTCAGTGCCCATAGCTTTTTGTAGACTGATCCAAAAGCGTGAAGTGAATCTAGGATCTCGATCAGAAACTATGGAAACTGGCATGCCATGCAATCTCACGATCTCATTTATGTACATACCGGCAAGACGTTCAAGTGAAAAGTTTTCTCGTATAGGCAAGAAATGAGCGGATTTGGTCAATCTATCTACGATGACCCAAATTGCATCTAAGCCTTGAGAAACTTTGGGAAGACCCGTCACGAAATCCATATTGATGTGTTCCCACTTCCATTCGGGAACCTCAAGTGGTTGTAAAGGACCCTTAGGTACTTGATGCTCTGCCTTGACACGTTGACAAGTTAAGCACCTTGAGATAAACTCTGCAATCTCCCTTTTCATATTGTTCCACCAAAATGTATGTCGAAGATCTCGATACATCTTGGTACCTCCAGGGTGGATTGCAAATGGCGTGTTGTGTGCCTCCATCATGATTTTATGCTTTAATTCAGGATCGTTAGGAACACAGAGTCGAGAGTTGACTCGAAGTATTCCTTTCTCGTCGATTCTTGCTTCGGGAATGGTACCTTCTTGTACTTTCTTTATCATGTTTATCAGTTCCGGATCGGTAGCTTGAGCAGCTTTAATTTTATCGATTAAAGCTGGTTCTACTTGCACGTGAGCAATCTTCGAGTGGGTCCCTGGTGTCTTTAGCTCCATCTCCATCTTTTGCAAGTCGTACAAAATACGCTTTTGTGTTGTCAGCAGTGCACTTGTACTCGCATAAGATTTTCTGCTCAAAGCGTCAGCTACAACGTTCGCCTTTCCCGGGTGATACTGGATTGTGTGATCATAATCCTTCAACAGCTCAAGCCAACGTCGTTGTCGCATGTTGAGTTCCTTCTGGGTGAAGAAATACTTGAGACTTTTATGATCCGTATAGATATCCACTTTCTCTCCGTACAAGTAGTGTCTCCAGATCTTCAACGCGAAAACGACTGCTGCCAACTCTAGATCATGAGTAGGGTAATTTTTCTCATAATCTTTGAGTTGTCGAGAGGCATAGGCTATAACCTTTCCATGTTGCATAAGGACACAGCCTAGACCTTTGCCTGAAGCATCGCTGTATATGACAAATTCTCCCGATCCTGATGGAATGGTCAGAACAGGAGCTGAAACAAGTCTCCTCTTAAGCTCTTGAAAACTTTTCTCGCATTGCTTGCTCCATATGAATTTTGTGCTTTTCCGAGTAAGCTGAGTTAATGGAGTGGCGATTCGAGAAAATCCTTCTACGAATCTCCGATAATAACCAGCTAGGCCCAGAAAACTTCGGACTTCGGTTACTGTCTTGGGTTGTTCCCAATTTAGTACCGTTTCAATCTTCGCAGGATCGACTGATATTCCTTGACTAGAAATCACATGCCCAAGAAACGTGACCTCCTCAAGCCAGAACTCACATTTCTTCAACTTGGCATATAATTTGTTCTCACGGAGCTTCTGGAGTATCAATCTCAGGTGTTGTTCATGATCCTCACGACTTTTGGAGTATATGAGGATGTCATCAATAAAGACAACCACAAAATGATCCAAATATTCCTTGAATATTCGGTTCATCATGTCCATGAAAGCTGCAGGAGCATTGGTTAGTCCAAAAGGCATGACTAAAAACTCATAATGCCCATAACGAGTTCTGAAAGCAGTCTTTGGAATGTCCTCAGCTTTAACCTTTAACTGATGATATCCAGAACGGAGATCAATCTTTGAGAAATGTTGAGCACCTTGTAATTGATCAAACATGTCATCAATTCGAGGTAACGGATACCTGTTTTTGATGGTGACATGGTTCAATTCTCGGTAGTCAATGCACAATCTCATACTCCCGTCTTTCTTCTTCACAAATAGAACAGGAGCACCCCAAGGTGATGCACTCGGACGAATGAAACCAGTATCCAACAATTCCTGTAGTTGGACTTTTAACTCTTGAAGTTCAATGGGAGCCATTCGGTATGGAGTTTTGGAAATGGGCTTGGTACCAGGTTCAAGATCAATACAAAATTCAATTTCACGGTTTGGGGGTAAACCAGGAAGTTCCTCCGGAAAAACGTCAGGAAACTCATTAACAATGGGAATATCATTCAAGTTTGACGTATTTTTGTTCAAATCAGTGACATGAGCTAAAAAGGCTTGACATCCGTTTTTCAATAAACGAATGGTTTTATGGCTAGAAATAACAGTTATAGATTTCAATGGTTTAGTTGCTTGAATTTGCATGACAGGTTGATTAGGAATATGAAAACTAATAATCTTATGAAAACAATCAATTTTAGCATGATGGGTAGTCAACCAATCAATTTCTAAAATCACATCAAATTCATGCATCTCCAAAGAAATAAGGTCAACAGGTAATGTGAGGTTGTTGATTTGAACTAGGCAAGATTTATAGACAGTAGATGTAATGGTCATTTCTCCTAATGGGGTTTCAACTGATAAGTCAAAGTCCAAATTTTCAGGAGTTAAGCTTAAACGCTGAGCACATGCAGGTGAGATAAAAGAATGGGTAGAACCAGTATCTAACAAAGCGTAGACTTCACGAGAATTTATGAATAGCTTACCGGTTATCACCTCGTTCGAGTTTCGTGCCATTTGGGATGTCACAACAAAAGCTCTCCCTTGAACTACAGATTTTCCCTTATCTGCGCTAGCTTTTGGTATCATCACTGAAGCTGGACTTGATTTTGTGGCAGGACAAAATCGCGCAAGATGACCCTCTTTCCCACAACTGTAGCACTTTTTGGATTGCAGTGTACAGTTTGGGCTGATGTGACCTTCCTGACCACACCTATAGCATCTCACTGGTGGTCGATCTTCTCCCCTTGAAACTGGGGTCGGTGCTGGTGCTGGTACTGGTGCCCTTCCATAATTATTATGGAATCTCTTTCTTTTGAAATTGTTCCCACTGGATTCTCCTCTTCTGTTATTTGATGTGGAATTACCACCGAAGTGTTGGTTACCTCCTCGATGGTTCTCGTTCCTGTGGTTGTTATCATTTCTCTGATCATTGACTCTTGGCTGTAATTTTTCATCTGTTTGCTCCACCCTTTGAGCCCTATCAACAACATCTGAATACAAATTAAATTTATGAGAGCTAAGTTGTTGACGGATTTCGAATCTTAGACCACGTAAGAACATCCGACTCATCCGTGCTTCGTCATCTACTAGATGAGTCGCAAAACGAGACAGTTCAGCAAACTTAGCTTCATAGTGAGAAACTGTCATGTTTCCCTGCTCCAGCTTAATGAATTCCACTTCCTTCATATGGCGGATGCTTTCTGGGAAGTACTTTTCATTAAATAGCTCTTGGAATTCTGTCCAAGACATCTCAAGTGCTGAAGGGTGGATACGTTTTACCGCTTCCCACCAGTGATCCGCCTCACCTCGAAACATAAAGGTAGCAAAGGGCACCTTCTGATCATCAGCGCATTGTAGGACATCAAGTATTTTTGTCGTCTGCTTCAGCCATGCCTCCGCTTTGAGTGGGTCAGGCTTCCCGTGGAATTCAGGTGGTCCCAATTCTTTAAATTGCTTGACAGTGATCATCCTCAAATTACCAGCGTTTCTACCGTTATTGTTAACTGGATTTCCTCTTGCCTGATTCTGCATGAACTGCATGAAATTCCTAAAGAATCCATCATTCATCATGTTATCAGGAATATTATTTCCTGAGTTGGCAGGAGGATTGTTTGTGGCTTCTTGATTTTCGGCTACATTCGCTTCGGGTATTTCGTAGTTAACCTCTTGATTTCCAAATGCCATACTAAACTGTGGTCACAAAATAAATGTTAGTTCAAATAAACTGACTCATCACTTCATGTCCCTATATTCAAATCAACTCATTAGATAATAAAATCTAATTTAGGTAGGACACACTAGTGACTGATTTTATTCGTCTCTCCCCTCCTAGTTCTAACCCCAGATCTCCATTAAAGACCATATCCCTAAGCTCTGATGCCAACTGTGACGCCCCCAAATCTAGGCCCACACAGCCCAAACTTGAGTCGTCAAAAGACTACAACAAAATTATTACAATGAAATACAACGTACAACAATACAGTGGATAATACAACACAACTAAGTCTTCATTATTATTGTCACACTATTTTATAACACGTGAAGACTATGATAGCTATCCCCGCACTCTCACTCCATTCCCCGGCTAGACCCCGTTACGTTCTCATCTCCTGTTGAAAAACAATGGAACGAAAAGAAAGGGTGAGCTCAAATAGCCCAGTAAGAAATATCATGACTAAGATAATGACGAATAATTTATCATTAGCCTTCAACAGTTGAGTTCTTGATAGAATACAATAGACTACAAGGTTTATATCAAAAACTGCAGTTAAATTCTTAAACAACGTTCAGATCAATAATAGCAGCGGAATGAGCAATCTATTAGAAGAATAATGCAGACTATAATGTCCACTCGCTTCTCTTTTTAGTAAAAATATCATCAACTTTTATCATCTGAAATACCATTAGTCAAGATAATACAACTTCACAGTTCCTGGTCATAATCATGCAGATCAACAGTTCGTCTTTGCACTACGGGCCAAAGACATTCAATATAACACCAACGGTCATGATTATACCAGATTCAGCCTTTGGTCATAATCATACCAACCAACAGTTCATCTTTGCACTACGGGCCAAAGAGAACATTCACCACGTGTCATAAAAGACACCGAACAGATGTATCGCCTTTAACCTAGTATATCGCCTTTAACCTATCATCTGTTCAACAATTATATCACATCTGTGCTCCCGGCCACAGATATTCACAACAGCTTGATTCTTGATGATTAATACAAATAACAGTGATACAAATGATGAACAGAAGAACAGGATAAACAATAAGTATCGGAAGTTTACTTTGTGCAGATTCAAATAATGTCCAAATTGCCAACATGATGTGGAGTGAAATTTAAAAATGATATTCAAGATCCACAGTTCAGAATAACGATTACAGTTCAATAGAAATGTTCAGAAAATAGGAAGGTTCAGTTGAACTAATGAAATTCAACTATTATGGAACATATAATATTTTCAGGAATTATAGAAGCAATAGTTCCATAATAAGTTTCGATTTAGGTGTATGGAAGAAAATAATATCCCTTACCGTAGCAGGTTTGATTAACAAAAGGTGAAGGGAATTAATATCCCTTACCATAGTAAGTTTGAATAATGGAAGATGAAAAAGATGGTATCCCTTATGAGTATAAAGGAAAATGATATCACTTACGAATATGGAATAAAAGTGTCATGTGATAATTCGTGTAGACAAATTATTTCCACACGAGACAAATAAAAAGGGTTATTCACCAACAGGCGATAATCCGCACCGTAAGGTTATTCCCATCAATTTGAATACGAATAGTTATTCACCAAACAGGCGTATTCCGCACCGTAAGGTTATTCCCACAATTTAATAGAATTTGAACACGAAGAGTTATTCACCAAACAGGCAATAATCCGCACCGTAAGGTTATTCTCAAAGATTAATAAGGAATGAATACAAAAGGTTATTCACCAACAGGCGGTAAACCGCGCCGTAAGGTTATTCCCACAATTTAATACATGGAAATAAATGGCACAAGAAAGAAACGATATTATTTTCGAGAATCAAAGAATGATAATTCCTTCAAGTAAGAAAGAAAATAATATTCATTTATGATGATGAAAAGAGTGATACCCCTTACCGTAGTAAGTTTAAGAGTGTGAAAAGATTGATATTCCTTACCTTAACACGTGACTGGATATTGATTTAAATGAGATTGATCAACCTATATATTTTTAATATAATTAGTAATTACCACATATAAATTTCAAAGTATATGATAACTCGTATATTATGAACTATCAAAATTATATATATTTAACATAATTTTTGTAGTATAATATAACAACTTTAAAATAGTTTTTAAAATAATATTCCAAAATAAATCTTCCAAAGAAAGCTTTTAAAAATGAATCTTCTCAAAGAAGAGTCTTCTAAAGGAAGATTTGTGAATACCGTGAAAAATAGGAATTTATGAAATTACTACTCTTTAATAAAACACTTACTTGAAAAATTCCTGCACTCCTTTTGGCTTTCAAACTCTCAAAATAACCTTACTATTCTCAGAGAAAACTCATAAAATTCTTATAGAAAAATTTTATGTTTTAGGTGTGATTTTTCTATTCAGCTGAGCAAGCTATTTATAGGAGAAAATAAGTTACTATGCGTGGTAGGTGAACAGAAAAAAAATTCAGCAGAGGCTGCTGCGCAGCCTCCACCAACTCTTCAGCAAATTCTCACATTTCTCACATTTCATGTGGGCCCCACAATGGGTCCCACATGTTTCTTACTATTCACGTACTATTCACGTCACTATTCACGTCACTATTCACGTTACTATTTCAAATAGTAAAATTAATTATTTTATTTTTTATTTATTTATTTATTTATTTATTTATTCTTCCTGTGAGTCCAACATATAAAATAATGTTATCACAATAATGTAAGAAACACGTTACATATTTTTATTAATTTAATAATATAAATTATAGTGTATTTGCTACTGTGACAATTATTAGATTCAATAATTTTAAACTACAGTGCACCAACAATTATTGGCTCGATGATATGAAATACAGTGTAATGACAATTATTGAATCAATAATGCAAAATACTGTGTAGCAACAATAATTGAATTGATAATATAAAATATTATGCAGTGACAATTATTGATGAAATGATGCGTAACAATTACGGTGTCAATTATCAGACCAATAATATGAGACACTGTGCAATACCGTGTGCTACTGTAGAGTACCGTGTGCTACAGAAAATACCATAAATTACCATATGCTACTATTCTTTTATCACCGGTATTTTAACAGTTAACACCGTTGACTATTTTTATTTAAAAAGGTTACTTCTGTCGTTTTCTATATCCGACAAATATTCCGTTGTGGGGTCCACAAATAATTTGTTATTTCGGCGCCGTCGTACGGCCCGAATATTCCCCGACAAAAAGAATATTGTCCGACAAAATAAAATTTGCACATAACATCCTTAACTTTCAATTTTGTCAATTTAACCATTTACTGTTTCAGGAAAAATATATATGAAGAAAAATTAAATTTTGTATTTCATAAATTCGGGGTCTTACATAAGATATTTAGATAGATATATAAATATTCAAACTGTACTATTATTAATGTCATTATTTTGAAATTAATCTATAATGAATTAAGACAACTCAAAAATATATTATTGAAAGAAGTTCTAATATCAACAATCATACAACCATTGTCCATTTTAGGGAATATCAAACTTCTAAGGCTGCTTTCTAAAATTACAATTATAAAATATCAACAATGATACCACCATAGTTTCATGTTGTGTGTAGTAATGTCCTTCTCCTTTGGAGTATACTTTCTTCTTTATCACCTGTCATTGTTAAAAAAAAGGATAAAAAGTGATTACACCCTGTCCCTCCCTTTCTTTTAATCACTCACCTGCTTTTTATCTTTTCTTTACTTCTTTAATTATTCCCAACACCATAGCTTAAAAACTCCATATTTCCCAACTAAGCCCCGAAACAAGAAAGAAAAACTAAAAGAAGGGGAATAACATAAAGAACAGAACAAATCTCAGTCTCTTTCACTCTTTTAAAGTCTTGATAAAGTACAAGTATTGCGGTTTCTTTGCAGCTCCCACCCTTAACTTTACCAATTTAATACATTATCTTTGCTTTCTAAATGTATATTTTAGAACCCAATAATGCTTCGCAATGGAATACCCATTGACTCTTGTGTCATATCTTCTTTATTAAAGTTTATGTGAATCCATGTCAGGGAATGAATTTCTGCTAGGACAGTAGCTGGCCACCATATCTTTTGCTTCAATTATCTGTAAGTACTGTTAAATACCCTTTGCAATTCTATTGTTTTGCTGTTCAATTCCACTTCTCAACCTTAATAATTGTGAACTATTTCTTATCATTTTCTGGGAATTTAATCTTAACCTAGGCTAGTCTGATAATATGAGATAGTATGAAATTCTCATCTAATTTCTGGGTGTTCCATGTTTGTGTCTTCTTTGAGTAACTGCTTTGGTTTTTAGCTAAATTCATTTTATTTAGGGTACCTACCTTCTGTTTGAGAGAGAATATTGAACATCTTTTTTGTGTATAAGCTGATCACCACATTACAATTTGAAATAGGAGTGTATGTTTTATTTTTTTGGCTTCTGTGAAATTGGTTGTATTTCTGAGAAATCCTTTGTATTTGCTCCTTCCTTTCATTTTATTCATATGGATTATATTTATGTTTTCGGTATATTAATAAGTAATATTTGTGGCTTTTGGGGTTGAGATTTAGCTTCTTGAATTCATATGATGGTCTTACGAGATTGAGAGTTCTGTTGGTTTAATATACAGAAAAGAGGAAAGGGGAAATTAAAGATTGTCTATTGCGGTGGTGAAATGGCCTGGGTAGTCAAACCATCATCTTGGGACTCGGCTGAATTAGGTGGAGAAGATAACCACTTTTTTGCCCTTACTGGATCCAATAGCTTAGGGGATGGGAAGAATAAAAGAGGTTTCCTTAATGATTTGAGACTTGCTAGATTAGGAGATATGCGAGATGGAACCATGGACAAGGTGGAGGAGCGAAAGAGATCAGCAATGTTGCCATCGCCTTCAGGATTGTCGAAGAAGATACATGCGCTGAATGGTACTCAAAACGTGTCATGCTTAGTGGATGGGTGCACTTCAGACCTAAGTAAGTGCAGGGATTATCATCGGCGCCACAGGGTTTGCGAGCGTCACTCAAAGACCCCTGTTGTGATTATTGGCGGCAGAGAGCAAAGGTTCTGCCAGCAATGCAGCAGGTAAGCCTTTCAAATGTGCTGGAACTAAATTCCACTTATGGTCTAGAGTCGATTCTTTTACTGGCTTAATGGCATTTTTGTTTGATAAGTTCCTTTTCTTTTCTCTCTTTCTTTTTCTAAACAGCATGTTGCTTCGGTTAATTCATCTACAATTCGTCTAATGTTATAAACTCACAACACCAAGAATGGTATTGGACTAATTTAATTTTTTGCGTTGGGGTTGTTTACCTAACCTCTCCTAACTTGAGTTTGTCCAATTGCATCATATTAGTCAGTTACATTGCTGCAACGGAAGTTACTAGTTAAAATGTGCATATCTTGCGGATTTATGGTGTTATCCGAAAGACAAATTGTATCTTGATACACTTTGAAACAGAAAATTTTGAAAGTGGATGTGAGCAAACATAATTCACTATAATTTGGGTATCTTCCTAACTGATAAACTAGTTAAATCAACACAAACAATGCTAAAATGTGCATAAATTTCCGTAATTGTTGCAAAATATTAGTTCATTCTTTGTTTAGATCACTCTACAGTTTCAATAGTTGTTCAGTTCTCATTGGATTACCTTGTATGCCTTGCTCAACAGTTTCACTCTTTATAAACTTCAAGCTTTTCACCTACTCAATCTATCATTGTAGATTCCATTCTCTTGGGGAGTTTGATGAAGTAAAGAGAAGTTGCAGAAAACGTCTCGATGGTCACAACCGGCGTCGTAGAAAACCTCAGCCAGAATCCTTATACATGAGTTCTCATAGCTTTCTTTCAGATTATAAAGGTTTGATCGTTTTTTTAAGTCAAACTTGCAATTCAATTAATTATTAGTCTGATTGTAACAATTCGGGTCAAATCTGGAGTTCAAATCAAATTATAGCTAATAAGGCTTGATACGCTTTCTTAATAATATTCTCTTGGGCCATTTTAGTCCACCACAGATTCATTCACCCAAAAAGTATGGGACTGGGGTGTTATAAACTCTTCCACTTATAAATACCTAACGTCCCCGTCAGGCAGAGCACAAAGCCACACAAAACCCAATTTTTTTTGTCTTTTTAGTCATTGTGGAATAATATTAGTGGCCTACTAAGCCCGCCAGAAAAGTAGTTATTCAGTTGTCCTGGGGACCCTGCCACGTCTTTAAGTGCTCATATGGCACCATATAAGTGGTGTGGGGCACCACGTTGCTGGTGCCCTAAGAGCATCTAATAATATTTTTTTTCGTGTCCCCTCCTCCGATAGGCCACTTCATGTTTTCACTTCCGGCAACTTGATCGGATGACCCGACCCGAGTTTTTGAGAGTCGACTCTGATACCATATGTAACAATTCAGGTCAAATTCATGACTAAAGGTATTAATGATAGGATTTTGAGTTTTTATATACACGTCCAAATATTTCATATTAACCGATATGAGATTGGGGTGTTACACTAATAGTTGAAAATAATGTTAAATTTAAGTGTTTTGTCGTGCCCAATCTAGATGAAACTAAAAGAACTAAGAGTAGGTCTCTCTTGACAAGAACATTATCTTCAAGTTGGCCAAGTATTTTACAAATTTGGTGAGATCATACGTAACATAATTGGCCCTCTGCTGGCTCTTGGCTCACCTAGAGACATTACACTACTATTCAATATTTACTACATCTCTGATAGGCATCCTCTTAAAGTGAATTAAATGGTCATAACTCATCAAAGAGAAGAGAGGTTTCATCCTTCTTTATTTTGTACCTTTGTTCTCCTGGTTTGAAATCATTGCATCTTTAAACATGGCCAGTAATGGTGTTTGAAGCCCACAATCCACCAACACGGCTGTCCCACCAACCCTCAAAACTTTTTAATCCTTGTGCCGGAACAGTTGAGGTATTAATTCATCCGTTCCATAGTTAGAGATACATTTTCTTTTTAAGTCAATTTGGGAAATCTTAAAATTTAAAATGATATGAGTTCATTTAAGTTTTGAAAGTAACAAATATGGTCATTAGTACTAATTTTCAGTTAGTGTAGAACAGTTGTGATTCTTTGTACTAAGTCAAATAAATTCGTATCGATTTTTATTTTTACGATTTTGCAAATTAACTTAAAAAGTCAAAATCTACGGAGGGAGAATCATTTATTCACTAGGTTTTGATTAGGAAGGTAAAAACCTAACACCATGATTAAGGGCATCATAGCGTATTACATTTTCACATTTTGATTAGTGATAATTACAAATGGATATACACTGCAAACAAAATCTAAACAAAAATAGCAAGCATAAGAAAAATAGTTGTGAATTATTTTTACCTGTGAATGTCAAACTCACTTCTCTATATGAAAGGCCAAAGCTTAAAGAGACCATTTTTAGGATGGGAGTCAGAAGTGAGTCTCAGCAGCAAGAAATTCTGCAAGTTTCTTAATCAATGGCTAATTTATGGTCTGATATAACTACACTTTCAATAGTGAAACATAGCTTTGTCATTGGTCTACATGTATAGTATTTTTTTCTTCTTTTTATTATTGTACATGTATATAGTTATTCATGGCTGTTTGTCTAATTCTATTTTTTCCCCTAGTGTTCCGTATTCCTCTATCAGAATAACCTCTATGTTTTTCCTTTACCATTTGAACAATGCCCAGGGATAAGTATAGGAGTTTCCGGAGTTGATAAATCTTTCTGTAATTTAGGAGCAAGATTGTTGCAGTTCAGTAGTCCGCAAGCATACGCTACCACCACAGGCGACATTAGCATCAGTTGGCCCAGCACTGATGAGAACAACCAACAGTTTCATTCTAGCCTGAAAAAGGCCTTCAGTGGAATAAATAAACAATTCTCATTCTTGCTAGCCAGCAACCCGGAGAAAGGCATTCAAGGGAATCCTCCTGAAGTTTCAATCTCCCAAAAGCCTGTCAACAATAATGGCTCATCTGAAAGCAATTGTGGTCACCAGCTTTTATCTAATAAATGGACACACTTGGAAGAATCCAAGCGTGCTCTCTCTCTTCTGTCAACACGCCGAACACAAACTCCAGAAAAAAGTAAGAGCCCCTTGGGACAGCAGGACATAATCCATCTCAATCATCCAACAGGTACCAGCCTGCAATTTAATGAACTGGATCCATACTCAAATCCACAAGCTATGGAGGACAAAGCATTGGATGCAGTTTTAAACCCCGATACCAGCAACATGTATGTGCATTGCGATGGAATATTTCATGTTGGATCCGAGGAATTGTTGGAAACAAGTGCATCACAACTTCTCTCGTTTTCTTGGAAGTAGCTACCTTCTATGGCTAGTGCTTTATTGGAACGTTCAAGATGTTCTGCTTCTAAATGACATTCTGATAATGGTCATCTCAACAGAGCTCCTTTGATTCCCAAAAAAAACAGAGCTACTTTAATTTTTACTTGTATACAATGTAGTTACGCTTTCATTTCAGACAAATAACGTGGTAATGTGATACTTTGAGCTCAAAAACTTTTATTTGCGACTTTAGATGAATTTGCTTATTAATTAACTTAAAAGGGTTCTCAACTTTGAGTTGGCACAAGGGAAAATTTGGAAACTGAAAAATGAAATCCGAAAACATGATCAATTACAAACCAGTATCAGCTATTGCATGATTCTACGTTTGTTGATTCAACCAACATATGTTTTGAGTATGGTATAAGCATATGCCAATCCTAATAGCGTGAATGAAAGCAAATATTTGCAATTCCATGCCCGTCACTCACATCATCAACAACACTGAATTTTGTCAACGTAAAGGTAATTATAATGAAGGCAATTTTTGGAAGAGTATGAAGGAAACGATTTCCAAATAAAATAATAATTTTCACTTTTAAAAATTATTATCCCAAAATCTTTCTCATAATTTAGCATAATCAATAATATATTACATACCTCGTGCTTGGTTGTAGCACAATGGAGAACTTTGACTTATTCTGATGATGTATCCTGCTCCTCCTAATCTTCCTCTCTATTACCCTTATTTTGATATTACGTACTTTTTCTGAGTGTGGGCTCAAAATACTGAGTAATAAAATATATAAAGTCCTTAACTCCCTGATAATTATCAGGATAATTGAAAAACTTACGTATATATTTTATCCTCCCTTTTCTGTTATATCTTAATAAGGGCTAGAGTGGGGATCAAGTAGGATTCTATAATTCTAGCTTCAATATAACACTAATTTTTGATTAACTCTTTAATCAATTAGAATTATATTAATTATAACTAATTCCACTAAATAGTTATAATTGCACTCTAGAATTAATAGAATTAAAATTAATTAATTAAATCCTTCCACTATTAGTATCTTGCAAAAATACTCCTCTACATTAATATCCATAAACATGTGTAGGAATAAAACTGTTAATCCATTACGTTTACTGCTTATATCCTTGAGTACATAATTTATAAACTTTTGATCACTCATTAATTTAATAAATTAAATTAATACTTTAGTAATATAAATTACTAAAATACTTGGCCAAGATTCTGGTGATCAACCAAATAAATTATTTCAAGGGGATATTACAATTTAATTGTAGAATTCCATCTTGAAATATACATGTTCCCAATTTCATAATATATATATCACCCAACATATTGAGGTATTGATTATATTAAAAATCTCACTCTTTAATATATTAAAGTGACACACATTATAAAATCAAGTTCATTATTTTCTCAGGATTAAGAGTAATTGCACATTAATAGTAATTGAAAATTATTTGTAATAACAGTAATTAACAAATAATTTTTCGTAACGATCCAGTTCTATGTATTTCAAAAATACACCAATACATTAGATTAAAGTCTCTACTTTACATGACTAAGACAAGTCATCAAATCAAGTGTATTACAATCTACTAGAATGGTATGTCCATTTCCATCTAAGATTGAGAACAATATAATTTCTTTAATTATACATAACACATAATTTATGTCTTCCGTATATGACACTCCTTCATATACATAAATTATAAAATGTATAATTATGGACAAAATTTATGAGACATTTAATTATGCAAAAAGAAATTAAATTTTATTATTAAAATAACAAAATAAATATCAATATTGGGTTTTTCTGGGCTTAAATCCTTACAGAGTATACAGTCAATTGCTACAGTGATACTTCTTCCAGAGAAGAAAACCTTTAAGCTCGCTACATTACAAGGCAGTGAATTAATTACCCAACGAAGTGACATGTAAAACAATACAAACATTTATTTTGAAGCAAGCATTATCTGAAATTTGTCAAACTTTGTACATGATAGACTATCAAAACCTAGAGGAAGATGGAACAATAATCAGTTCTCCTATGCGATCCAGGCTTCATTTACACACCTAGTGCTTATCTTCCTTAGGAACATCTTTATGCGGCAGCTCCTTAGGTTTTGCCTTGTCCATTTCCCTACAAAATATTAACAAACTTGATTCATGCTGACAAAAGATGGCTTGCACAAACTTATAAATGCAAATACAAATGAAAGATGCAGGCTTTCTCATGAGAACAAAGAAATAGATAGCTCGCCTATAGAGTTCGGAAAGGAGAAACTCCAACCTCATTTACATGAAATACTATAATAATCCACTCTTCTAGGGTGTCTACTTGTTTCTTCTTCCAGCGTAATACGTTATTAGATATCTCAACCATTTGAGTTCATATAGTGTCTGTTTCCCACCAGACACTTCTAGAGACTTGTCAAGTTGACTTCTGAAGCCTGCTGCCCATCCACTAATACACCATAAGGTCCATAACTATATCACAAAAATTTATTACTGTTTGTGACTTTTCTACAGTACAGTGAGGAAAGAGTACCTTCATTGATCCACATATATCAAGCTAGAATTTATGCACACGAAAAACCAAACAAAAATTGGTCGAATTCAGTTCCATCAAGACATTGCATAAAACACGATAAATATTGGTCAAAGTGAAATATCAGGTTTTAGAATTTAGGAAGGACAGCTGCAGATTAGTAGAAGGGAAATATAAGGTTTAACAATTACCACGGAACTTCTTCCAATTGAGAACCAACTAATTGAAGCAAATGTAATTAAAAAAAATATAATCTCTCTGTCAGTAAATAAACATATTCCTGTAAATAAATGCCGAAGCATCTTATGTTAATAGACAGGAGTAAAGATGCCATCCCCTGAGCTTTGTGTCATAAGGTAGATAACTAGGTTACAGATAGCTAGAGATCCTATCTCTATCCCATAGACTGTAAAAAAATAAACCATATAAAATGAATATGAAGTTGGGACGAAAGGGATGACTTATAAGAATGAAAAGATCTTGTGAATCAAATTATAATTTTTAGTGAAGAAAAGCAGTTTTCCAGTATTTGAGTATTGCTCTTGGAATTTACTGGATGTATTAATTGGGTACGCCTCTTGTAACTGTGTATAACTGTATATTTGTTTCCCCAATAAAGATACGAAGAACAAAAATTTAAAGGATGAAATCCAAATTCTTGGCAGTCAAACTTAATTGCGCCGTCTTCTTTTATTCCTCTCATAATAGGATTTTCTAGCTAGGGAATAGGATTTACATAGACTGGAAAGAAACATCCATGCCCAACCTTATATGTCAGTAAAACAATCACAATAACCTGCTTCTAAGAATTCGTGATAAAAGAACATTTGAAGAATTAAAAGATTTTTTTATGTTGAAAGCACAAACTAAGACCCCAACTAATAGAACATTTTATTACCTTCATATAGACTATAGCTGAACATTCAACTATGATAAAAGTTAATGTTCTTCTGTCCAATGATGTAAATTAGACAAATTGAAAGTCAACTGAAGTTCAATCAGAAACCGAACTGAAGTTCAATTAGAAAACCGGCAACCAGCCGCTACGGTAATACGTATCAACGAAAGAAAAATATTAGAACATCATGATGACTTCCAAACAAAAACCCCCAAAAAATGAACTTGATACACAACATAAAAATGAATCAACTAGAACAAAAGAGTAACTATATGAGTTATATATGTATATACAGAGAAAGAGACTCATACTTAGCCGCAGAGGCGGATTCTTCTTCTAGCCAGTGACGAATCTGACGAACGTTGCGCTTGAAAATGTTCGCCGATTGTTTGACATCACTTCTCATCAGTAGAATCACTGCGCTAACTCCTGCAACTGTCAATATCAAGTTCGTCAACGCCATTTGCTCTTGAAATCCCTTAATTTCAACTTCTTGCAATCCCTTAATCGATTGAATCCACGTTTTGAAATCTTAATTTGAGATTTTAGGGTTTAGAGGGTGCTCTTGGAAGAGAAAGCTTCAATGGGAATTGGACTTTCTAATTTGACCCCTAGTTCCATATCACGATATTATTTCAGCAAATGGTTGTCCTAGATATAATTTCAGCAAATAGTTGTTATAAATATTGTTTTCGTAAATACATCTTTCACCGATTAATGCGAGACCTAACAAGCAACATTAATAAGAATTAAAGCTCATTTATATCTTAAATATCATTAATAATATTAAATTTAAATAATTTAAATATATTTATTTATAATATAATTTATATTAATTAAATCAAATTTTATTATAATATGAAGTTTAAATTTTAAATAATTAAATTATCACAATAATTGATAAAGTTAAATTTTATTACTTAAGAAATTATTTATACAAATAAATACATTGAATATAATTAAAAATGTTAAATTTAGTTATTTAAGAAATTATTTATACAAATAATTACATTAAATATAATTGACAATTTTAAATTTTATTACTTAAAGAACTATTTATAAAAATAAATGCGTTGAAGCTAGTTGATAATGTTAAATTTTATTATTTAATAAATTATTTATACAAATAAATACATATTTAGATTTAACATTAACAGAATATTTAAGACATATTTTCATACAATTACTACTAAGAATAACGATAGGTTTTTAATTTTTTTTGCCTACTACTGCCAAGAGTAACGGAAGGGTTTTGCCTATCACTATTTTTAGTAGCGGAAGAATTTTAATCCCTAGGCCTTTTTCGGGAACTACTTATAAGTGTGCAACCCAACTTATAAATAATTAAGTTAAAAAAGTTGTTCGAAAACTTTTTTTTTTTTACTTATAAGTTAAAAAAAAAGTCAAAAAAAAGGGTAAGTTTTTGTTGTTTTAAAAAAATGACTTATAAATCATTTTTTTTAAGTCAGTCAACCATTATAAAATGACATAAATGTTCTCTTTTATTTTTTTAATGTTCTTCTTACTAAAGGATATTTTAGTAATCTTTATATTTTATTTAACTTATAAGTCATTATTAGTTAAACACATCCACAACTATTATTTGTAATTCTCAACTTATAAGTAAAAATCATGCCGAATACTTTTATTTATAAATCTATTAAAATTTTAATTTCAAGTCAAAAAAAGTCCCTTCCGACAAGGAGAGATGCATTTTATAAAATAGTGTTTGTGACACCCCCAAATCTGAGCCAACACAGTCCAAACTTGAGTTGTCAAAATACACAACAACTATCACAAATACAACGTACAACGTACCACAATACAATATTCAAATAATACACAATTAAGTCTTCATTATTATTGTCACACTATTTTACAACTTATGAAGACTAATACAGCTACAACTCGGACCATCACTCCATTCCCCGACTATACCCAGCCATCTCTCCTCTCCTGTTGAAAAACAATGGAACAAAAAGAAATTGTGAGTTCAAATAGCCCAACAAACAATATCATGACTAAGATAATGACAAATAAATTATCATTAGCCTTCAACAATTGAGCTTTTGATAGAATAATTTAAACATCAAGTTTTAATTCAATAATTACAGTTAAGTTCTTAAATAAAGTTCAGATCAGCAACTACAATAGAATAGCAACCATTAAAAAAATTATATGGACCATGATGTCCACTCGCGTCTTTTTTTAATAAAAACATTATCAACTTTTATCATCTGAAACACCACTGACCATGATAGTACAATTTCACAGTTCTTTGTCATAATCATACAAGTCAACAATTCATCTTTACACTACGGGCCAAAGATATTCAATATAGTACCACCGGTCATGATTATACCAGTTTACAGCCTTTGGTCATAATCAAACCAAACAACAGTTCATCTTTGCCCCATGCCAAAGAGAACATTCACCACGTGCCTTAAAAGACACATCATAAAATATATCGCCTTTAACCTATCAACGCCTTTAACTTATCACCACCTTTATCCAATCTGTGTCTCAGGCCACAGATATCAACAACAATTTGATTCATGATTATTAGAATAATAGCAGAGATATTAACAATGAATAGAAAAAACAAGGTAAACAATAAATATCGAAAGTTTATAATTTTACTTTGTACAGATTCAAATAATATCCAAATTGTCAGCATGATGTGGAGTGAAATTCAAAAATGATATTCAAGATCCATAGTTCAGAATAACGATTATAGTTTAATAGAAAGGTTCATGTAAATAGGAATGAGCAATTGAAATGATATTAAATGAAGCACAAACTGTTAAGAAAATTATAATTATTTCAGAAGTTTTACCGAACAATACTTAACATGGTAAGTTTAAGAGTATGATATCCCTTACCGTAGTAAGTTTGAATAATAAAATATGAAAAAGATGGTATCCCTTACAAGTAAGAAAAGAATACCATTTATGATGATAAAAAGAATGATACCCCTTACATTATCACGTGACTGAATATTGATAAAAATGAGGTTGATCAACCTATATATTTATAATATAATTAGTAATTACCACATATAAATTTCAAGGTGTATAATAACTCATATATTATGAACTATCAAAATTATTTATATAATATAAATTTTTGTAGTGTAAAATAATAACTTCAAAAATAATTTTTAAAATAATATTTCAAAATAAATCTTCCAAAGAAAACTTTTTAAAAATAAATCTTCTCAAAGAAGAGTCTTCTAAAGGAAGATTTGTGAATACCGTATGAAATAGGTAATTATGCAATTACTACACTTTAATAAAACACTTACTTGAAAATTTTCTGCACTCTTTTTGATTTTCAAACACTCAAGATAATCTTACTATTTTCAGAGAAAACTCATAAAATATTTATAGAAAAATTTTATATTTTAGGTGTGATTTTTTTATTCAGCTGAGTAAACTATTTATAAGAGAAAATAGGGTACTATGCGGTAGGTGAGTGGCTGTAGCAGCCGTCCAACCTTCCCAACAAATTCACATTCCAATTTCAATTTTCTCATGTGAGTCCCACAGAGGGCCCACACGTTTTACTATTCATAAATAATAAAAATTAATTAAAATTTGTTACATTTTATTTTTTTCTTCCTGTAGGTCCTAATAAAATAATGCTACAACAATAATTCACAAATAATGTTATAGATCATTATTAATTTAATAATATAAATTATTGTGTATTTGTTACTGTAAAAATTATTTGGTTCAATAATTTTAAAATACAGTGCAATAACAATTATTGACTTAATGTTATAAAATACAGTGTTATGACAATTATTGAATCAATAATGCAAAATACTTTATAACAACAATTATTGACGAATACTGTGCAATAGTCACTTTATCAAATCAATAATATGAAATACTGTGCAATACCGTGTGTCATTGTAGAATAAAGCGTGCTACAGTAAATATCATGAAATACCGTATGTTATTATTCTTTTATCACCAGGTATTCTTAACAGTTAAAAGTAACAATTCTACCGACAGTTAAAAGTGAGAGTATTGTTGACCATTTTTATTTAAAAAAATTACTTCTGTCGTTTTCTATATCCGATAAATATTCTGTTGTGGGGTCCACCAATGATTAGTTATTTCGGCGCCGTCGTACGACCCGAATATTCCCCGACAAAACGAATATTGTTCGACAAATTAAAATTTGCACATAATATCCTTAACTTTAAATTTTATCAATTTAACCAGTTACTGTTTAATGAAAAAATATATATGAAGAAAAATTAAATTTTATATTTTATAAAATTCAGGGTCTTACAGTGTTCATAGTATCCGTTTGTTATGAATCATTCTTCTCGTCCATCGGCTATAAACTAGTGGGGAATAAAACTAAACAGATTTAGCCCAGATAGTGTGGTACACTGTGGACAAATATCAATTTATTTTTATACTAATTCTAAGTGGAATTCAAGCTATTTAGAAAAAAAATTATATTCAAAAATATTTATTATACATAATTATTTTTTAGTAGTAAAATTATACACCCTTTATTTCCAAATATATAAAGAAACTTATTATAGATGTACTTTCTCGTCCGTCCTTAAAAGAATATCTTCAAATATAAAATATCTTTTCTACAAAAAAAAAATATAAAATTAATATAGGAATATATTTATTTGGGCTCGGATATTGTACAACCCATTTTATTTTTAACTCGAATCTAGTGTTGGTTATTTTTATTGGATTGGATCACTACACAAATTAAATATAAAATAAACCTAAAAATTAGTTTATCCTAAAAAAATATGCTAAAGTAGAGTACATTAAGTTTTAAAAAGACAAACATTTATTAGTATACCTGTATAGGGTCTATTATAGACAACTTATTTTATACCCTTTCCTCTCTTTTAGTTTTGTTAATTTGTGCGAAATTTGTATTTTGATAATCTTTTTAAGCGCGAACAGAGTAAAAATTAAAGGATAGCAAGAAAGCCTACCTTGAGTCAAGTTTCTCAGCTTATTTAAAAACAATTTTATACTTCATCCATCTCACAATAAGAGCCTTAATTTGATTTTTACAATCAAATTGATTATTTTTAAAATTAATAAAATTTTAAAATATTTAATATATATGTCGAGAGATTATAATTATAAACTATGAAAAATTTATCCAAAGTCAACTTTCGTGATTTAAAAATTTTGTATAAATTTTTTTAATTATTAATTTTAAAAATAACCAATTTAACTATTAAAATTAAATTAAGACATTTATTATGGGACGAATGGAGTATAAATCAGTGCGCTCATCAACTAAATAGATTAGCCTAGTGAAAGATCTACCTAAATATATATAGGGGCCCAATACCAGTTTTTATAAATGGGCCTAATTAATTTGTATTTTTTTTCAAGTTTTTAAAATGTAGCCTATATTTAGGGGAGAGTAAAAATTCGCATTTGTAATCGTATTCGCACTGCATCCTCAATGTCCGCATGATATAGTATATATGGTGCGGATACGGAGTGTAATTTTTAAAATTAATATTCACATAAATACAAGTATTCGCATCACATGACCCCCCCCCCCCCCCCCCCAACCCCACCCCACCCCACCCCACCCCACACCACACCACACCAAACACACACACACACACACAAAATAGAATATAATGTGTCATTTAACTTATAATATATATACATATTTAGAAATCCTAAAATCTAAATTTAATTCTTTCGTCAGTCTCCAAAAACAGTGCCAAAAGCTACAACACATGAATAAGTTACAAATTATTTTAGATATTCTAACATGTAGATTAAGGTGCTAACTACCTCAAATGAATTAGAATAATGCACAATATAAACACTCCTACCCACTACCAAGCTAGGCATTGCTTGCTTTGCTCTTATGGTTTGCACATTAATTAATTGATTAATTACTTGATAAATTACTGGCAAATCATATTCTCGTAACATGTATGTGATTTGAATTTCAATAATCTAAATATTTTTGACAAAACTTTTGCTTCACTATTCTTGTAACTTAATAGTTAATGTCATATTTTCTTAATTTCTTAATTATCAGATTATATTAATTGACTAAAGTTGTGTAACATTTTATTATATATGATAATTGTGATGAATTATCAAACTTATTTATTATTGGTCTCCTCTAATAATAACTGTAATTATGTCAATGTATTTTTATTAATTATTATGATGGACTAAATGTTGAAAATTATTTGTTTCTGAAAAGTTAATGTTCTTGTATAACCACACTTGCACTGCATCCACATGGCATCCGCATGCGAGTGTGGTACAGTGTAATTATGCGGTGCAATTTTTAAATATAATAGTCGTGCATATATAGATACAAATACAAATATTCTTTATATCCGTACCATTTCACACCCCGCTCCCTAACTATACTTTTATCTTTGTTGCTTTTCTTGGTAGCATGTGCTCTGTCATGGCTTTAGGGACGACCAAAAGCCATTGAAAGATGCACAACTAATCTGAACCACATTAAAATTAATGGATAAATATGCGATTTCAATCTTTATGACAGAAAAAGGAATTCAATTTTCTTGTTTTTTCCAGGACAAAAAATGTAGTAGCTTGATCGAGCAAATAGAAATCCCCCAATCTGAATAATTAAGGTCAGTGTTCCAGCCGTCCACTGCAGAAAATAGCTACAACATGCAAATTATTTGGAACTTAAGAATATTGGCATTAATGGAAACTCTTTCTCATCCAAAGAATATGCAAAGAAAATAAAAGGACTAATGGAGGAACCCACCACTTGCTAGACTTGATATATTTTAAAATTTTGGGCTGCACTCAAAAGAATATGGACCATAAATTTTGGATGGAAGGTGTAATATGATTTCATTTCTTCTTTGTTTCTCTTCAACAAAATTATTCAATTGGTCAATATTATAAGTTATGAAAAAAATGTCTAAATTATTCGCATTTGCGAGGGTAACAACGTTTTTTTTATACTTGTCCAAATTAAATTATTTGATAACAGTTTTTGGTGATTTTTAGTGACAATTCACAAACTAACATAAAAAAATAAAAATAAAACTAATTTCTATTTCCTCCTCTACTCTAACATTCTACTCCCACTTACCAATTTCTCC
Organism: Hedera helix; assembly: GCA_947179155.2. Classification (NCBI taxonomy): domain Eukaryota; kingdom Viridiplantae; phylum Streptophyta; class Magnoliopsida; order Apiales; family Araliaceae; genus Hedera; species Hedera helix. The sequence continues at coordinate 34,918,643 of OX359275.1, forward strand.
ATTATTCTCATATTCTACTCCCACAATATACTCCCACTTACCCACTTATATCTCTGTTTCAATGTATTTCTTTTTTCATTATTCCAAATTATCTTATTAGTTATTTTTAACTATTTATATTTAAAAGAAAATTACACACACGTGAGTTTGTGCCCGGCAAATTAACTAGTATGGATAAAGCGTATCTCTTGATGGCTAAGTTTATTAGATCCTCATGGGTGATTGATTAACCTATTTTTAATTGTTAGGTTTCAAATATATGCATACATGAAAGTTTGAATGGATTTTCGAAGTGCACTTTTTCTCCATGAGTAAAATGATCTAAAAAGTGAGCATTTTATTTCTTGTCGAATCCTTTCACTTTATTTGCAAAAGGCGTAATCACTACTTTTCTAGTGGTTGCATGCCCTAGTGCAAGGAAGAATTCTAACCAAGGTAAGATTCTGTCAGAGAAGGCTGAAGGCTTGGAGGATTCTGATAATCAGATTCTCATACCCTATGTTTGTTGTGCACTTGTGCTGGTTTTGGGGTTATCTTTCAATTTTCTCCTCCCCTGGCTGGCCCCTTTGACCCTGCCTCATGGCAACCGAAAGTTATCGTTACATTTTAGGTACAAATTGTAATATTTTCTAGTAAGAATGCCTCAAATTAAAATATGCATTTCAATTGGATAGGCTGAATAGATTTTGGATGTGCAAAGAAAGAGAGATGTAGTGAGAAAAATAAAATGAAACTACAGATACAAGTGTAGCTAGTACTCGAGTTATATAAACTAAATCATCTGTTTTGAAGCTGATGATGAAGATGCAGTTACATAACATAGTGCTAGAAGTTGTTACCAGGTGTTTATAACTTGTGCTTGCAGCAAAGTAGGTGACAAAATTTTATCTTTCAGTAGAACAAAGATATAGGAAAAGAGCAGTGGAGTGGTTATGGTGAGCTGCAGTCAACCAGTGGTGATATGGACACCGATGGCAATTAGGAAGATAGTGATGAGGCCAAAGAAGATAATAGTGTGAACAAGTATGGACACCCCGCTTGTCTGCATGTTGGCAAATTCTATTGCCCGACTCTTCCCAGGAAGCTGAAACAAGAGCCCCGGTGTCAATAGCACGAAGAGTACCACTGCAATCACCACCGGACCCCAATCCGCCATCACCTCTCTCTTTTTCCTCTGCTTGTACGTACTGATGATGTATGGATGGTGAACGGACCAATTAAGGAGAGCAAGTAAACAGAGGAACGGACAAGACAAGAAATGGAACAAGAGGGCGGGTTTGACAAAAGGGTAACACACTGTTATTTTGTGCAAGATCAAACAAGAGAGGGGTCTAAAAACTGGCCGGCAATAAACTAGTATTATATTTAGTTAGCTAACTTGGCATGACATGCAGGACGGCAACCCTGCTTTGCTTTGGACGGATGCATATATTATGGATAATATTTGGATAGGTTTCAGCCTTGTAAATAAATAGAATTAGAGGGTTTAGAGAACTAGAACCAATGGACCCTAGTACATGTATTGACTCAAAATTATAGTGACAGAGCTTGGGCTTGTTTAGGTTATTATACGTCCAAACAATTTAAAGAATGAATAAAGTATCGTCAAAGCCTTCTGAATCATCATAGGTGTTGGTAATGTTGAAAACAATTTGGGGTGGGTTGATCTTTAAAAGAGAACTCTGGGCCTTAGATAAGCAATAGCAATAGTTGTTGTTTGGGCCTGTGGCCCTTCATAGGAGTATTTCGTTAGATAGTTTTATTGTGTTAAAATACATTTTTTTTTCTTGTTGGAGCCGTTACAGCCTCATTTTTCCAATTCATATCAGCTTCATTTTATTGAATTAGGAAGACAAATTGCAAGTTTGAATTGAGAAAATATGTTAAAGACTCGTCTCACAAGTCCTCTCTTTCGGTTAAATTATTCAACGGAACAGTCACGTGATGTTGTGTGATGGTCATTTGTCAATGTGATTACTATTTGGGCCAATCAAAATACAAAATTTAGGCTCTTGCATAATCATTCTACGGAATAATATTTCTAATTACTTGGATAATCTGAGATAGTTAGACGGTTGCATATTACTACTAACATCAATGAAGCTACTACTAGCTAGCTAGCTAGGGATACAGAGGAAACCCTAGAGAGTAAGCATTCCAAAATTCATGCATCTTTAGCACCTCCAACTTTACAGACACATCCGCGTTCTGCTTTTTGCCAAGTAATAGTTTAGAGACACCTACCTGCATAAATCTCTAAAGCAAATGAAAAAAGGAGCACTTGAAGAAGGAATTATTGGAAGTTTATGAGGGGAAAAAAGTTTGCTTCTTTAAATCTCCATTAAGCAAAGCCCCACCACCCATAATAACATTTATACCTTTCCTCCCATTTAATCCCTCTGTCTTTTTTTGTCTCGAAGTTTAGCACCATCCCCTTCTCCTTCTTCACTAAGCATTCCTCCCTTTTAATCCCTCGGTCTTTTTTTGTATCGAAGTTTAGCACCATCCGCTTCGGTCTTTTTTTGTATCGAAGTTTAGCACCATCCCCTTCTCCTTCTTCACTAAGCAAATTAGTTCCTCCACTACATATTTGAAAGCACCAACACTTTCCTCAACATTCATAACCAACTTTGCGGTACTTCTTCTTTTGCATAGAGAATGGGCACTGATTGGGGACCGGTGGTTGTGGCAGTGGTGATGTTCATACTGTTGTCACCGGGGCTGCTATTCCAGCTACCAGCGCGGACGAGAGTGATGGAATTTGGGAACATGTACACGAGTGGGATTTCCATCTTAGTTCATGCAGTCTTGTACTTCTGTATATACACCATCTTGATTGTTGCAATTGGAATTCACATACGTACTGAATGATCAATCCACCAACTATATACTGCACCCTAATTTCCTTGTGTAATTGCATATTTAGTTTTAACCCTTTCTCTATCATCTGCTCTTTTTTTGTTGGGTAAACAATTTTTTTTACTTGGCTTGTTGGTGATTCAAATCGCATTTCATTGATCAAGTCATTCTTCTCGTTATGTATTGTGTGTTTGAGGTAAATGCATGAACAATTTATGGAGCAATGATATTCTGGATGTACACGGCTACATGCCTTGCCATATTCTTAATCCTATTATTCTAAGTTTCTTACCAGGGCTGGTCTCATGCCTTGAATATAGTTGATTATGAACGCCTTCACATTTTGAATTTACCTTTAAATTTTGATTCAATTACTTTTTATTATTTTTCCTTTTTGTGAGAATATATAATAATATTACAAGCTGGAAAACTATTTAAGTGGAAGAAATTTGGTGCGAAATTGGATTCTCTGTCCCATGAGATCCAAATGCAGTGGTGTGGTTTGGATGTAATTCCTACCACTCAACTCTTTTCAATGCTAATCCGGCATATTCATTCTTATCTGAATTTTTTTTGTTGAACTAGGTCTCTTAATCATATGATGCCTCTTACTCATGCCAAGGCATGACCTCATTGACACATCTACACTGTAGATGCAAGCTTACTAAACATTTGCAGCGCAAATATCAATTCCCTATATATATATATATATATATATATAGAGAGAGAGAGAGAGAGAGAGAGAGAGAGAGAGAGAGAGAGAGTGCCAACAAAAAGATGAATTAGATCTGTCATAATCAGGTACTAGATCTAATAAAACAAAAGAGTAAAGAGAACAATTACCCAACACGATAACATCCGGTAGCAAGTAATCAGTTTGAAGGAATTTTACAACCCCAGATCAAAATCTTGAATGGGTATTAAATTTAAATTAAAAAAAACAAACACTAGCCGGTGTAAATGTGGACGTGAAGGGCAAGGATGAGGATGGCGTAGATGATGAAGAAGACGAGAGTGTGGACGGCGATGGACTTGCCGTTAGTCTTCATGCTCCCAAACTCCATCTGCTTGCTGTTTCCCGGTAGCTGAAAAAGCAGCCCCGGTTGCAGCAATATGAACAGCACCACTCCTATTAATACCGGCCCCCAATCTGCCATTTTTTATTTTATTTCTTAGTTGAGAAGTATATGCGTTTGTGAGAGAGAAAAGAGAGCACAGGTAGCTTTTGGACAAGGCTAAAAAAAGGAAGGAGCAACGAACGAGACTTTGCTTACCGCCTCGGATGTGCAGGACAGTAGGACACTTCCAGACCATTTTGGGCTATTTTTAGGAAATTGATATTTTCACAAATAATTTAATATTTTTACAACGTCTCATTTGTATGAAATGAGCCTTACTTAAAAAAGAGCCTTATAAAAATATTAATTTCTCTTATAAAAATATTAATTCTCTATTTTTAATATTTAGGAGTACTTTTTAATTAAATGCGTACCCCTCTCCCTTTTAAATTAGTATTCTCTGTCTAAATTTATTTGCGTTAGTTTGAAATTTTAATTAATATTTTTTCTATCTAAGTTTATTTATTTTAATTTAAAAATACAGATTTATTAAAAAAATTACATCTAAATTATTCATCTTAATTCCTTTATTATCATTTTTATTTTTTAATTATTTTTTAACATTTTCTTTGAATAATAAAATAGAAAAGAGGGAGAGGAAAAAAAATACTATACCTGTACTTATAATTTCAAAATTAATAGTGTTACCCTTTTTTTCTAATGTATGTCATGTAATTTTTAATATTGTTTTTTATAAAATTAAACGTGGATAATTTTGAAAAAAATAAGGTCAAAAATAGTATTAAAATAAAGAGAGGACAATAGATCTGAACAAATAAAAAAAAATTAAAACATATAAACTTGGATGTAGAGAATAATATATTTTTAAAATAATAATTTGTATAAATAACTTTATGTTACTTTTAGAATTATGTAATAATTTATTAATGGTGTTATTTGTTTGAGTTAATAGTAAAAGAATTATGATAAATAAAGAATATCATGTCATGTCGGTGTATAATTAAATGCATTTGTCATTTGTAAGAATGAAGTTGAAAAAAAAAATCTCTCTTATTTTAAAACCGGGCGAGTTCTATCTCTAATTGGGACGCGAGTGAGCTCGGAGATTGAGAATTGTTTATCAAAAAAAAAAAAAAAACAAAATAAAGGAGATTGAGAATTTATTCCACCTCTTGAGAATCTATTCCATTACGCTTCAACTTTTTCTTATTGTCATTAAATTTTGAAATGCGGACTTTCTTAATCCTTATTTTAGAATGTCTCAATCGTGTGAAAATAAAATGATTTATTTTTATAAAATTAAAAAAATTATGATTAATTGTTCCGTTGAAATGAATTATTTTTATTTCTATCAAATTTGTAAAAAAAATAAATGAAAAAGGGTCCAGGAATGAAATGTCTCATTCCATTTATTATTTTATTTCCTTCTCTGTTTTCTTTTTTAATTAATTTTATTCAATTAATTCAAACGTAATATAATATTATTAGACAAGTTTACATATATAATAATTAAATATTAAATTCATCTATATTATTAAAAAATAAAATATAATATAAATTTTAATAATATATTTTAATTTTTAATAATATAAATAAATATAGTGTTTAACTGTTATTTTCTTATACTTATTTAGACTCCTGCATGCTATTGGATCATTACTTTAGAAAACTGTCTGCTTATTGTGCACACACTGCTATGGACTATGAAGGCAGAAGATTATAATTGATTCGGCTTTTTTATAAGGTCAACAGAAGTTTGACTATAAAAGAAACTTTTAGGTATAATGGGCACTAATTTAATAGTTAAATCATATGATTAACTTTTTCTTTTTGGTAAAAGATTAACTATTTCTTTAAAAAAAAGGCCAAGAAGGGTTTGAGGAACACGTCATGGTATCTATCACCTGCATAAAATTCCAGCAAGTTTAATATCTTAATCAAAATTATACATTATTATATTTTAAATCATGGGTCGAAAGGTCCCCTGTTAGAACTTGGATTTAATTATTAATGATTAGAGAGTAGAACAATATTAGTTAATTAAATAAAAATTAAAAGAAAAAGGTTGAAGAATGCATTTCACTATTAATAAAGGTAAATCTAAATACCCAAGTACTGTGGTAATCCATATCTAATAACTAAGAACTATACTCACGCCATCTGACCAAACATAATAATATCCGCTCTCTAATTTTAAAATAATATTTCACTTTTGTAAATAAAGAAACTAATCTCATTTTTTACTACTGATGGTAAAGACGTAAAAAATTTAAAATTCATTCCTTAAATTCTCATTTTAATTATGTTAAATTATAACACTTTGTAGTTGATATTGTGATTGTTAGTTTAATTCTAATTTTAATTTTTTTTGTTAATTTTAAACATAATTTAAACATACGCACTTAACTTTTGTCATTGTCGAGATTTGAAACTCTATCTTACATACACAAGGGATGAGAGTAACTATTTAACAAAAACCCTTTGATTTATTGCTAATTTAATTGAGTTCATGCGTGGTCCATATATTAAATAGATGCCAATTCAAATTGCCAATTATCAAAATAAGTTGTACCATTGTAAATTAAAGCAACCTTATCTACATCTTATTGGGATTTGACATCAAACAACATTATTCTATTCCAGGTCAGGGGCAAGAAGGTAACATCCCCACTTTCTTAAAAGCTATAGTTATATAAATTAAAGCCAAGAATTCCAATTATACACGAACGCATCAATTTGGCAAGTGGACTTAAAATGAATTAAAGGCGATAGAACATGAGTTAACTACCCAACTCCAGCTGCAATGTGTAATGTGTTACACCAATTGATTAATTAAAACATCAAACATGCATGTAATTTAAGCACCATAGCCGCTAATGAGCTTGTCCTGTTGTCCTAATTAAAAAATAAAAGCAGATAAAGAAATACTCAAAAGAAGGAAAAGTGAGGGTCGATTTAAAATTTTCCTTATTCTAACTTTATAGGATTCTTATTCTCTTTCTACTACTGGACTTGTCGTCAAATATTATTTGGTATCCAAGACCCCTTTTACATACTTTCTTCTCATTCTTGAATTTTCTTCCGCTGTTTGAAGGCAAGTGCTGAAAATATAGAACAGGTTGGACAAAATTTGTGAAGGGTTGCAATGAAAGATTGGGCTGCTCCGCTCATTGCCACCGCGCTGTTTGCATTTCTAGCACCGGGACTGCTCTTTCAACTTCCGGGAAAGCATAAACCGTTTGAGTTTATGAACATGAAGACTACTATAGCCTCCATGTTTTTGCACACTGTCCTTTATGGTTTGCTTCTTATTCTGTTCCTTGTAGTTCTTGACATCCATCTTTACGCGTAAGACTCCATGAATGAAGTATTAAAGTTTGTTCTCTTTTATTAATCTTCTGATGTTGTTCGATTTTAGCCAATACTCCTGGTTTGTTTTATTTTCTAGTGTTTTTTTCCTACTGAAGTAGCAGAGTTTTGTCTCTCCTGTGATTCAAATCAGCCTTTAGGCGTTCTTATGCTTGCAGCTTATGCTCATGTCAATTTAATGGAAAACTTGAAACTATGCCTTTTAGTAGTTGGGAAAATTTCATGCCTAGAAAACTAACTCAACGGCTTAAAATAAGCCACATCCCAACTATAGTATGTTTCTCTTCAACACATAAAAAAGACCCTTGTTGATATTTGATTGGCAATAGTTTCTAAAAAACTATTTGCGCTGCAAATGTTCTGTATAAAACAACTATAAGTAAAGGCGGACAAGAGAGGTGTCAATATTTCAGTATTGTAGGAAAAATTATTAGATACTCCTGAGCCACCTGTCACGTGGTGCCTCACGCCACTCATGTGGTGCTATGTGAGCACTTAAAGTAGGTCGTTTCACTTTAAATGCTCACATGGCAACACATGAGTGGTGTGGAGCACCACGTGACAAGTGACTCAGGACCACTGAATAATTACTCGTATTGTAGACATCACAAGAGAGCAATAGCAGATTTTTTTCTTCTCTTTTTTCACTTAATCATGACAAGGATGAGATGTACGTGCAACAAAAAAGCTTTTATCTATTACATTACACTTTTACTATCGGATTGCTTACATAATCAAAACAATAGTGTACTTTGGTTTCAGTAATCACACAACTTAATGTTTTTTTTGGGTGCTGTTAGATCTATAGAGATTACTCAGCCTCAAGTTTACAGTACAATTTCAGGCTCTCAATGTATATACATAGGCATGAATCTTGGACATGATGAATACATCAATCTGGTGTTCAATTAATTTGGATGGCAGTTCGATGGTTTTGTGACAGTTAAAAATGATGGTCGACGTATTGCACACCCCCAGTGTAGTGAATATGGGTTCCCCAGTTACCAAATAAAAAATGTCCATAAGCTATACTCTTTGCCATTCTCTCAAATCCCAACAATATTGTTTTCCTCCTCTTCAGTATTCTACCTGTAATTACTCTTTCCTACACTACTCTATTAGTCATGCCATAACTACACTAGTGAAAACATATAATAACATCATTGCAAAATTCCAAGGTTACCCGGGCTAATCTCCTCCAGCAAAAAAAAAAACCTAGCACATGTAAAAAAAAACTAATAAATCAAATTATAGCTCTAGATCTAGTCCAATCAATGAAGGAAGAGAAAGAAGAGGAAAATAATAGGTCTGATTGCACATAACCTCAATTCATTTCCTCACCTCTTGCATATTTCCATTTTACAAGCAGGACTTCTAGAGGTGGAGTCTTAGACTTTGGGAGGGAGAGAGTGTTGGTTAGCATTCATATTTTCATGTTTTGCTATACCTATCAATTGTCATATTCATCCACCGCTCAAAGAGTGAAGAAAAAGTATCCACCCTTGTTAATTTTCATCTAAAGCACATGTTTCTTCATAAGTTATCCCACTAAACCACAAGAATCTATATCTAGCAAAGTGACATACTGGAGTTCAAAGATATTCTAGGAAGTACCATACTCATGATGAAACATTAAAAATTAGTAAAATAAAGTATATCTTATGAAAATTGGAGCGATTCGTCTATGAATTAATGATACCACAATCACTCCAATAACTACTATTGAGAAATGTCATAAGTAGCTGCGATTAGTAAAACAGATCTGCTTTCAGTGAATGATATAGTATGAGATTAAATTATGTTCACAAACCACAATTTAGCAAGCATAATGTGAAACCAAATCAAATGAACTGAACAATTAGATCCAAATATTATACACTAAGATTGTTAATACATCAAACAACCCATAATTTCTTAATAAATCACTATAGATTTCTGAATCCAAAAACACACGATAGAGAAACTAGTATTTCAGAGTAATGCTATGGGAAAAAATCAGAGAATTTGGAGAAGAAAAGCGAAATAAACAATCGGAAGGTGTATGATTAAGAACCAACGTACATATGGACCCCAACAGCTAGCAAGAAGATGCAGATGAGAGCAAAATAGATAATGGAGTGAACCAAAATGGACAACCCACTTGTCTGAAAGTTGCCGAACTCGATGAATCTGCTCCGACCCGGTACTTGAATGAGCAGCCCCGGCGTTAATAGTATGAACAGAACCACCGCTGTGAACACCGGTCCCCAATCCGACATTCTCTCTCTTCTGTTGTTTTGCTATGGAAGGGAAAAAAGAGAGTAAAAACAGTGGATGAAATGAAATGATGGGGAATTGGAAGTGCGAGAGGTGGTTTAAAAAGGTGAGGGTTTGCTTTTGGAGGGTGAGACAGGCAAGGGCTGGGTGGGATGGATGACTAATGAAATTGGAAAAGCAACGTTTCCCAATCAACCAAGCAATTCCGATTCAAAATCCCACTCTCAAGTTACTCCCTCCTTCCGTCCGTTCCTAATTAATTAGTATTTGTTATTTGTCGATTCAGAGCTTTGCACAACTATCAAATAAAGGACAAATATTAACAAATGAGAAATTTACGTATATACAGTAATATTTAAATATAAAATTAAATATTATATTTATTTTAATTATTAAAAAATAAGATATAACACAGATTTTAATGTTATGTTTTATTTTTTAATAATTAAGATGGATATAATATTTGAATGTCGTATACTTATACTTATTCAAAGAAATTAATTACTTTACCAAAATTACTATATATTATGAAAAATATCTTTGTATAAATAAATGAAAAGCTAAATCGTAGGTGATAAAAATAAGAGACATATTGTTAGAGGATGATAGGGAATATAAGAATTATAAGACATAAAGAGAGTATAAGGGTAAGATACTAAAATTAGGAGGAAAAATAGCTTTGAAAAAATGTGAAAATTACAGAGAGTAATAAATGTTTGAGGATAATTTAGAAAATAATATAATAAATATCTCCTAAGAATCTACAAAAGTCAAATAATTAGGAATAGATTTTACTCTTTAAAACGCCAAATAAATAGATCTGGATGGAGAAAATAAATACTAGTTGTATACACTACATGTACGCAATCTACAAGATTTATTAGGGGCCGCTAAATAAAGTTGGAAAAGCTTGCTTATAGCTTGAGAAATCAGAATTCATTCTGGTGCTTCTTAAAGTGTTGGTTATCTTTCCATCCTCATACCACCTCTAGGCTCTATGTTCAGGTTAACTTTCTTTGCCCAAATTACCTTTTCAATTTGTTTTTTATTTGCCAAAGCCAACAAATTGTCAGAACAAAAACCATGTTTTTCAATATATATATATATATATATTGGCTAGTAGCGAGCACTAAGCAAGTTTATCAAGGAAATCTCACCACTGTGATACCATGTCTTCAAATATGACACATTCATATAATGAATCAAATGTGATATCCACATAATGGAGGAGAGCGAAATGTGTGCATATGTTATATTCAGTATTTTGTCCATTGTTTAGTGCCAACAACTTCAGCTCAAATTTTTAGTGTTCTTGGTGCGTCTAGTCTAGTATTGACCAACTTCTAGTATACTTCAGAAATTCATGTCATTTGTGCCTGCTGTCACACGCATTCGAGCACTCAAAAGTCAAAACAGTCGTAGGTTTTTCTTTTTTGGTAGTTGTCGAGGGCCGGAGGACATGAGAGAGTTGACCGAGAGAGAGTTCATTTCAGGAAAACCAGAAACCAACATCAGGAAGCTTCAATTGCTATTCATTCCATCACAAGATTCACAACAACATTCGACTAAAAACACTAGAAATGTGACTTTAGAAAACAGCAAAACAGGAGAAACCCAATTCGATATCTTTCGATTTCTAAAAATGTAGTATTTGAGCTAATAATTGGAAAGCCAAACAAAGTAAATGCTTGAGTTATAGTTTTGATCCTCCTTGCTTCATGCATAATTCAAGCGGAATTTATCATTCAACACAGAGAAACTTCCTTGTTGCGTTGGCATCAACAAGTGAACCATCTGTGCACCAAGAAAGCATAATAAGCAAATGCACTTCATCACCTTCATCTCATGAGCGACGAGCCGATAAATTGTGCGTATGTCTCTCTAAAAAATTGCTTTCATCTTTCAAAATCCAGCTCTGTGCAATCTAAGCATGTAAAATGTATCTCACAAGTGTACTTGTATAAAGAACAAAGTATCTAATACAGCTCTCAGCTGATGAAGCTATAATGAGCATGCATGCAGACATACAACGGTCTCAACATTTGCAGTAAATTCTTTTCTTATGTTGAGCTGAACGATCATCACATGTAACCGTTATATTTGAATACTATGTAAAATCACCACAAGAAATGCCATGCTGAAGATTACTGCAAGATATACACACGGGATAAAATATTAAGAAACGGGTGTGCCACATATCCAATCTGATTTGCACAAAAACTTTTGAATCTGAACATGAATTGAATTACATATATTGAACGTGTACTCGATGAAACATATGCTAAACATGACATGCCAAAGCATAAAAGGATAGAAGAAAGCACAAATTTAAGAACAACTAAACTAGGTATACGGCTGCAACTACACTGAAGACATCAAAGACCATTTTTCTGGCTTATTCACAACTACAGAGCGGAAGTATCAAGCTAGTCATAAATTCAAAAGAGATTTTTCTTTGTTTTTTGCTTGGCTAATAATAAACCAAAAACATTTGTAGGCAAATATAAAATAACACAATGTATAAAGTTTCCAATTTCGATAACAGATTGAGGAACGAGCTTAACACAACGTATAAATTAGAAAATAGTGGGGTACCAGTACATCATAATAGGAATCATCACCACAACAAAAAAAATGTTGGGTAGCCCAGCAACAAGAAAATATGGGGATAGACAATATAAATAGCACCAAAATAAGCGACTTGCTGCGACCAAATTGAATTTGTACCCAAGTAGGAAAGAATTTTGATTGGATTAGGCCACTGAGGCATATAATGTTCCCTCCCTCACAAAATGAGAATCCCACATTTAAGAGTCGTTTCTTTAAAATGAACTATAACTTAATCAATGGTCATAACTTTCTAATAAGATCACTTAATAATTACACTGAATTAACTAAAACTAAACACAGCCGTGAGATATAGTTCAGGGAAAAAAATCTCTTTCTGCATAACTTCATTGTCCTGTTATAAGCTTAGGCTAGTGGCATGATGTAGCCTTCTGATAGCTGTGCGGTACGCCTATAGATGCATGTTGACTTCAAATCTTCAATACCTACTAGTCCTTGAAATTAAGAAGACTAAATAGGCCATCTTTCCCCAAGTATGACAATCGCAGAACAAATTGTTAGCACCTTAAAAGATTCTCGAATTCATCATATCATTAAATCGTCAACAGCCACACTAGATGAATATAAAGTTATAATGGGTTGTGGGATATCCCATTCCCTCCCCCTCCCCCCTTAAAGTGAGGTGGAGTAGTAGAGTGAAGGCTTTGGGAGCCCAGAAAGCTTTCAGGACCAAAGATAGAGGTCATACAAAGGGGAATTCAATTTATAATTGAAAGGATCACTCTCAATTTAGAAACAATGCAATTATTCCTTTTAAATTTAGTGATTTGCTTGGTTGTGTGCTGATGGGTATCCACTGAATCCATATAGACTTCTAAAAGTGGATTTTGACCCAAATGACAGACCATGCCACAATTTTGAGTTTAAAAAGAGGGTCTCACCTCTAAGTTACTCGGACATGTAAGAATATCAAGGGGTTCCAATGGCTTAATGGGGGAATCCCTGGAACTAACACGTGTTAGTATAAGGAATCATGCTTCATGACACGTTCATGCAGCGTTATGACTAGAAACGCATTAAACGTTCATAAAAATAAGTATAGTCATAAGGACCACATGTTCTATCATACTCCAAGTTCGAGACTTAAAGGGACCTATCAATCCTATCTTCATCAAGATCCTTAGTAAAAAAAGATGTATAGGATTTGTTGCCTTTGACTCCAGTGCACCCCTCAAATGATCTTTAGGAAGATATTTCTCTTGAAAAATTGTTGCGACTTCGACATTGTCTTCGATATTGATTACCACTTCTATGTTATGAAGGGGATCTTATTCTTTTTTTCGATGTCTATTCAAATCAGATGACCGAGTGTTAGTGCTTCCATCAAAAAAAGAAGACATGCGAGTATATGGTGAGAACCATAGCATCTTGATCAGGAAGGTGTTCTACGTTTGCATAACAGATTGTCTTTGGCTCTTATCAGATTCGAAAATTGTTTGTCAAACTCTTCTTATTGAAGTTAAAGAGTTTTTCTTTTATCTTGGACTTCTCGAAAACAACGTGTCTATCAATGTATGTTGGTTGACATGACTGTGAGTGTGTTTCTCCATAAAAATTGTTATGGTGATGGCACCGTCGTGGAAGTATATGAAGAGTGGTCGAAAGAAAACTCTTAATTTATTTTGAAAGGCTATTTTTGGTAATATAAATAACTTTTACATCCATCCAAATCTTTCCACTTTTGGGGAGAGTTTTGAGCCAAATTTTTTTTTTAACTTTACATTCAATTTTTTTCTCTCTAAAAAAACTCATTAACATAGATTTGAAAGAATTTTAACTATTTTTTCCTTTATTCCGTTCAAAATAAAACTTATAAATATAATATACGGAAGAACTTGGGAAGGTCCCAAGGACAGTTCATAAAAAACTGTTAAGGAACATCAAATTTGTGATAATGCACAATATACTTAGACTTATCACCTTTGTTCACCTGAATAATTCGCCCTCATTGTGTTCATCTATGGAGTAAATTAAGGCACAATGTGGGCACCAAAATGGCATATATTTTAGTCATCTATAGTACAAATATATAAGATAAGATTTTATTCATCCTTTATCGATTATTTGCTACTAATTTTTCCTTCTTTTTTTTTCCCGACACTTCAACCTAAAATATGCAATCAGTTAAAATCATATTCATGTCAAATGACAATGACCTTAGTCATAAATTTTGCAATCACGTATAGATGTTTTCTTTTTTGGACACGAGGAAAACACCGTTACATTACATATTCATATTGAGTGTTAAAAAAGCCAACTGCTCATGATAATTATTATAAGAACTGTTATTTTCATAGGATTTTTTGTTATTTTCGCAGGTGGACTTTAATTTTTATCTATAAAGACGGTTTTAAAATCGTCGCTATATATTTATAATTATATTTTACATGTTAAAACCGTCACTATAGATTTATTGCGACCTTTACATGTGAAAAGTGTCGTCATAGGTCTATAGCGGCGATTTTAAAACTGTCGCTATAGGTAAATCCCGCATAAATAACAAAAAAACCTGCGAAAATATCAGTTTCCTTATTATAATGCCACTTGCAATTAAGGGCGAAGTGGATGGATAACCGAAACAAAAGAGATATACTCTCTTTGTCTTAAATTAAAAGTTTCGTGCTAATTTTTTTAATTAAAATTTTAGAAATTAAAGTTAATAGCAAATTATATCTAGTTTCTTATAATTATAATATCTTAATTTAAATTTTATCAATAATAGTATAAAAAATAATTTAAAAATAATTAATTTGATAAATAAATAAAAACATAAGCGAGACTATTAGGGGCCGTTCGGGAATGACTTTTTTTTTTGACTTAAAGTTACAATTTGAGTAGATTTATAAGTTAAAATTTTAGTAGATTTATAAGTAAAAGTGTTCGGCATCACTTTTATTTATAAGTCGGGAATTATAAGTAATAGTTGTGGATGTGTTCGGGTAATAATGACTTATAAGTTAAGTAAAATGTAAAGATTACTAAAATGTCCTTTAATAAGAAGAAGATTAAAAAAACAAGGAGGGGCAATTTTGTCTTTTCATCAGAGTTGACCAACTTAAAAAAAATGACTTATAAGTCATTTTTTTTAAGTTTCAAAAACCTACTCTCTTTTTTTTGACTTTTTTTTCGACTTATAAGTAAAAAAATGACTTAACAACCTATAAATTCGTTGACCGACTTATAAGGAGGAAACAAACAGGCCCTTAGTCTAAGAGGGAGGGAGTACACCCAAGCGCTCGTTATGCATATATGGATAAGGCTGACAGCTTATATATAGACACCAAGTTGAGATAGAGTGAAAGTACCGAGTCTGATACAAAAGCGGCCGTTCGCGGCGGGGAGGGCCGCTTCATTTGCAAATTGGCCCTTTATTTGAATCAATTGAATTAACTCCGGCTAAACGTGGTCCAAATTGAAATTGGTCAAACAAGTTGGACATGATAACAAATACGTAAATGACCAGATTAGCCCTGTTGTTCTTATCTTTCCTCTTCAAACTTGTGTCTCATAATTCACTGTTAAATCTCATGCAAGTAAATGTTGATAGCTTGAATAATCTATTCTTCTTACCCTTTTGTAACATAATATATTATTTTCCTTTTGTTTAGACTCTCATGATCCTAATACATATATATATATATATATATACATTATTTCACTTTCAGGCATTTTACCCAGGGCCGGCCCAACTTAATAAAAAAAAAAGCCTGCGCTTTAGGCCCCATTTCAAAGAAGGCCCCAAATTTTTTAAACATCATAAATAATTCATATAAAAATGTCTTATAAAAATATAAGCTAAATAATTTTTTAGGGCCCATAATCCAATTCAAATATTAAATAAGTAAAAAAAAATTAACAGTATAAAAAAATCTTCATTTAAATAATAATTATTAATACTTCTTCCGTCCCAAAATAAAAGTTCTCAATTGATTTTTGTAGTCAAATTGACCATTTTTAAAATTAACAATTAAACATATATATTTAGATTTTTAAAAAAGTAAACATTTAGATTAGTACTAAATTTTATATAATTTATAATGTTTATAGGCTTTTGACATATATATTAAATAATAATAAGCTATATTTATTCAAAAAATGATCAATTTGACCATAAAAGTCAATGAAAAATGTACCAAACATAGAAGGCCTCATTAAAAATATCGCTTTAGCATTATCCAAAAAAAAAAAATATCGCTTTAGGTCTCATATTGTCTTGAGCCACCCCTGATTTTACCAACTACAATTAGATTGATTGAAAACCTGTATTTTTTAAAATTAAAAAAACATCAAATAAAATATTTTATCACAAGTTGCAACAAGGTTCTTGTTGCCTTGTTCAATGGCAAAGAGTATTGTACCATATACCAACCTCAACATATATGTAATTATGTATCTATACAACCTCAATGTATCAATCACCACCACAAACATATTATGTATCTATATCTATATCTATATCTATACATGTTTGGAATCCTCCGGTCCCGGTCGCGCATCACCTACCTACTCCATCTGTTCCACACCAAAGATGTCATTTCATTTTCTGTAATTAAAAATTAATTTATATTTATATTTAAAAAGTCAAAATAACTCTTTTATATTTTACAGCGGGTAGAGTACAAATTTGATATAAAAAAAAAAAATTCTAAAAACCATAACGTCTTCAAATATTTTTTAAAGTCAGTTTAGGCAAGTTATTTCATATTTATTTTTAGAAACAGCTCTATTCTTATTATAAATAATATGAATTCCCCAAAGAATAGAAAATCACTTTTATGATATTTTCTGAAATTACTTTTTTTTCGCAAATATTTTTGAACATAGATAAGAGAAACAATTGATGTCAAAATGCATTTTCTGGTGGTTGTTTTTTCTTTCAGAATTACAGACAGGAAGCAAATTAAAAAATAAGAATTGATATTTTCATAAATAAAAATTGATATTTCTATGAGTTCTCTTACACATAAGTGTTGGACCTATTTACTATTCATATAAGAGGGATCTTGTGAAAATATTATTTTTGCTTGTAAAAATATCAATTCCTTAAAAAATTAATGATGTCTAAACAAGCCAAATATTCCCAATTCCGTCTTTAATATGTTTAAGAAGTCCTGCAATGTCTTACAAAAACTATATATCGAATTATAATTACGACATATGTGCATACAACAGTGAAGCTAAGAATTCGAGTGGGAGGGGCCAGAAATTTTATAAAAAAAATCAGCATTAAAAAATATTAGTATAATATTAAAAAATATAAACATAAAATAAAGCTTTATATATTAATTTTTAGTTTTCACATATATAAGAGTTCATCTCTCTCAAAACGTTTTGATAGTAGAGTAAAATTAAGGGTTTCAAAAAATTTTGAATGTTTCAAATACATGTTATCATTATATTTATTTAATATCATGGTGGATCAAAAAAAATTGAGAAGATCAAATTTGAGACACCTAACATTAGTTATTATATTAATTTTATTTATTTAACTTTAAAGCTAAGTAATTTTTTTAATATTAACCTTATTTACATGTATTTAAAAGCTATAATTTAACTTGGAAATGTATTGAAATTTGAAAATAAATTTTACATATTATTTTAGGTATAATATACTATAAATTTATATTCTTAAATATGAGTCTACTCCCAAAATATTTATACAATAAAGAAGGGGTCAATATCAATATTAATATAAATTTTTATATTATACTATTAATAGGTATGAGTAGAGGTGGGGAGCCCCCGTCGCTTCTTTACCACGTCACTCTGTGTATAAATGAACTATCAAGTAAGAATTAAAATGTTTTTATTTTAATTTATTTTATTTTATTATATAAATTTTTATATTAATCACAATTTAATTTCATTGTATATTTGTGAATATATATATTTTTTAACTTTATTATATATAATGACTCATATAATGATATATATAATAATTTAATATAAAAATAATAAAATTTACTTTTTTTATATTATAAATCTTCTCATTTTTATATTAAATTATTATATATATTATTATATAAATTATTATTCATAGCAAAATTCTATATTTTTTTCTCTTGATTAGGAGATTTAATTGCGCTCAGCAGCCAAGCTAGATGTTGACTGCTCCAGTCCGTTGTCTAAATTTGACTTGGTGTGTTTGTTTCACCAAGTGGTCTATAGAGTGAGACATGTTCGTACTTTTTAATACTCAGAGTAATTATCAATCATAAGAATTATGTATCTTGTGGGCCTGGATTTTGTCGAGCGATAACATAAATTATAATGAAAATTGCTGCTATTCACGGGAAAGGTTATATTGAAAAAATTTAGTCATTTGTTAAGAAATTAAAATTTAAAGGCTGAACCAATTTAAACTTCGTGCTTAGTTTACGTGCTCAAGCAAAAATAATCATAACCTTTTTGACATACATTTTTTTATGTTTTAAATTATTAAATTAAAATTTATTAGTTAAAAAAATATCAAAATCCTTATCACATGCAAATTTATATATATATATATATATATATATATATATGTGTGTGTGTGTGTGTGTGTGTGTGTGTTCGAGGTAAGAACGTTTTTTTAACAAGGACGGTGGCGGTGGAGTATGAAAGTGGAATCTTTTTAAAAGAAACACACACACACACACACATACATACATACATATATATATATATATATATATATATATATATTCGAGGTAAGAACGTTTTTTTTAACGAGGACGGTGGAGTATGAAAGTGGAGTCCTTTTAAAAGAAAAACATAAGAGTATTGTATGTAGAATGATGTGACATTTCTTTGGTCCAAATAAAATATGTTTTTTCTTCCTTTTAAAATTAAACATACAAATACATATAATAATTAATTTTATATAATTTCATAAGTTAATTTTTATTTTTAATTAAAAATATAATAAGAGTGACATGTTAATATTTAATTAATTAAAAATAAAATTAATAACGTATTAAAAATTTTCATATTATTTTATAACTTGTGGGCATAGACGTGCCATGTAGGCAGTACATGTGACACCCCCAAATCTGGGTCCACACAGTCTAAACTTGAGTTGTCAAAAGATTACAACAAAATTATTACAAAATAGTACAATGTTCAACAATACAGTGTATAATAATACACAATTAAGTCTTCATTATTATTGTCACATTATTTTACAATGCGTGAAGACTACGATAGCTATCCCTCGGACTCTCACTCCATCCTCCGGCTATACCCATCTACGTTCTCATCTCCTGTTGAAAAATAATGGAACAAAAAGAAAGGGTGAGCTCAAATAGCCCAGTAGAGAATATCACGACTAAGATAATGACGAATAAATTATCGTTAGCCTTCAACAGTTGAGTCATTGATAGAATACAATAGACTACAATGTTTATATCAAAAACTGCAGTTAAATTCTTGAACAATGTTCAGATCAATAATAGCAGCGAAATGAACAATCTATTAGAAGAATAATGCAGACTATAATGTCTACTCACTTCTGTTTTTAGGAAAAATATCATCAATTTTTATCATCTGAAACACCACTGACCATGAGAATACAAACTCATAGTTCCTGGTTGTAAGACCCCGAATTTTATGAAATATAAAATTTAATTTTTCTTCATATATTTTTTTTTTCTGAAACAGTAAGTGGTTAAATTAACAAAATTGAAAGTTAAGGATGTTATGTGCAAATTTTATTTTGTCGGACAATATTCGCTTTGTCGGGGAATATTCGTTTGGTCGGGGAATATTCGTGCCGTACGACGGCGCCGAAATAATAAATTATTGGTGGACCCCACAACGGAATATTTGTCGGATATAGAAAACGACAGAAGTAACTTTTTTAAATAAAAATAGTCAACGGAACTGTTAAAATACCGGTGATAAAAGAATAGTAGCATACGGTAGTTTATGGTATTTTCTGTAGCACACGGTACTCTACAGTAACACACGGTATTGCATAGTGTCTCATATTATTGGTCTGATAATTGACACCGTAACTGTTACGCATCATTTCATCGATAATTTTCACTGCATAATATTTTATATTATCAATTCAATAATTGTTGTTACACAGTATTTTGCATTATTGATTTAATAATTGTCATTACACTGTATTTTATATCATTGAGTCAATAATTGTTGTTGCACTGTTTTTTAAAATTATTGAACCTAATAATTGTCACAGTAACATATGCACAGTAATTCACATTATTGAATCAATAATTGTCATTACACAGTAACGTATGCTTTATTTTACATTATTGTTATCTCTATTATGATGTTATTTAAACAGTTGTATTTCATTAATTTATTGACTTGATATCTAAGAGCTAACTATACTGTATTTATAACAATTAGTCATAATAATTGAATTGATAAAGTTATTTGTTTATAATATAAAGTTAGGTGATTATTAGGTAATATGAAATGAATGGTGTAGATTAAAGTGTGAATTATTGTTGAATAATTGAATTGATTTGTTTATAATATAAAGTTAGGTGATTATTAGGTGATATGAAATGAATGGTGTAGATTAAAGTGTGAATTATTGTTGAATAATTAAATTGATTTGTTTATAATATAAAGTTAGGTGATTATTAGGTGATATGAAATGAATGGTGTAGATTAAAGATAATATAATATTTGAAATGGATGGTGTAGATTAAAAGATGATCTTTAAATGAATGGTTTAGATTAAATGAATGATAAGATTTTTGGCTATAAATAGAAGCCTTAACTTAACGATTTTTCATAAACTTCCTTACTTGTTCTTTCTTTCTCTCTCTAAATACTTTTTGTGTAAGTTCTCTCTAAGTGTTCTTAAGTCATTCCTAGTTTTGAAATCTTTTGCATTCTTCTTTGAATTCCCGAGTGGAATTTTCTTATGTACAGTAACTCTTTCGAAAAATCGTAGTAAATTCATTATTTGTCAGAATTTAATGAATTAAAAGCCTGTCTCTTCAGTTTTTCGTCCTCTACAACTTTGAAGAAGGAAGAAAAGTCATCTGAAATCATCTTCATGCCTTAAAATACTAAAAACCGTAACCTATTCTGATTTTCGTCACTATTTTCAGTCTTAGTTTTGAAAATTCATAACTCATTCATATTAACTCCGAATTGAGTGATTCTTGAGTCTATGCCGTCTATCTTTCCGAGAGTAACATTATTTTAAAAGCATAAAGAGATTTTAAAAACTCTAGAAGACTCAAAAGTCAGATTCCTTACTGCTACAAACAAGGAAGGATTTGTTCGGCTATAAACTTGTTTCACAATATCAAGGTAAGGAATATCATTCTTTTCACACTCTTAAATTTATTACGGTAAGGAATGTCATTTTCTTTTCTTACTTGTAAGAAATACCATTTTCTTTCATACTCTTAACCTTATTATGGTAAGGAATGTCATCTTCTTTCATCTTCTATTATTAAAACTTACTACGGTAAGGGATACCATCTTTTTCATCTTCCATTATTCAAACGTACTATGGTAAGGGATTATCATTATTTGATTCTCGATAATAATATTGTTTCTTCCTTACTCATAAGACGTGCCTTTTATTTCCATGTATTAAATTGTGGGAATAACCTTACGGAGCGGATTGCCGCCTGTTGGTGAATAACCTTTCGTATTCATTCATTATTAATCTCTGAGAATAACCTTACGGAGCGGATTGCCGCCTGTTTGGTGAATAACTCTTTGTACTCAAATTCTATTAAATTGTGGGAATAACCTTACGGAGCGGATTGCCGCCTGTTGGTGAATAACCCTTTGTATTAATTTCCTTCACCTTTTGTTAATCAAACCTGCTACGGTAAGGGATATTATTTTCTTTCATACTCCTAAATCGAAATTTATTATGGAACTATTGCTTCTATAATTCCTGAAAATATTATATGTTCCATAATAGTTGAACTTCATTATTTCAACTGAACCTTCCTATTTTCTGAACCTTTCTATTGAACTGTAACCGTTATTCTGAACTGTGGATCTTGAATATCATTTTTAAATTTTACTCCACATCATGTTGACAATTTGGATATTATTTGAATCTGCACAAAGTAAACTTTCGATATTTATTGTTCATCCTATTTCTTCTGTTCATCAATTGTCTCACTATCATTTGAATTAATCTTCAAGAATCAAGCTGTTGTGAACATCTGTGGCCGGGGGCACAGATGTGATATATTTGTTGAACAGATGATAGGTTAAAGGCGATATAATAGGTTAAAGGCGATACATCTGTTCGGTGTCTTTTATGGCACGTGGTGAATGTTCTCTTTGGCCTGTAGTGCAAAGATGAACTGTTGATTGGTATGATTATGACCAAAGGCTGAATCTGGTATAATCATGACCGTTGGTACTATATTGAATATCTTTGGCCCGTAGTGCAAAGATGAACTGTTGATGTGCATGATTATGATCAGGAACTGTGAATTTATATTATCATGACTAATGGTATTTCAGATGATAAAAGTTGATGATGTTTTTACGAAAAAGAGAAGCGAGTGGACATTATAGTCTGCATTATTCTTCTAATAGATTGCTCATTCCGCTGCTATTATTGATCTGAACATTGTTTAAGAATTTAACTGCAGTTTTTGATATAAACCTTGTATTCTATTGTATTCTATCAAGAACTCAACTGTTGAAGGCTAATGATAATTTATTCGTCATTATCTTAGTCATGATATTTCTTACTGGGCTATTTGAGCTCACCCTTTCTTTTGTTCCATTGTTTTTCAACAGGAGATGAAAACATAACAGGGTCTAGCCGGGGAATGGAGTGAGGGTCCGAGAAATAGTTATCATAGTCTTCACGTTTTGTAAAATAGTGTGGCAATAATAGTGAAGACTTAGTTGTGTATTATTATACACTGTATTGTAGTACGTTGTGCTTTGTTGTAATAATTTTGTTGTAGTCTTTTGACGACTCAAGTTTGGGCTGTGTGGGCCCAGATTTGGGGGCGTCACAGTTGGTATCAGAGCCATATAACGAAGAGCCCCGAGCCTCTCGCTGGTGACTTCCTAGGGAAAGGGGATGCACCGAAGCCAGACTCTCCGTAGGGGACGCCTATAGTACAGGTGACAAACTGATAGGTACCATTGTGAGGTGCTATCCCTATGGTGGGATGAGAGTCACAGTTGGCATCAGAGCTTAGGGATATGGTCTTTAATGGAGATCTGGGGTTAGAACTAAGAGAGAAGAGACGAATAGAATCAATCACTAGTGTGTCCTACTTAAATTAGATTTTTTATCTAATGAGTTGATTTGAATGTAGGAACAGGAAGTGATGAGTCAGTTTGTTTGAACTAACAATTATTTTGTGACCACAGTTTAGTATAACATCTGAAAATCAGGAGAATAACTATGAAATGTCTGGTACGTCAATTTCGGGGACGAAATTTCATAAGGAGGGGAGGTTGTAAGACCCCGAATTTTATGAAATATAAAATTTAATTTTTCTTCATATATTTTTTTTTTCTGAAACAGTAAGTGGTTAAATTAACAAAATTGAAAGTTAAGGATGTTATGTGCAAATTTTATTTTGTCGGACAATATTCGCTTTGTCGGGGAATATTCGTTTGGTCGGGGAATATTCGTGCCGTACGACGGCGCCGAAATAATAAATTATTGGTGGACCCCACAACGGAATATTTGTCGGATATAGAAAATGACAGAAGTAACTTTTTTAAATAAAAATAGTCAACGGAACTGTTAAAATACCGGTGATAAAAGAATAGTAGCATACGGTAGTTTATGGTATTTTCTGTAGCACACGGTACTCTACAGTAACACACGGTATTGCATAGTGTCTCATATTATTGGTCTGATAATTGACACCGTAACTGTTACGCATCATTTCATCGATAATTTTCACTGCATAATATTTTATATTATCAATTCAATAATTGTTGTTACACAGTATTTTGCATTATTGATTTAATAATTGTCATTACACTGTATTTTATATCATTGAGTCAATAATTGTTGTTGCACTGTTTTTTAAAATTATTGAACCTAATAATTGTCACAGTAACATATGCACAGTAATTCACATTATTGAATCAATAATTGTCATTACACAGTAACGTATGCTTTATTTTACATTATTGTTATCTCTATTATGATGTTATTTAAACAGTTGTATTTCATTAATTTATTGACTTGATATCTAAGAGCTAACTATACTGTATTTATAACAATTAGTCATAATAATTGAATTGATAAAGTTATTTGTTTATAATATAAAGTTAGGTGATTATTAGGTAATATGAAATGAATGGTGTAGATTAAAGTGTGAATTATTGTTGAATAATTGAATTGATTTGTTTATAATATAAAGTTAGGTGATTATTAGGTGATATGAAATGAATGGTGTAGATTAAAGTGTGAATTATTGTTGAATAATTAAATTGATTTGTTTATAATATAAAGTTAGGTGATTATTAGGTGATATGAAATGAATGGTGTAGATTAAAGATAATATAATATTTGAAATGGATGGTGTAAATTAAAAGATGATCTTTAAATGAATGGTTTAGATTAAATGAATGATAAGATTTTTGGCTATAAATAGAAGCCTTAACTTAAGGATTTTTCATAAACTTCCTTACTTGTTCTTTCTTTCTCTCTCTAAATACTTTTTGTGTAAGTTCTCTCTAAGTGTTCTTAAGTCATTCCTAGTTTTGAAATCTTTTGCATTCTTCTTTGAATTCCCGAGTGGAATTTTCTTATGTACAGTAACTCTTTCGAAAAATCGTAGTAAATTCATTATTTGTCAGAATTTAATGAATTAAAAGCCTGTCTCTTCAGTTTTTCGTCCTCTACAACTTTGAAGAAGGAAGAAAAGTCATCTGAAATCATCTTCATGCCTTAAAATACTAAAAACCGTAACCTATTCTGATTTTCGTCACTATTTTCAGTCTTAGTTTTGAAAATTCATAACTCATTCATATTAACTCCGAATTGAGTGATTCTTGAGTCTATGCCGTCTATCTTTCCGAGAGTAACATTATTTTAAAAGCATAAAGAGATTTTAAAAACTCTAGAAGACTCAAAAGTCAGATTCCTTACTGCTACAAACAAGGAAGGATTTGTTCGGCTATAAACTTGTTTCACAATATCAAGGTAAGGAATATCATTCTTTTCACACTCTTAAATTTATTACGGTAAGGAATATCATTTTCTTTTCTTACTTGTAAGAAATACCATTTTCTTTCATACTCTTAACCTTATTATGGTAAGGAATGTCATCTTCTTTCATCTTCTATTATTAAAACTTACTACGGTAAGGGATACCATCTTTTTCATCTTCCATTATTCAAACGTACTATGGTAAGGGATTATCATTATTTGATTCTCGATAATAATATTGTTTCTTCCTTACTCATAAGACGTGCCTTTTATTTCCATGTATTAAATTGTGGGAATAACCTTACGGAGCGGATTGCCGCCTGTTGGTGAATAACCTTTCGTATTCATTCATTATTAATCTCTGAGAATAACCTTACGGAGCGGATTGCCGCCTGTTTGGTGAATAACTCTTTGTACTCAAATTCTATTAAATTGTGGGAATAACCTTACGGAGCGGATTGCCGCCTGTTGGTGAATAACCCTTTGTATTAATTTCCTTCACCTTTTGTTAATCAAACCTGCTACGGTAAGGGATATTATTTTCTTTCATACTCCTAAATCGAAATTTATTATGGAACTATTGCTTCTATAATTCCTGAAAATATTATATGTTCCATAATAGTTGAACTTCATTATTTCAACTGAACCTTCCTATTTTCTGAACCTTTCTATTGAACTGTAACCGTTATTCTGAACTGTGGATCTTGAATATCATTTTTAAATTTTACTCCACATCATGTTGACAATTTGGATATTATTTGAATCTGCACAAAGTAAACTTTCGATATTTATTGTTCATCCTATTTCTTCTGTTCATCAATTGTCTCACTATCATTTGAATTAATCTTCAAGAATCAAGCTGTTGTGAACATCTGTGGCCGGGGGCACAGATGTGATATATTTGTTGAACAGATGATAGGTTAAAGGCGATATAATAGGTTAAAGGCGATACATCTGTTCGGTGTCTTTTATGGCACGTGGTGAATGTTCTCTTTGGCCTGTAGTGCAAAGATGAACTGTTGATTGGTATGATTATGACCAAAGGCTGAATCTGGTATAATCATGACCGTTGGTACTATATTGAATATCTTTGGCCCGTAGTGCAAAGATGAACTGTTGATGTGCATGATTATGATCAGGAACTGTGAATTTATATTATCATGACTAATGGTATTTCAGATGATAAAAGTTGATGATGTTTTTACGAAAAAGAGAAGCGAGTGGACATTATAGTCTGCATTATTCTTCTAATAGATTGCTCATTCCGCTGCTATTATTGATCTGAACATTGTTTAAGAATTTAACTGCAGTTTTTGATATAAACCTTGTATTCTATTGTATTCTATCAAGAACTCAACTGTTGAAGGCTAATGATAATTTATTCGTCATTATCTTAGTCATGATATTTCTTACTGGGCTATTTGAGCTCACCATTTCTTTTGTTCCATTGTTTTTCAACAGGAGATGAAAACATAACAGGGTCTAGCCGGGGAATGGAGTGAGGGTCCGAGAAATAGTTATCATAGTCTTCACGTTTTGTAAAATAGTGTGGCAATAATAGTGAAGACTTAGTTGTGTATTATTATACACTGTATTGTAGTACGTTGTGCTTTGTTGTAATAATTTTGTTGTAGTCTTTTGACGACTCAAGTTTGGGCTGTGTGGGCCCAGATTTGGGGGCGTCACAGTTGGTATCAGAGCCATATAACGAAGAGCCCCGAGCCTCTCGCTGGTGACTTCCTAGGGAAAGGGGATGCACCGAAGCCAGACTCTCCGTAGGGGACGCCTATAGTACAGGTGGCAAACTGATAGGTACCATTGTGAGGTGCTATCCCTATGGTGGGATGAGAGTCACAGTTGGCATCAGAGCTTAGGGATATGGTCTTTAATGGAGATCTGGGGTTAGAACTAAGAGAGAAGAGACGAATAGAATCAATCACTAGTGTGTCCTACTTAAATTAGATTTTTTATCTAATGAGTTGATTTGAATGTAGGAACAGGAAGTGATGAGTCAGTTTGTTTGAACTAACAATTATTTTGTGACCACAGTTTAGTATAACATCTGAAAATCAGGAGAATAACTATGAAATGTCTGGTACGTCAATTTCGGGGACGAAATTTCATAAGGAGGGGAGGTTGTAAGACCCCGAATTTTATGAAATATAAAATTTAATTTTTCTTCATATATTTTTTTTTTCTGAAACAGTAAGTGGTTAAATTAACAAAATTGAAAGTTAAGGATGTTATGTGCAAATTTTATTTTGTCGGACAATATTCGCTTTGTCGGGGAATATTCGTTTGGTCGGGGAATATTCGTGCCGTACGACGGCGCCGAAATAATAAATTATTGGTGGACCCCACAACGGAATATTTGTCGGATATAGAAAACGACAGAAGTAACTTTTTTAAATAAAAATAGTCAACGGAACTGTTAAAATACCGGTGATAAAAGAATAGTAGCATACGGTAGTTTATGGTATTTTCTGTAGCACACGGTACTCTACAGTAACACACGGTATTGCATAGTGTCTCATATTATTGGTCTGATAATTGACACCGTAACTGTTACGCATCATTTCATCGATAATTTTCACTGCATAATATTTTATATTATCAATTCAATAATTGTTGTTACACAGTATTTTGCATTATTGATTTAATAATTGTCATTACACTGTATTTTATATCATTGAGTCAATAATTGTTGTTGCACTGTTTTTTAAAATTATTGAACCTAATAATTGTCACAGTAACATATGCACAGTAATTCACATTATTGAATCAATAATTGTCATTACACAGTAACGTATGCTTTATTTTACATTATTGTTATCTCTATTATGATGTTATTTAAACAGTTGTATTTCATTAATTTATTGACTTGATATCTAAGAGCTAACTATACTGTATTTATAACAATTAGTCATAATAATTGAATTGATAAAGTTATTTGTTTATAATATAAAGTTAGGTGATTATTAGGTAATATGAAATGAATGGTGTAGATTAAAGTGTGAATTATTGTTAAATAATTGAATTGATTTGTTTATAATATAAAGTTAGGTGATTATTAGGTGATATGAAATGAATGGTGTAGATTAAAGTGTGAATTATTGTTGAATAATTAAATTGATTTGTTTATAATATAAAGTTAGGTGATTATTAGGTGATATGAAATGAATGGTGTAGATTAAAGATAATATAATATTTGAAATGGATGGTGTAGATTAAAAGATGATCTTTAAATGAATGGTTTAGATTAAATGAATGATAAGATTTTTGGCTATAAATAGAAGCCTTAACTTAAGGATTTTTCATAAACTTCCTTACTTGTTCTTTCTTTCTCTCTCTAAATACTTTTTGTGTAAGTTCTCTCTAAGTGTTCTTAAGTCATTCCTAGTTTTGAAATCTTTTGCATTCTTCTTTGAATTCCCGAGTGGAATTTTCTTATGTACAGTAACTCTTTCGAAAAATCGTAGTAAATTCATTATTTGTCAGAATTTAATGAATTAAAAGCCTGTCTCTTCAGTTTTTCGTCCTCTACAACTTTGAAGAAGGAAGAAAAGTCATCTGAAATCATCTTCATGCCTTAAAATACTAAAAACCGTAACCTATTCTGATTTTCGTCACTATTTTCAGTCTTAGTTTTGAAAATTCATAACTCATTCATATTAACTCCGAATTGAGTGATTCTTGAGTCTATGCCGTCTATCTTTCCGAGAGTAACATTATTTTAAAAGCATAAAGAGATTTTAAAAACTCTAGAAGACTCAAAAGTCAGATTCCTTACTGCTACAAACAAGGAAGGATTTGTTCGGCTATAAACTTGTTTCACAATATCAAGGTAAGGAATATCATTCTTTTCACACTCTTAAATTTATTACGGTAAGGAATGTCATTTTCTTTTCTTACTTGTAAGAAATACCATTTTCTTTCATACTCTTAACCTTATTATGGTAAGGAATGTCATCTTCTTTCATCTTCTATTATTAAAACTTACTACGGTAAGGGATACCATCTTTTTCATCTTCCATTATTCAAACGTACTATGGTAAGGGATTATCATTATTTGATTCTCGATAATAATATTGTTTCTTCCTTACTCATAAGACGTGCCTTTTATTTCCATGTATTAAATTGTGGGAATAACCTTACGGAGCGGATTGCCGCCTGTTGGTGAATAACCTTTCGTATTCATTCATTATTAATCTCTGAGAATAACCTTACGGAGCGGATTGCCGCCTGTTTGGTGAATAACTCTTTGTACTCAAATTCTATTAAATTGTGGGAATAACCTTACGGAGCGGATTGCCGCCTGTTGGTGAATAACCCTTTGTATTAATTTCCTTCACCTTTTGTTAATCAAACCTGCTACGGTAAGGGATATTATTTTCTTTCATACTCCTAAATCGAAATTTATTATGGAACTATTGCTTCTATAATTCCTGAAAATATTATATGTTCCATAATAGTTGAACTTCATTATTTCAACTGAACCTTCCTATTTTCTGAACCTTTCTATTGAACTGTAACCGTTATTCTGAACTGTGGATCTTGAATATCATTTTTAAATTTTACTCCACATCATGTTGACAATTTGGATATTATTTGAATCTGCACAAAGTAAACTTTCGATATTTATTGTTCATCCTATTTCTTCTGTTCATCAATTGTCTCACTATCATTTGAATTAATCTTCAAGAATCAAGCTGTTGTTGAACATCTGTGGCCGGGGGCACAGATGTGATATATTTGTTGAACAGATGATAGGTTAAAGGCGATATAATAGGTTAAAGGCGATACATCTGTTCGGTGTCTTTTATGGCACGTGGTGAATGTTCTCTTTGGCCTGTAGTGCAAAGATGAACTGTTGATTGGTATGATTATGACCAAAGGCTGAATCTGGTATAATCATGACCGTTGGTACTATATTGAATATCTTTGGCCCGTAGTGCAAAGATGAACTGTTGATGTGCATGATTATGATCAGGAACTGTGAATTTATATTATCATGACTAATGGTATTTCAGATGATAAAAGTTGATGATGTTTTTACGAAAAAGAGAAGCGAGTGGACATTATAGTCTGCATTATTCTTCTAATAGATTGCTCATTCCGCTGCTATTATTGATCTGAACATTGTTTAAGAATTTAACTGCAGTTTTTGATATAAACCTTGTATTCTATTGTATTCTATCAAGAACTCAACTGTTGAAGGCTAATGATAATTTATTCGTCATTATCTTAGTCATGATATTTCTTACTGGGCTATTTGAGCTCACCATTTCTTTTGTTCCATTGTTTTTCAACAGGAGATGAAAACATAACAGGGTCTAGCCGGGGAATGGAGTGAGGGTCCGAGAAATAGTTATCATAGTCTTCACGTTTTGTAAAATAGTGTGGCAATAATAGTGAAGACTTAGTTGTGTATTATTATACACTGTATTGTAGTACGTTGTGCTTTGTTGTAATAATTTTGTTGTAGTCTTTTGACGACTCAAGTTTGGGCTGTGTGGGCCCAGATTTGGGGGCGTCACAGTTGGTATCAGAGCCATATAACGAAGAGCCCCGAGCCTCTCGCTGGTGACTTCCTAGGGAAAGGGGATGCACCGAAGCCAGACTCTCCGTAGGGGACGCCTATAGTACAGGTGGCAAACTGATAGGTACCATTGTGAGGTGCTATCCCTATGGTGGGATGAGAGTCACAGTTGGCATCAGAGCTTAGGGATATGGTCTTTAATGGAGATCTGGGGTTAGAACTAAGAGAGAAGAGACGAATAGAATCAATCACTAGTGTGTCCTACTTAAATTAGATTTTTTATCTAATGAGTTGATTTGAATGTAGGAACAGGAAGTGATGAGTCAGTTTGTTTGAACTAACAATTATTTTGTGACCACAGTTTAGTATAACATCTGAAAATCAGGAGAATAACTATGAAATGTCTGGTACGTCAATTTCGGGGACGAAATTTCATAAGGAGGGGAGGTTGTAAGACCCCGAATTTTATGAAATATAAAATTTAATTTTTCTTCATATATTTTTTTTTTCTGAAACAGTAAGTGGTTAAATTAACAAAATTGAAAGTTAAGGATGTTATGTGCAAATTTTATTTTGTCGGACAATATTCGCTTTGTCGGGGAATATTCGTTTGGTCGGGGAATATTCGTGCCGTACGACGGCGCCGAAATAATAAATTATTGGTGGACCCCACAACGGAATATTTGTCGGATATAGAAAACGACAGAAGTAACTTTTTTAAATAAAAATAGTCAACGGAACTGTTAAAATACCGGTGATAAAAGAATAGTAGCATACGGTAGTTTATGGTATTTTCTGTAGCACACGGTACTCTACAGTAACACACGGTATTGCATAGTGTCTCATATTATTGGTCTGATAATTGACACCGTAACTGTTACGCATCATTTCATCGATAATTTTCACTGCATAATATTTTATATTATCAATTCAATAATTGTTGTTACACAGTATTTTGCATTATTGATTTAATAATTGTCATTACACTGTATTTTATATCATTGAGTCAATAATTGTTGTTGCACTGTTTTTTAAAATTATTGAACCTAATAATTGTCACAGTAACATATGCACAGTAATTCACATTATTGAATCAATAATTGTCATTACACAGTAACGTATGCTTTATTTTACATTATTGTTATCTCTATTATGATGTTATTTAAACAGTTGTATTTCATTAATTTATTTACTTGATATCTAAGAGCTAACTATACTGTATTTATAACAATTAGTCATAATAATTGAATTGATAAAGTTATTTGTTTATAATATAAAGTTAGGTGATTATTAGGTAATATGAAATGAATGGTGTAGATTAAAGTGTGAATTATTGTTGAATAATTGAATTGATTTGTTTATAATATAAAGTTAGGTGATTATTAGGTGATATGAAATGAATGGTGTAGATTAAAGTGTGAATTATTGTTGAATAATTAAATTGATTTGTTTATAATATAAAGTTAGGTGATTATTAGGTGATATGAAATGAATGGTGTAGATTAAAGATAATATAATATTTGAAATGGATGGTGTAGATTAAAAGATGATCTTTAAATGAATGGTTTAGATTAAATGAATGATAAGATTTTTGGCTATAAATAGAAGCCTTAACTTAAGGATTTTTCATAAACTTCCTTACTTGTTCTTTCTTTCTCTCTCTAAATACTTTTTGTGTAAGTTCTCTCTAAGTGTTCTTAAGTCATTCCTAGTTTTGAAATCTTTTGCATTCTTCTTTGAATTCCCGAGTGGAATTTTCTTATGTACAGTAACTCTTTCGAAAAATCGTAGTAAATTCATTATTTGTCAGAATTTAATGAATTAAAAGCCTGTCTCTTCAGTTTTTCGTCCTCTACAACTTTGAAGAAGGAAGAAAAGTCATCTGAAATCATCTTCATGCCTTAAAATACTAAAAACCGTAACCTATTCTGATTTTCGTCACTATTTTCAGTCTTAGTTTTGAAAATTCATAACTCATTCATATTAACTCCGAATTGAGTGATTCTTGAGTCTATGCCGTCTATCTTTCCGAGAGTAACATTATTTTAAAAGCATAAAGAGATTTTAAAAACTCTAGAAGACTCAAAAGTCAGATTCCTTACTGCTACAAACAAGGAAGGATTTGTTCGGCTATAAACTTGTTTCACAATATCAAGGTAAGGAATATCATTCTTTTCACACTCTTAAATTTATTACGGTAAGGAATGTCATTTTCTTTTCTTACTTGTAAGAAATACCATTTTCTTTCATACTCTTAACCTTATTATGGTAAGGAATGTCATCTTCTTTCATCTTCTATTATTAAAACTTACTACGGTAAGGGATACCATCTTTTTCATCTTCCATTATTCAAACGTACTATGGTAAGGGATTATCATTATTTGATTCTCGATAATAATATTGTTTCTTCCTTACTCATAAGACGTGCCTTTTATTTCCATGTATTAAATTGTGGGAATAACCTTACGGAGCGGATTGCCGCCTGTTGGTGAATAACCTTTCGTATTCATTCATTATTAATCTCTGAGAATAACCTTACGGAGCGGATTGCCGCCTGTTTGGTGAATAACTCTTTGTACTCAAATTCTATTAAATTGTGGGAATAACCTTACGGAGCGGATTGCCGCCTGTTGGTGAATAACCCTTTGTATTAATTTCCTTCACCTTTTGTTAATCAAACCTGCTACGGTAAGGGATATTATTTTCTTTCATACTCCTAAATCGAAATTTATTATGGAACTATTGCTTCTATAATTCCTGAAAATATTATATGTTCCATAATAGTTGAACTTCATTATTTCAACTGAACCTTCCTATTTTCTGAACCTTTCTATTGAACTGTAACCGTTATTCTGAACTGTGGATCTTGAATATCATTTTTAAATTTTACTCCACATCATGTTGACAATTTGGATATTATTTGAATCTGCACAAAGTAAACTTTCGATATTTATTGTTCATCCTATTTCTTCTGTTCATCAATTGTCTCACTATCATTTGAATTAATCTTCAAGAATCAAGCTGTTGTGAACATCTGTGGCCGGGGGCACAGATGTGATATATTTGTTGAACAGATGATAGGTTAAAGGCGATATAATAGGTTAAAGGCGATACATCTGTTCGGTGTCTTTTATGGCACGTGGTGAATGTTCTCTTTGGCCTGTAGTGCAAAGATGAACTGTTGATTGGTATGATTATGACCAAAGGCTGAATCTGGTATAATCATGATCGTTGGTACTATATTGAATATCTTTGGCCCGTAGTGCAAAGATGAACTGTTGATGTGCATGATTATGATCAGGAACTGTGAATTTATATTATCATGACTAATGGTATTTCAGATGATAAAAGTTGATGATGTTTTTACGAAAAAGAGAAGCGAGTGGACATTATAGTCTGCATTATTCTTCTAATAGATTGCTCATTCCGCTGCTATTATTGATCTGAACATTGTTTAAGAATTTAACTGCAGTTTTTGATATAAACCTTGTATTCTATTGTATTCTATCAAGAACTCAACTGTTGAAGGCTAATGATAATTTATTCGTCATTATCTTAGTCATGATATTTCTTACTGGGCTATTTGAGCTCACCATTTCTTTTGTTCCATTGTTTTTCAACAGGAGATGAAAACATAACAGGGTCTAGCCGGGGAATGGAGTGAGGGTCCGAGAAATAGTTATCATAGTCTTCACGTTTTGTAAAATAGTGTGGCAATAATAGTGAAGACTTAGTTGTGTATTATTATACACTGTATTGTAGTACGTTGTGCTTTGTTGTAATAATTTTGTTGTAGTCTTTTGACGACTCAAGTTTGGGCTGTGTGGGCCCAGATTTGGGGGCGTCACAGTTGGTATCAGAGCCATATAACGAAGAGCCCCGAGCCTCTCGCTGGTGACTTCCTAGGGAAAGGGGATGCACCGAAGCCAGACTCTCCGTAGGGGACGCCTATAGTACAGGTGGCAAACTGATAGGTACCATTGTGAGGTGCTATCCCTATGGTGGGATGAGAGTCACAGTTGGCATCAGAGCTTAGGGAT
Organism: Hedera helix; assembly: GCA_947179155.2. Lineage (NCBI taxonomy): Eukaryota > Viridiplantae > Streptophyta > Magnoliopsida > Apiales > Araliaceae > Hedera > Hedera helix. Next base: position 34,953,545 of record OX359275.1, read on the forward strand.
ATGGTCTTTAATGGAGATCTGGGGTTAGAACTAAGAGAGAAGAGACGAATAGAATCAATCACTAGTGTGTCCTACTTAAATTAGATTTTTTATCTAATGAGTTGATTTGAATGTAGGAACAGGAAGTGATGAGTCAGTTTGTTTGAACTAACAATTATTTTGTGACCACAGTTTAGTATAACATCTGAAAATCAGGAGAATAACTATGAAATGTCTGGTACGTCAATTTCGGGGACGAAATTTCATAAGGAGGGGAGGTTGTAAGACCCCGAATTTTATGAAATATAAAATTTAATTTTTCTTCATATATATTTTTTTTCTGAAACAGTAAGTGGTTAAATTAACAAAATTGAAAGTTAAGGATGTTATGTGCAAATTTTATTTTGTCGGACAATATTCGCTTTGTCGGGGAATATTCGTTTGGTCGGGGAATATTCGTGCCGTACGACGGCGCCGAAATAATAAATTATTGGTGGACCCCACAACGGAATATTTGTCGGATATAGAAAACGACAGAAGTAACTTTTTTAAATAAAAATAGTCAACGAAACTGTTAAAATACCGGTGATAAAAGAATAGTAGCATACGGTAGTTTATGGTATTTTCTGTAGCACACGGTACTCTACAGTAACACACGGTATTGCATAGTGTCTCATATTATTGGTCTGATAATTGACACCGTAACTGTTACGCATCATTTCATCGATAATTTTCACTGCATAATATTTTATATTATCAATTCAATAATTGTTGTTACACAGTATTTTGCATTATTGATTTAATAATTGTCATTACACTGTATTTTATATCATTGAGTCAATAATTGTTGTTGCACTGTTTTTTAAAATTATTGAACCTAATAATTGTCACAGTAACATATGCACAGTAATTCACATTATTGAATCAATAATTGTCATTACACAGTAACGTATGCTTTATTTTACATTATTGTTATCTCTATTATGATGTTATTTAAACAGTTGTATTTCATTAATTTATTGACTTGATATCTAAGAGCTAACTATACTGTATTTATAACAATTAGTCATAATAATTGAATTGATAAAGTTATTTGTTTATAATATAAAGTTAGGTGATTATTAGGTAATATGAAATGAATGGTGTAGATTAAAGTGTGAATTATTGTTGAATAATTGAATTGATTTGTTTATAATATAAAGTTAGGTGATTATTAGGTGATATGAAATGAATGGTGTAGATTAAAGTGTGAATTATTGTTGAATAATTAAATTGATTTGTTTATAATATAAAGTTAGGTGATTATTAGGTGATATGAAATGAATGGTGTAGATTAAAGATAATATAATATTTGAAATGGATGGTGTAGATTAAAAGATGATCTTTAAATGAATGGTTTAGATTAAATGAATGATAAGATTTTTGGCTATAAATAGAAGCCTTAACTTAAGGATTTTTCATAAACTTCCTTACTTGTTCTTTCTTTCTCTCTCTAAATACTTTTTGTGTAAGTTCTCTCTAAGTGTTCTTAAGTCATTCCTAGTTTTGAAATCTTTTGCATTCTTCTTTGAATTCCCGAGTGGAATTTTCTTATGTACAGTAACTCTTTCGAAAAATCGTAGTAAATTCATTATTTGTCAGAATTTAATGAATTAAAAGACTGTCTCTTCAGTTTTTCGTCCTCTACAACTTTGAAGAAGGAAGAAAAGTCATCTGAAATCATCTTCATGCCTTAAAATACTAAAAACCGTAACCTATTCTGATTTTCGTCACTATTTTCAGTCTTAGTTTTGAAAATTCATAACTCATTCATATTAACTCCGAATTGAGTGATTCTTGAGTCTATGCCGTCTATCTTTCCGAGAGTAACATTATTTTAAAAGCATAAAGAGATTTTAAAAACTCTAGAAGACTCAAAAGTCAGATTCCTTACTGCTACAAACAAGGAAGGATTTGTTCGGCTATAAACTTGTTTCACAATATCAAGGTAAGGAATATCATTCTTTTCACACTCTTAAATTTATTACGGTAAGGAATGTCATTTTCTTTTCTTACTTGTAAGAAATACCATTTTCTTTCATACTCTTAACCTTATTATGGTAAGGAATGTCATCTTCTTTCATCTTCTATTATTAAAACTTACTACGGTAAGGGATACCATCTTTTTCATCTTCCATTATTCAAACGTACTATGGTAAGGGATTATCATTATTTGATTCTCGATAATAATATTGTTTCTTCCTTACTCATAAGACGTGCCTTTTATTTCCATGTATTAAATTGTGGGAATAACCTTACGGAGCGGATTGCCGCCTGTTGGTGAATAACCTTTCGTATTCATTCATTATTAATCTCTGAGAATAACCTTACGGAGCGGATTGCCGCCTGTTTGGTGAATAACTCTTTGTACTCAAATTCTATTAAATTGTGGGAATAACCTTACGGAGCGGATTGCCGCCTGTTGGTGAATAACCCTTTGTATTAATTTCCTTCACCTTTTGTTAAACAAACCTGCTACGGTAAGGGATATTATTTTCTTTCATACTCCTAAATCGAAATTTATTATGGAACTATTGCTTCTATAATTCCTGAAAATATTATATGTTCCATAATAGTTGAACTTCATTATTTCAACTGAACCTTCCTATTTTCTGAACCTTTCTATTGAACTGTAACCGTTATTCTGAACTGTGGATCTTGAATATCATTTTTAAATTTTACTCCACATCATGTTGATAATTTGGATATTATTTGAATCTGCACAAAGTAAACTTTCGATATTTATTGTTCATCCTATTTCTTCTGTTCATCAATTGTCTCACTATCATTTAAATTAATCTTCAAGAATCAAGCTGTTGTGAACATCTGTGGCCGGGGGCACAGATGTGATATATTTGTTGAACAGATGATAGGTTAAAGGCGATATAATAGGTTAAAGGCGATACATCTGTTCGGTGTCTTTTATGGCACGTGGTGAATGTTCTCTTTGGCCTGTAGTGCAAAGATGAACTGTTGATTGGTATGATTATGACCAAAGGCTGAATATGGTATAATCATGACCGTTGGTACTATATTGAATATCTTTGGCCCGTAGTGCAAAGATGAACTGTTGATGTGCATGATTATGATCAGGAACTGTGAATTTATATTATCATGACTAATGGTATTTCAGATGATAAAAGTTGATGATGTTTTTACGAAAAAGAGAAGCGAGTGGACATTATAGTCTGCATTATTCTTCTAATAGATTGCTCATTCCGCTGCTATTATTGATCTGAACATTGTTTAAGAATTTAACTGCAGTTTTTGATATAAACCTTGTATTCTATTGTATTCTATCAAGAACTCAACTGTTGAAGGCTAATGATAATTTATTCGTCATTATCTTAGTCATGATATTTCTTACTGGGCTATTTGAGCTCACCCTTTCTTTTGTTCCATTGTTTTTCAACAGGAGATGAAAACATAACAGGGTCTAGCCGGGGAATGGAGTGAGGGTCCGAGAAATAGTTATCACAGTCTTCACGTTTTGTAAAATAGTGTGGCAATAATAGTGAAGACTTAGTTGTGTATTATTATACACTGTATTGTAGTACGTTGTGCTTTGTTGTAATAATTTTGTTGTAGTCTTTTGACGACTCAAGTTTGGGCTGTGTGGGCCCAGATTTGGGGGCGTCACACTGGTCATAATTATGCAAATCAACATTTCATCTTTGCACTACGGGCCAAAAATATTCAATATAACACCAACGGTCATGATTATACCAGTATTCAGCCTTTGGTTATAATCATACCAAACAACAGCTCATCTTTGCACTATAGGCCAAAGAGAACTTTCACCACGTGTCATAAAAGACACCGAACAAATGTATCGCCTTTAACCTATCATCTGTTCAACAATTATATCGCATCTGTGCCCCCGGCCACAGATATTCACAACAGCTTGATTTTTGATGATTAGTACAAATATCAATGATACAAATGATGAACAGAAGAAACGGGATAAACAATAAGTATCAGAAGTTTACTTTATGTAGATTTAAATAATGTCCAAATTGTCAACATGATGTGGAGTAAAATTCAAAAATGATATTCAAGATCCACAGTTCAGAATAACGGTTACAGTTCAATATAAATGTTTAAAAAAATAGAAAATGAATACAAAGAGTAATTCACCAAACATGCGGTAATCCGCGTAGTCAGATTATTCTCAGAGATTAATAAGGAATGAATACGAAAGGTTATTCACCAACAGACGGTAATCCGCGCCGTAAGGTTATTCCCACAATTTAATAAAAATTGAATACGAAGAGTTATTCACCAAACAGGCGGTAATCCGCGCAGTAAGGTTATTCTTAGAGATTAATAAGAAATGAATACGAAAGGTTATTCACCAACAGGTGATAATCCGCGTCGTAAGGTTATTCCCATAATTTAATACATGAAAATAAATGACACATCTTATGAGTAAGAGATAAACGATATTATTTTCGAGAATCAAAGAATGATAATCCCTTACCGTAGTAAATTTGAATAGTGAAAGATGAAAAAGATGATATTCCTTTCCTTAACACGTGACTGGATATTGATTTAAATGAGGTTGATTAACTTAAACAGTACTCATACACTTATAGATCTTCACAAATACTCAAAATGACTTAAGCACATTTAGAGAGAACTTACACAAAAAAGTATTTAGAGAGTGAAAGAAAAAAAATGAGCAAGAAAGTTTATGAAAAATCCTTAAGTTAAGACATCTATTTATAGCTAAAAATCTTATCATAATCAAGATTTTCTAATTTAATCCAAATCGTTCATTTCAAGATAATGTTTAACCCTTACCACTCATTTCATCTTTTAAGAATTTTTTAATTTAAACCATTCATTTAAAGATCATCTTTAATCTACACCATCCATTTCAAATTTTATATTACCTTTAATCTATACCATTCATTTCATCTTTTAAGATTTCCTTAATCTAAACCATTCATTTAAATATCATCTTCAATCTACACCGTTCATTTGAAATTCTATAATTATTACATTATCTTTAATATATATCATTCATTTTATATCACCTAACTTTATATTATTTATTATAATAAACAAATAACTTTATCAATTCAACTATTCAACAATAATTCACACTTATTCATTATTATGACTAATTGTTATAAATACAGTGTAGTTGACTCTCTGAGTTAGATATCAAGTCAATTAATTAATGAAATACAATTATTTAAATAACTTCATAATAGATATAACAATAATGCAGAAAGTATGTAAAAGAAAGAATACGTTACTGTGTCATGACAATTATTGATTCAATAATGTGAATTACTGTGCATATGCTACTGTGACAATTATCAGTTTTATAACATGAATTATTGTGCATGTGACAATAAAGTTAAATATTGTACGATAACCACTTTATCAGTTTAATAATACGAAACACTGTGCAATGTCGTGTGCTACCGTGCAATACTGTGTGCTACTGTGCAATACCGTATGTTACTTGTAATACCGTATATTACTATTCTTTTACCACGAGATATTTTAAGAATTAAAAGTGATAGTACCATTGACCATTTAAAAATTGTTTATGTTGTTTTCTATATCCGACAATTATTCGTTGTGGGGTCCACTAATGATTGGTTCGTACGGCGCCGTTGTATAAATATTCTCCGACATAACGAATATTCTTCGACCAAACGAATATTGTCCGACATAATATAATTTACACATAACATTCTTAACTTTTAACTTTATCAATTTAACCACTTACTGTTTCAGGAAAAATATATATGAAGAAAAATTAAATTTTGTATTTCATAAAATTCGAGGTCTTATAGTGTAGACCCATTTGAGCATTATACGTGACTTCCACGCACAAAGATTGAAGGACACTGGTTAGTTGATCACCACGTGGCTCTCTCGAGGGTCACTATATGGCCCTTTCAAGAGTCACCACGTGAGGATGAACTGGAAAAACGAAAGATCCACAGAGGTAATAATAAGTTAAGTAATTAACTAAGGAGAAAAAAATAAGCAAGAGTGGCATGACAGTAGATAGAATATTTCTCTTTCTAAATAAGGTAGGCAAATTTGTCAAATATCAAATTATGATTTTTATTTATAGTGAATAGGGGGTTTAAGTCCACAAGGCACAACTAGGTCATACCATATGGCAGGTCACGTATGAAACTAGTTGTCACGCACTTAAGCGGGGCCCACGGTGTTATCAATGTCATACTCGTCTGGGAAAGTCTTCACTCTTTCGACAATCCTGCTTTCTTAGTCATCAAGTCAAGTTAGGCTCTTAGATAGTTATTCTAATATTACACCAAGGTGTGCTAAAGCCCTCTACCGGAGCCTTAAGAGGCACCATAAGTCTTCATTATAAGTATTATTTTCTTCCACTGAAGATGCGCACGCAATGCCATTCGAGAATGCCACGTGGCAGCCCTAGATAGGGCTACATAGCGATCAACCAGGCATCCCATTATCACTCAATTTTCACACGTGAATGTCACACATAATGCTCAGATAGGTTCGCGTATACGCTGTAGGTCTGGGCCCACATAACTTAAAAGTAAAAATGTGTGGGGGGGGGGGGGGTATTAATTTTGAAGAATAATGTTAGAAGTAAGACCCCGACTTTTATTGAATAAAATTTAATTTTCTTTATATATTATTATGAAACAGTAAGGTGTTATATTGATAAAAGTTAAAAGTTAAAAGTTAAAAGTTAAGAGTTAAGGATGTTATGTGTAAATTATAAAATAAAAAAATATATTTGTTCTGTCGGGGAATATTCGATTTGTACGATTGCACCGAAATAACCAATCATTGGTGGACCCAGTAGTGAAATATTATCGGATATAAAAAACAACAACATTAACTTTTTAAAATAAAAATAGTCAACGACATTGTTAGAGTTTATGCCCTAGAGGCTAATTATTTGATGTAATTGCTTAACATTTTTTATATTATATTTGGTTGAATAAATGGATTATTTTATTATGATTTCATTTACTGCGTTATATAAATGTTAACATAATAAAAACCCTTAGAATAATGATACGAATTATATAGCTTTAAGTATGTGACTTGAACATGAGATTATATAATTATAATTAGTATCATTGCTCTTAAATGTCCCTAGTCGAGTATCATTGTTAATGGGACAACAACGATGCATTGAGACTAGTATGTGGATTGACTGATGGCCAAATCTCATTGGTCATAAATATATGAGATATTTGAGTCAATGCATAGGTACATGTTAGAGAACAATGTACTGGACCGACCCACCATGAGAATTCTACATGGAGCATTATGCAAAGTGTCATAAGAAATTCTTATAGTGACAATGATGTAATGATCCTCCGACCTGAAGTCACTATATTATTACACGAGAATTTGTGTACTTTGATATCATCAAATGTCACATTTAATAGGGTGGACAATAAAGGTGATTATTGGGTACCATCATGAATCGTGTAAGGAATATGAGTGATCTAGCTGGAATTTAACCCTCCTATATATTATGGGTGATATTCATAGGCCTCTTGATTGAGTAGGACTATGAAATGCATGGACATGCTCAAATATTGATTTGTTTCATATAGTCTACTCATTGATCAAGAAAACTCAGATTAAATTATGAAGAGTATGACACATTCCATGCATCGAGTTTAATCTAGGATATAAGGTTAAAAGGATTAAATTACATTGTAACATTGGTCACGAAAAGGTTGTATCGAATCACCGATCTTATTATTATTTGGATAGCAGTGATGCATTACTAGATGCCGCTCACTGTTTATAATTTTATAATATGATTTTAAAATTATTGCCAACATAATAATAACCTATAGGGTCACACACTTAGAACGTAATTAAAAGGGAATTAATTTAAATTGTAAGTATTTTAAATATGTCAATATGATTGATAGTATTTAAAAATTACGAATTTAAATTAATAGGATAATTTGTATATATGTATATTAATTAAGTAAGACTTAATTAAAATATAATATATATAAATTCGGATTTTATTTTTCTATTTATTTTAGGTTTTAGTTAATTCCTATTAACTACTATATATATGATATATCAGTAGTCTAAAAGTCACGTAAGGAAAAACTAAAACCCTAGCCGCTTTCAGAAAGAGGCTAGAGAGAAAAATAGGTTAGAAATCCTGATCTTGGTGGCTAGTACCGTAGTTCCTTTTGCTGCAGATCGTGGGACGATTAGCGGAGCGTTTGTGTGGATACCGTAGAGACGCAGTCGCTGGATTGCGTTGAAGATTCGAAGCCGTTCCAGAATTCCATCGTCTCCTGTTCATCTCGGATAATTGGTAAAATAATCTAAACCTCTGAATTAATCTGTTTTCGCTTGGATCCTGTTTTAGGGTTTCGTAATAGTTTTAAAATTCCGCTGTTTTCACTGTGTTGAAACCCTAACAGTTGTCACTTTTAACTATTTAAATACCGAGTGATAAAAGGATAGTAGCATACGGTATTTTATGGTATTTTATAGTAGCACACGGTATTGTACAGTGTTTTATATTATTGAACTGATAAAATGACCATTGCACAGTATTTCATCAATAATTGTCATTACACAGTATTTTATATTATTGAATCAATAATTGTCATTGCACGACATTCTACATTATTGAGTCAATAATTGTCACAATGCACAACATCTTGTATCATTGAACCAATAATTGTCACAGTAGTAATCACATTTATTAAATAGTTAGACATACTCATTATTTGAATAATACTGAATATTTAAATAATTGTGATATTAAGTCAATAATATAATAATATAAAAGATGGATAATATAATCTTTAAATGTGTAGTGTGAAGCTTAAAAATGTGAAACGTGTGATGGATGGTGTAGTTTAAGATGTGAATCATGTGATTTACTAATGGATGTTGTAGATTAAGTTAGATTAATGTATGAATCATGTGATTTACTAATGGATAATGTAGATTAAATTATATTAATGTGTGAATCATGTGATTAGTTAATGGATGGTGTAGATTAAAGTGTGAAAAATAATGAATGATATAGATTAAAAAATATGAAATGTATTTTTGGAATAGCTAGTTAAATTTTGACTATAAATAGGGGGCTTAGCATAAGAAATTTTCTTATCATTCTTACTTATTTTTCCTTTTACTTTCTAAATATTTTTAATGTAATATTTCTCTAAGTGAGTTAAGGTTATCTTAAGTGTTGGTGAAGATCGATAAAAGTACGGGTATTATCTAAGTTAATCAACTCCATAAAAAACAGTATTCAGTCACGTGTTAAGGTAAAAGATATCTTTTTTTCCCCCTATTTTCTTAAACTTATTATGATAAGTATTATTTGGTAAAATTCTTAAAATGATTAATAGTTTGCACTTTATCTAATATCTTTTGAGATGAACATTTCTATTAAATTTTCATCGTTATATTTGAACAATGAACTATTAGATCTTGAATTTTTGACCTATGAACATTTACTTGAACTGTGAACATTGTGGACTTTTAAATATTTCTTGTACCGTAAATATTACCGCTGAACTTCTTCCCTGTGAATCTTGGGTATTATTCTTAGACTTGGACACCTTTTTCTTTACATCATGTTGATAATTTGGATATTATTTGACTCTAAACAAAGTAAAAATTATAATAGTGATGTGTCTTTTAGGGCATGTGGTGAATATTTTCTTTGACCTGAGGCAAAGAAAAATTTTTGTTTGGCATAATCATGACTAATGGTATTTCAGATGATAAAGATTGATGATGATTTTTCTGAAAATGTGAATATAGTAGACATCATAATCTACATGATTCTCCTAATGGTTATTATTTCGCCGAAATTGTTGATCTAAACTTTGTTCAAGAATTTAACTGCATTTGTTGATTTAAAAATTACTGTTTATATTATTATATCAAGAACTAAACTGTTAAAGACTAATGATAATTTATTCATTATTATCTTAATAATGACATTCTTTACTATGCAATTTGAGCTCACCCATTCCTTTTTGTTCAATTGTTCAAAAAATAAGAGTATAGTCGAGACTAGCGAGAGAAAAGGGGAATAGAGTGATAGCCCGAGATAGTTGTTGTAGTAGTCTTTATCATATTGTAAAATAGTGAGATAATAATAGTAAAGATTTAGTTGTGTATTATTAAGCACTGTATTGCAGCACAACACCTTAATGGCTCAAAGGTAATCTTAGTACTTGGTACTTATAATGACTCAAATTACTTAATTGATATATATTTAACATTGTTTTATTCTTTTGTTTTACAGGCCCGTTTGGACGAGAATGCTTGAAGACGTTTTTGTATTATTTTCTTCGTCCTTTTCTACGTTTTTATTAGTTTATTCATGGATATGATGTTTATATTCTGATCACTTTTGCATATAGATTTTATGTTGGTTTATTTATATTTCAATTCAAGTGGATTGCATTTGATATATTCTTTTTAGATATAATGAATGAATTAATTGATATTATGAATGTATATGAGATTTACTATATATATATGAACTATTGTGTGTTAGGATATAAAACATGTATAATTTTTTTGAAAAAATCACAAAACAAGAATATTTTTTTTTGTATTAGCGACTGCATGCAGTCGCTGATATATTTCAACGACCCTAATTTTTTCCCTCACATCAGCAACCACATGGGGTCACTACTATATTTTCAGCGATCGATAATATCAGCAACCACACGCGGTCGCTGAAATGTGGAATCACGTGGTTCTACGTCAGCCTGAAACTGAGTCATTTTAGCGACGACGTTGGTCGCTAATAATTCAATCGATGATTGTGGTCGACAGTGTTCAACCAGCAACTAAATAATCTGCAACTGCTATTCGCGATCGCAAGCGGTCGCTAATATCTATCAGCGAACGAATCCAATTGCTGATAAGGATCGTATATAAGCTCTCTTTTTTTGTAGTTAGTCTTTATCATATTTTATGTTTGATTGATTGAATTTATATAATTCTTTATGTATTAATGTGCCTTTTGCACAGTAGATAAATCAACATATAATTATTATATTGATGGTTCAATAACATAAATACAATTTAACATGTGAATTTAAGATACTTCTCCATTTTTAATTATAAGATTATTATTGATTTTTAAAAATTAACTTAAAATATTTTTAAACTCAAAATTAATATAAATTTCTTTGATTTTAATTAATAAAATAATAAATTTTATAAATTATCTAAAGTGTACTACTTATTATAAAATTTACAATTTTATATTTTTTAATAAAATATTTTTAAAAATATTTAAAAATTAATAATAATATTGTAATTTAGATCCCATGTTAGTATGTTACTAACGATATCCAATTTTTAAAAGGAAGGGAGTAATAAATACGTTCAGCGCCACTACGATCGATGTCCCTTTCTGTTCGGCAACAAGACGACAATTCCACAACACTACTCAATTGCCTAGCGCACAAATGGCGTTTCCATAATTACTTCAAACATCAAGGTGTTATGGGCATTTCCTCTCCCCTCCCTGCAAGTGATGATCAACTGTATCATCGCTCCGACCTCTTATCATCTCTTGTGCATTATAAAAACAAAATATCAAACAAAGTCTCATAATCGAGTCACCCAGCAAAAAAGCACATCAAACACTCATTCTTATTCAGCCAGTCAATAGATCTCCAAAACTAGAAATTAAAGGGAAAACAACTAAAAAAGAACTAATAATATGGGTCGTTTCAAAGATAAGCTGGTTGAATTTTTCAACAACAGATGGCTGGTGTTTGTGGCTGCAATGTGGATTCAATCCTGTGCGGGAATTGGGTACTTGTTTGGGAGCATTTCACCGGCAATTAAGAGCTCATTGAATTATAATCAGAGGCAAGTTGCGAGGTTGGGTGTGGCTAAGGATCTTGGGGACAGTGTTGGGTTCTTGGCTGGTAGTTTGTGTGAGATTTTGCCTATGTGGGCTGCTCTTCTTGTTGGTGCTCTTCAGAATTTTGTTGGGTATGGTTGGGTTTGGCTCATCGTTACTGGTCATGCTCCCACTTTGCCATTGTGGGCCGTGAGTATATTTCATCTCATTTCTCTCTCATCAATGATTCTTAAAGAAATCAATAAATCACTTGTGACATCTATAGATTTGTAATCTTAAATGCCTTTTTTTGTTTTCTTTCCCCATTTTCTGTTAAGAGTAAAATTATTGGATATTTCATATTTGCTAGATTCTGCTTTTTGGGAATTTTCTGAGCATGATTTTTTTTTTGGTTTTTTGGTATCAATTCAATCTGGAGAGTGCTTTTTCCTTTTGATCAAGCTGTGATTTTGATGGGATTATTTTGATTACCGGAGCTTTGCTTTGGTTGTTTATAGCTGATAATTTGATATTAACTTTCTCATGGTTGAATGGATATTTGTTCTTCTGTGTTTTTATTTTATGTCAATTTGAAACAGGTGAGTTAACAATCACTTGTTTTTATTTGTATGCTGGCATATTCTGAATCTGTCTCTGTTAAGATTCATCTCTCAACTTCTCTTCACATCTCACATTTCCTTTTCCTAATTTCTATGTTTATTTTAAAAGTTTATTTGCTTTCGAATCTAAATAAAGGTACAGAATTTGAGTTTTTGATTCCAAGGGTAAGTTACATGATGGGGGATGGTTGAATTTGATAGTAGACATGTAATATTGGATATCTAAGATTTAAGTTGACTTGGCTTGACTTTGGATCCACTAACCTTTCTGTCTCTCCTTGTATTTTAGTCCTGCTGGTCTTGATTTAGTGGATATTTGACAATTTCAACTATGTGAAATTGCTTTCCGGACCAAATGATCTGCTAGTTGGATTGTACAACTGAGTGGAACCTAGTTTTTCTCTCTTCTTCTTGTTCTGCACATTTTTTTATTTTGGTCCTTCATTTCAAATTCCTTTGCAATTATTGTGACTGGGTGAGTCTATTTATCTCAGTGAAGTCCATGACGCGTACTAGGAAGTCAGCTCAAGCCAAGCTAAGCATTATTTCACTTGTAGATTCCCAAAACCTGAAACTTGTGCTGGCTTAAGAACACTTGGTTCTTTTGCTTTTGAATTGGGAATGTGTCTATCTATGTAGGTTAAGCAAAGAATTGTTGACCAAGTAAAAAGAAAATATCTTTCCAGGTTGAATGCTAGCTTTAAACATATGAAACAATGACCAACACCCTTGAAGTTCTATCTTAGCATTAATTCCCACGAGAGATGCACATTCTCCCAAAATAAATATATGGTTCATCATTTTTGTTAACAGAAATCAAGAATGACTTGGTAGAATGCCTACATGATTCATAGTGCTATACAAAGCTTAGTTGATGAAAAAGAAATAAAAAGGTGGCTCAAAAATGGAAGAGAGTGATTAATTTGGATGATCAGAATTAATCTTGCTTGCACCTCCATATTCTTTTATTGCAAGAGAAGTAACCAACTTTTAAATGTTGTCCACAGTCTTTCATTTGCGGAATTATTAATGGAATCAATTATGCAGATGTGCATTCTTATATTTGTGGGAACTAATGGTGAGACCTACTTCAACACAGCAGCACTAGTCTCGTGTGTGCAAAACTTTCCCAAAAGTCGTGGTCCTGTGGTGGGAATATTAAAGGGATTTGCTGGATTGAGTGGTGCGATATTGACTCAGATATATGTGCTAATCCATTCCCCCGATCATGCATCACTTATATTCATGGTAGCAGTTGGGCCGGCAATGGTGATTATTGCTCTTATGTTCATTGTCAGGCCTGTGGGAGGTCACAGACAAGTGCGGTCATCTGATCGGTCAAGTGCCTCATTTATCTATTGTGTATGCCTCATCTTGGCTGCTTATTTGATGGGGGTCATGCTTGTTGAAGATCTAGTTGATGTAAACCAAACTGTGATAATAATTTTCACAGTGATTTTATTCATTATGTTATTAGTTCCTATTGTGATTCCTATTTGGATTGTCTTTTCCCAAGAGCCACAAGATCCAGCACACGAGGCTCTTTTACCCGAGGCACAGGGAGAAGAACCAGTCAAAATTGGACATGATGCTAATGAAATTATATTCAGTGAGGTGGAAGATGAGAAGCCTAGGGGAGTAGACTTGCTTCCAGCTTCAGAAAGGCAAAAACGAATTGCTCAGCTGCAAGCAAAACTAGCTCAAGCAGCTGCAGAAGGAGCAGTGAGGATCAAAAGAAGAAGGGGTCCACATAGAGGGGAGGACTTTACGTTGACTCAGGCCTTGATAAAGGCAGATTTTTGGCTCATTTTTTTCTCACTTCTATTGGGTTCGGGATCTGGGTTGACTGTCATTGATAATTTGGGGCAGATGAGCCAGTCCTTAGGTTATGATAACACACATATATTTGTTTCACTGATCAGCATTTGGAACTTTCTAGGCCGTGTTGGTGGGGGGTACTTTTCTGAGATAATTGTCAGGTATAAATTAACCTTAATCCCCTGGGTGCTGACTAATTTTTTGTTTTACTGCATCTATTTTCTTGTTTCCTCATGCAACCATAATGTTGAACAGGGACTATGCTTATCCAAGGCACCTGGCCATGGCTGTTGCCCAGTTTGTAATGGCATTTGGTCACTTTTTCATTGCCATGGGTTGGCCTGGGGCAATGTATGTCAGCACTCTTCTGATCGGGCTTGGCTATGGAGCTCACTGGGCTATTGTCCCTGCCGCTGCGTCTGAGTTGTTCGGTTTGAAAAAATTTGGGACTCTGTACAATTTTCTTACTCTCGCAAACCCTGCTGGTTCTCTAGTCTTCTCGGGTCTCATTGCAAGCAGTATATATGACAGTGAAGCAGAGAAGCAAGCTCAACAGCACCATCCCAATCAACTGAGTTTGGGATCAAATTTTTCAGGCCTTCTTGGTCTTGATGAACCACTGAAGTGTGATGGGGCTGTTTGCTTCTGCATGACTTCCTTGATAATGTCCGGACTCTGTATTCTTGCAGTTATTTTAAGCATGATTCTTGTATACAGGACTAAGGTTGTTTATGCCAACCTCTATGGAAAATCTCGCACCTGACTTGGGAGAAAGAGAAATAAATTGGATCTCATATGTGTAACACCATTTGTTTTTTTTTACTTTATGAAAGGGTGAAGAGGTAGCATCTTTTTCTTGAAGATTTTGTTGGGAGATGATGAATGTGATTACACACGCTTTAGAAGGCCAATCAGATGGTGGGAACGAGGCATGCTCTAGTCATTTCCACTTCTTATTTGCAGCTAGGTGCCATCTCATTGTTGAGTGAAGTAAGATGCGCTGTTTGGAATGTTGGCTTCTTCTTCTTCTTCTTCTTCTTCTTCTTCTTCTTTTTTTGCCTCTTGTGCTCGTAACTTTGAGCATCATTGGATTGACGTTTTGATCATCTTTGTTGTATTACTGAATTAATTAATAGTAAATTATTTTTTTCTTGTTTACTCGAGGATTCATTTTTGTAACTTCTTATGTTCAGTTCTCTTGCATCAGCATTGTGAGAAATAGACTTCTAATTTCTTGAAATAGTCAGTGGTAGCACGTATAACCATCCTTTTCCATTTGGCTGAAGGATTATCACCTGGAAAAAATTGATGGATACAGTTTATCGATGTGCAGTGGTGCCTGCATACTTGTTAATATGGAATGCGTTCTTACAGAATGAGAAGAAACTCTCGTAGACAATGACTAAAAGGCATAGGAAATGTAGCAAACACACAAGCTTTTTAATCATTAATCTCCTAAACAAGGATCAGGTTTGTGTGAATTTCACCAGTTATATGTCATGAGCACCAAATTCTAGCTCTATATCGGAATTTGCAGACTGCGCAGTAGCTAAGCAATCTGAGTTTGGTTCTTTAGCTTGCTTTAAAATTGACATATTCTATTTGAAATTGATTCACTAGGGGGTGAAGATTCTGAAATTTAATTTCTTACATTCTTAAACTCGATTTTCACTACATGGCATACTTCTATGGCATGTTGCTGCTGCATGTTACACTACCAAATGCATATTAACACCAAATGTTTACGACCTAACAATTCACAATTATTTTATAGTACTCTTTTGGTGGAAACAAATTTTGAACATCGGGATTTGTGAACTTCAAACAAAAACATAGCTAATTACACTTTCAAAGTGGATGCTTTCAAGGAATCTCTTTACATTATTTCATCATATGTTGGTGCTCTAATACTTTGTTATAGACTAGTCTTCATGAATTGAAGATTGAGCAGTCTCTCCTTATCTCTCCTTTATTTCCAGTCTTGACACCTACCCTGCCAAGCTTCTTCATGGCAGTGATAAAGGCTCCGTTAAAGTCACCAGGGCTGTTAGCAAAATCATTAACAGTACGCTGAGATGCAGAGTCAGTGAAGAGTACCGCATCTGAAGTGAACAGACCTTTCCCTGCAACCAGATTTTGGTAATACACATTGTCAAAAGCTCGCGGTGTTTCTGGATCCATGTTTATAGCTATGCTGGGGTCTACATTCTGAGGGCAAGCTGCTATCAACTGCCGAGCATAGCTTGGATCCAAAGAAGGGTCAATTCGAGAAGACGAAGAAAATGAGTATAGGCGGTTTGCGACGCGGTTGCAGTGGGAAAAACCTAGAGTGTGAGCTCCAGATAGTGCAATCATATCAAGTTGGGTGAGATTGTGTTTGGCAAACATGGAATTTAGTTGATTGAGATTGAAGGAGGGTTCTGGCAGATTTCCAGCCACTCGCGATGCCCGAGAGATAAGTCCATCCCGACGTCCCAGTTCTACGCTGTATGAAGGGCCCCCAGCCTAAGACAATATTTTCAACATCAGACAAACAGAAGTATTCAAAGAATTGCTAGAATTTGAATCCTGGAGTTTTTTGTTTTTGCTTGTTTGAGTTTACCAGGACTACTACATCTCTGGCAGCAATAGCCAAGATGTCTGCACATGAGACTACCCCAGGGCATGCAGCCTCAACTGCTTGTTTTGCCTTGATTACAGTGTCAAAGCCATCTCCGGCAAGCGAAAGATTATCTGCAGAATCTTTTTCTGCATCTCCATTTGGTGATTGAATTAGAACTGAGGCATCACAGCCCTGCAGAAGAAAGCAGAAGGATCAGCTAATTGAGGTACAAAGTAACTCCACATGTTAATCATATAAATTGTCCATCATTGCATAGTGATCGGTTTTTTATTTTATTTTGAGGAATCAATTAATTAGTCAGCTAATATCATCATTACCATTGATTGTACTTGTACGGAATCAATCAGCCTCTGGCTTTGGCACACAATAAACGTTCATTGTGTTATTTGTTGCATGCTTTTACAGGCCTTAAAACTGTGAATGAACACTTTCCAGACTTTTTGGCATATCAGGTGTTTTTGGCACAACATAGAGTCGTGTGCAGGCCTAAATTAGGATATACCATAAACATACTTTAAATTTCAGATTTAAAGATAAAACAAACATAAATTATTTCATGATACCTCAACAAAGCAGTCATGAAAAAAGAGACGAAGAGTGGCCGGAATTGTTGTGAAAGTCTGGCTAAACTTTGTAGAAACGGCCTGGTTCACGATGGTTTCAGCAGTTGGACAAGTTGAACTGTAGAAATTCTGCTGTAATTTCCCTTCTCCTCGGCCTATTATAAGCATGATCGAAATCAACAAACACAAGGCTCTCCATGTCTCCATTTCTTTCTCTCTAATCTTTCTTCACCTTTATATCTTCACTGTCAACTCTTATATATAGAAAAGATGGATGATTGAATAAGCAAGCAATATAAAAGACACCTTTAGATGACTTTTATACATGGAAGTAGTTGCATGCTCCTTCTTGGTCTAAAGCATCGTAGGATTCAACATTCTAGTAACTTTATTTTCTGATATCTTGTTGGTTATTAGTCTCTTTCATGTATAGCTGTTTATACAATAATCTGCAGCCACCTCACCATAATCATCGTCATCTTCTTATTGTTCAAACGAAATCTAGCAAAATTAGGTTACTTAAGTACAAAAGTTTACCTTCAGTCCATCTATAATTCTATATCTACTAGCTACAATTTTCTCAATAATACTGTCCTTTAAATTGAAATAAAAAACAAAACAGCAATTTGATCATTTTGGACATTTGATTCTGAACGTTCCCGCTTGATCAAACGGCCGACAGATACCAGGTCATTTCTCATATTTCACCAACTTAAATTTTACTAATGATAAAGCTCATACGTCTAATTTGTTGAAAATTCAACTGTGTTGTTTATTAATTATTTTAATTTTTTATTACTAGTGTTTATAGTTGAGACCTTTGAGCACGTCAACACGATATTACCCAAAGAAAGTGAAAATGACAAGAACCAATCCTCAGTCCAACTTATCGAAGAGTTTGTGCTAAATTTGGATTCATTCAAAGCTTTGAAAGGTCATAAAATGGTAGGGTAAAAAAGGCATTTTCTGTGTTAGGTTAGATGTATTGAATTGCGTAACAGTACATAAATTATTTAAGGGTCATTAATGTTCATCCCACAGTTATGTGACCTTTTTGTGAATCTGAATATGGAAAACTCCTTTGGTTCAAGAACTCCTAGTTGGAAAGGGACGCCTAGGAGCCCGTGGGGGACTTCAGCTGTTACTTTCCATCCACGAGCTGAATGACAAGTCTGGAAAAAATAACTTGTGGATTACAATTTGAGCTGTTGCCATTACCTTGATGTGGATTGCATATGGGCCAAGTGGGTTTACTCGGTGCACACTTATGCTTCGAACGGACAATATAAAAAAATGATTTATTATGTTAATTATTAAGATAATCAATTAAATATAGGGTAAATATTTAATTAAGATTTTAAGAAAATAGTTATAGTTATTAAATTATTAAATATTAAGTTAAATATTAGATTGTTGAATTATATATTGCAGATTTTTTCGATCAATATATTATTAAGCTACACATTAATTATATGGAGTTTAGATTTATTTAATTATGAATATGAAAAAATAATTATTTTAATTTTACTTGAGTTTGTAATAGAATTCTAAATTAATGCACACTTATGCTACGTTTGAATCGGAGAAATGAAATTAATGAAGGAGTAGAATAGAGAAAGGAATAGAATAAAATGGTGGATAAAATAATTCATTCCATTCCTAATTAGAACAAATCATTTCACACCCACCCTGAATAAATATTATTAATTATAAAATTTATTATTTCTAAAAATAAAATGGATAACATTAATTTTAAATTTGAAAACCTTGATCCTATATTCCTTCCAATCCATATGAAAGTTTTATTTCAACATACAAAGATAGGAAGTAAAATTTAATTTTAGCTGAGCATGGTTAATTAAAGAAAGAAAAAAAAAAGAGGGTTCGGAGAAACATCAATATCCTAAAGTAAATCGTCTTTAGGTTGCGTGATATATATATAAGGTCAATAATGCATGCTTGATTCGGTGATGTTCAAAATCAGCACGGCAATCAATAGTTTATGTGCTTTTATTTTTATTTTAAAATGACATTACATCATTAATTTTTTATTATTACTAGTAATCCCTCTCAACAGCTTTACAACAATATTGTAATGGCTCCGCTTCCATACGTGTAGCACTCTTATTTACTCTATCAAAATAAATTCCACATATGACCGACTAGTCGCTATAAGATGTTCTTGTAAATATTGGTTAAGTTTGAATTTTTAAATTAGATTGACCAATTTTTAAATTAAAATTTATTCTATTTTTAAATAAAGAGATTATATATATAAGAGTACTATAATATCCAAATTTTAAAAGTTTAAAAATATAAATAAATTTACTTAATTATCAATTCAAAAATTGATCATTTTAATTAAATAAATCAAACAAAGCTAGTTTTTACAAAACAAAAGGAGTAATTATCAATCTGTTATCTGTAAGCTTAGGGGTGGGCAAAAATTTTGGGGCAACCGATTTTTTGGGTGAACCAGACTGATTCGAACCGCCAGTTCGATACCAACCGATTCGACGTTTTGGGGGTCCGGTATATACCAGACCATACCGATTATACCAATTTTTATTTATAATTATTATTATTAGTATTAATAAAAAAAATAATACTAAAAATAAAATTAATAATAATAATATTCAATTTTTTTCGGTAAAAACCGGTACTAATAATAATAATATTCAATTTTTTTGGTAAAAACCGATATCGAACCGGCTAATCGGTTCGGTATACGGGTTCAACCGGTACCGATTTTGGTACTGAGTTTTTTAGAATTTTGGTACCTGTTCGGTACCAATCCGGTTCGCACCGGTTGAACACCCCTATATAAGGCTATAAAATGAATTAAGCAATTCGGGCTTGATTTGAACTCACTTGACTAAAAGTTCAATTCGACCTCGACTCAAAATATAAACGATTCAAAAGATGAGTTAAATTTAAAATTTGATAAATTACTCAAATTTCTTTAAATTATAATTTTTTATTAATACTCGAATCATATTTATTTGAAAAATTCAAATTATTCGAACTTGATTCAAAATTGTATTCGACTCAATAGCTAAACGAATCTCAATTAAATCTTATTTTATATTTGATAAATTTTATAAATTAAATTTAAATAATTTAATATCAATCGTTTACAACCTTGCCTTTGGTTATCTTATTATGTTTCGGGTATGTGCAGTTTGCCTAGGTGATTAGTAATATAAACAAGGGGAATTTACATTTCCTAGTAAATTTTTAGAAAAAATCACAACAAAAGTGTATCTAGAAAATATTTACAGAATTAATACATTTTTAACATTTTATTTACAACAAAAGTACATCTAGATTATATCTCTTATCTTCACTTTCTCTCTCCTCATCATCTTCTTCTTCCTCATCTATTTTTGTCATTGCCCTTACTTCTTCCAAATACACCTTCGCTGGTACCTAAATGTTACATCACCAGTTATTATACGTACTACTTATAAAAACATTTATCCAAGCATAACAAGTAATGTTAATTTTAGAGAGAGAAATACAAATAGAAAAAATATGAGCTAGTGAATTTGTTGTATACGTACAGATGAGATCGTCGACAAGGAAGGTGTGGTTGTTGGTCCAGAGGGTGTTGTTCACGCTGGGGTTCCATCCGCGGTTGGCTCCGACGATGTGGTCGGTGGTGGTATTAAGCTTTCAACAATGTCACTACCATGGTTGGTGCTGGTGTTTTTGGTCTCCCTTTCGCTATGTCTCAGCTTGGCTGGTACTAGTTTAGGTAACCAAACAATAGAATAGATGTAACCAAACACTAGTATGGAGGTAACCAATTCCTGAATGCGTAGTAACTAGTTTTTTCGTTTGGTAAATCTAGGTAACCAAATACTAGTATTTTTCCTCCTTTTATTTTGTCTTTGTTAATGTGAGTTTGTTAATGTGAATTTCATAATGCAGTTGGTAACCAAACCTTCATATCAAGGTAACCAAACCTTTATACCAAGGTAACCAAAACACAATTAGCAGGTTTCCAAAACGGTGCTCTGTTTTTAAAACACAATATGCAGGTTTCTGAAGGTAACTAAACACTAGTATGGAGGTAATCAATTCTTAAATGTGTAGTAACTAGTGCAATTAAGCATGTAAACAACAAAATTTACAAAAAGAGAATGACATCAAGAGCACTAAAATTAAAAAATTCAACATCCAAAAGATAGCGTCTGCAAGAGAGAATTTAGGGTCTAAGCCAATTCAGCTTGTTAAACGAGAATCATGTTGGGATAAAGGAAGTGGCGAGAGCTATTTAGAAGGAATGAGAGAGAGGAAATCTGAAGGGGAAGTTGTGGATGACCTCTTTTCTGCGTATATGAATTTGGATAACCTTGAAACATTGAACTCTTCTGGGACTGATGACAAGCAGGGTACTGAAAATCGTGAAGATTTAGATAGTAAAGCTAGTGGTACCAAGACAAACGGTGACAGCAGTGATAATGATTTAATAGGTTGGTTATTGTTTTCCTTGATTTAAGGGATAATGATTTAATAGGTTTATTCTTGTTGCACTCTTTTTGTAATTATTTGTTTAGTGTACTATTCTTGTAATTATTTTATAAAAGTTGTATACTTATGTAAGAACCCTAAACAATATAATCTATTTGGTTTTAAATTTTAAGTTAAAAAGGGCTCGTAATGGCCGAAGATCCAACTTCCGAACTTGGCCGAAGATCCAACTTCCGAACTTGGAGTTTGTAGTGGACCCAGCCCAATCCAAATGATAACACAATCTAATTCTGTCACTCATGATCCCTCTCTTTTTGTCTTTATAATTGAGTCTGGATTCAGCAAAACAAATTCAAAACAAACTACTGTACAATACTACAAAAATAGATTCTCTCTCTAGGAGGAAGGAAAGTAAAGGAAAGGACATGGCGATGGTGGTGGAGAAGGAAGCTGAATTAGGTTTCAATTACTGGTATCCAGTTCGTCGACGTTTTGGTCCAGACGCTCCTTTCTTCGCTTCTGGCAACATTGAAAGAGAACTTCTCGCCAAACAGGTTCTTTTTTTCCTTTTCCTTCTGTTGAATTGTCTTTACATTGTGACTGTATGCATATACAACATATATATATATATATATATATATATATATATATATATATATATATATATATATATATATATATATTCCTTTTTGTTCTTATTTATTCTTTACTTTTGACTATTTGTTGATCGTACGGCTCTCTGAGTGATCTGAGTTCGATTTGTATGCGTTTGATTCGAGGATTGGCTTAAATCGAGCGATTTTAACACTTCCTCCGTTCCAAAATTAGATGAAGTTACTTGTATTATGGATCGATTGAATATTTCTGCCTAGTCTTGCTGCAAATGAGAAGATTTTCTAATTGCTATTCAAATTTTTATCTACTTCTAACTCATATTGCTCTCTTATATAATAGCTTGAACAAGCCCTTAGGCCTCTTACTCAACTTGGATGTTTTTAACTACTTGATTTGCCAATATATAAGAGCTTCACAAAATTTGAATGTGTGCGGGGACTGTAGAGACTATTTTTTCTTCTGGACACAATTGGAGGTTTGAATTTAGGGAGAGATCAAATGACAGCAAATGCAATCATTTTGGGACATTAAAAAGATAAATGCTTGATTTTATATAAGTAGTGTAGGGCTATATCTAGATGTGTATTCTGATAAATGCTATATGATCCTCTTATTGTTTGATCATTTTAAGACCAAGACAGCATTGTCCTATTCAAGTAATATTTGAGTTGATCGCTTTCCCCACTAATAATAATTCTAACAAGTCTAACTGGTATTTTCTTAAACTTTATTCCCTCCGTTCCAAAATATATGGGGTCAATATTGACCTTTTGTCCAGTCAGAAGGTCCACAAAGTTTAATGCCGAAGGCTTTGGACACAAGTGGCTGAAATGTGAATCACATTACGATTGTGCATTTAAATGTATTACTCATAATTTATATAGCATTGGACACTAATTTTGTTGTATTTGTTCTATGACGTTGGATTGCTGTTGTTACTTACAGTAGTTTATAAACAATACCAATTTCTAGGAGGAGTATTACTATGTTTATTCTTCCTGAATATGCTCAGTGTGGCTGAAATATTAGCTTAGTTCCTTAAAACATAATTCTTCGCCTTTTTCTGTAAATCACATTGAAAATAGCCATCTAGCTTGGCTCAAACATATTCTTCAAATTGGCTGATCCAACTGGTTTCTAATTTGACTGCAGATCATTATGGGAACCATAGGGGACAGCATGATTCGTTGATAATGAGTACAAGACTACAAGTAGCATAGCTAAAGAGAAGGGTAAGGTAAGATGGGGTAGTAACAGGGTGAAGGCAAGCACTTGGTGATCTGAATTGTTAACTAGGATCATGGAGTATTTAATCTTGGAGATCTTCAACTATGTGCATATACTAGATTTCATATTTTATGAAAATTAGACTTCAATGTTTAAATTAATTTATTATTTAATTTCTGCCAACTGAAAATTGATGCTTAAGCATTGTACACAAAGGAAATAAATGACAGGCTGTAAAGCATTGTACACAAGGAAATAAGTACCAGGCTGTAAAGCATTGTACACAAGGAAATAAGTGACAGGCTGGAACTTGTCAAATCCAACTGAAGTAGGCTCAACAACATATGACTTTGCTTTAGTTGATTATTGTGTTATTGTCTCACATTATCTAACATCTCTCGATATGATTTTTCTCTTCAGTTGTAGTGTTTTAATGATCTATTCAATGTATGGTGTGTTGTCTCTGTGTGTGTGTGTGTGTGTGTTTGTGTCTTTCTGTGCAGAGGTGTGCTCACGTGCATGCTTGTAAACATGGATCAATGCTCGTAAACATTCTTGTAAACTGTTGCCCAAAGTTGGAGAGAAAGGGAGGATTGGGGGTGGAGAGGGAAAGGGGGAGAGAGAGAGAGTCTTCTTTTTGTGTTAGATAGTTACACTTCCTTGTGGTTCAAGGATTGCTTAATTTTGGAGAGTGCCTCAGATATGAACAATTTCAACCAATTGAACCGCAAAAGTATGTTAAAACTATTCTCCAAAGTTGTTTCTATGTAGAAGTGCAATCATCTTTTCTTTTTCGTCTAAGTGATTTGCTCCAAGTGGTTACCACTTAATTCCTGGCACATGAACAGTGCTGTTTTATCATTTTGACTACACGAATAATGTTATCATTGCTGAAAAAAATTATACTCCGTATTCTAAACTTTAACTGTTCAGGTCATGTAATTGAGGACATAGGCGCACTTACATGAAAATTATACCATAAAAGTTGCTATTGGGTCCTTTGTGAGAGCTACTTTTCTTTATTTAATTACAGTCATTCCAACTTGAATTCTGGTAAAGTGTCTATTTACTACTACATGTGCTTTTACACTTGTGGAATTTGGTCATTTGCAAATTTTGTTTTGGTTGGATTATTATATCCTCGTTCTGTTGAAATTAATTCTTTTCCCAGAGTAACTTCATCAGATCTCCTGTTTATGATGTTTTAAACTTGATTGATGATGCCAAACCTCCAAAGCTTAGTGTTCCTGATTTCGCCTGCCTGCCATGATTTTGAATTTTATTTCCTTTCAAATTTCAGGTTGCTTTGGATTTAACAGAAGATGAAAAGCAACAGGTTGTAAATATTGAAGATAAGGAGAGCAGGTATTGCTGGTTAGATGTATTTTTTCTCCTCTGTGGTCCTACTCTGTGGTTTACTGACTATATATATATAATTTATGGATCCACTATGATGTTTTCAGTTAATTTCAAAATTGACTTCTCAAGTTGAGATCCCTAGTATTACTTGTTGCTATTATGGTAGCTGGATGAGTCTTTTCGAACACTACATAATTCTAGTGGTTTTTCAGTTCTTAAAATAGTGGTAGTGGATGAGTCTTTAATACATGTTTTAGAACAAATGTTTCCTTCTAAATGACTCTCATAGTTAGTTTTTCTCACCAGGGGAGTGTTCTGCCCTATCGTTGGCTGTGGTACACATTTGAATTCAGTGGAGGAGTTTGAAGATCACTACAATGCACGGCACACTGCCTCTTGTTCAGTTTGCTCTAGAGTATACCCTACATCACGCCTGCTCAGCATACATGTTTCTGAAGTGCATGATTCTTTCTTCCAGGCAAAAGTTGCTCGTGGTTTTGCTATGGTAATTCTTTTTATATCAGCATTTTATAAGGGGTAGGATTTATCCAAACCAGGTGTATGACTAAATATGCATAAACCTCAAAATATTTTTGCACGACTCATCTGTTGTCAATCTAATCATTGGATATTTTGTTAATATTCTCATTACTAGTGCCAAATATCTAGTTAATGGACATCATAAGCATTTGATCCTTGAAATCACATTTACCGAAGATGACTGTATTTTAAAGCTAAATCTTGGCTTAGTTTATTTTGATTTGCATACAAGGTCACCAGGCAGACTAATCCAATGGTAGGATTGGCAGAAGCGAAATCCTGAAAAAGTTTTGAGAGATTTAAATGGATAATCTCCCCTTGTAATATTGATTTCTTCAAATTGAGTTGGTTTTTCGTCATTTGAGTTTATACATTGCATTTTCTGTAGTTGAAACAGTTACTTTGTAGCTATTTTACTTTTTCAATAATTGATAGAATTTTGCATGTAGAAAACAATATTGGAACATTTTCAAATGTATTAGAAGCTCATTCTGCGGTAAAAATACTTCTATCTGTTCAATCACCCGCCAGCTTTGATTGTTGATCATGTATAGAATGATAAGAATTCCATAACAACCTTATGTTTTCCTTTAGGCATCTCTAATGCTAATATTGCTATATACTTTGTTGTAACAGTATGAATGCCTTGTTGAGGGCTGTTCTATAAAGCTAAAAAGCTACAAATCTCGGCAACAACATCTGGTGGACAAGCATAAATTCCCCACTTCTTTTGAGTTCTTTAAGAAAACCCATCAATCAAAGAAACAGCGACAGAAGTCCCGACGTAAACAAGCACACAAGACAGAAGAGGCTTCAAGTGCAATGCAAGTCGAAGAAGAAACTATGAGCGGACTTATTTCAGCTGTCTCTAAATTGAGCACTTCGGATTCATGTCCTTCAACCATCAGCTTTGGTCGTCGCAACACACGTAGTCTTTCTTTTGTCCCTCGGTCTGTTCAGCATGATAAAAAGCCAGACTCTGCACCTGCAGGAATGAAGAGATAAAGATGCTTCTAGAGTAATCCGAGATCCTGGAGAGATGCACCCCAGCTTCACCTTTCTTGAAGGATAGAAGCTAAAGCCCTGACCATCTAGTTTTCCAGATATTCAAATGGCTTCAGCTGTTTTGAGAATGGTGTCTGTGAAATTGGTGGATTGAAAGTTGTTAAAATAGGTTTTGGCTGCTGTATAATATGTACGACCATTAACCGAACCCATTCGATGTGAACCATCCTGGATGTGAGGATGTACTGTTTAATCTGTCCTTATATTTAGCCAGACTGCAATAAATTTCACATCGTTCACAATAATTTCACAATAAGGGTGGGTGATAATTTTACAAGAATACGTACTGTTAGTTATAAAATTTATTATTTTAAAATTTTAAATGAATTATATTAATTTTAAATTTCAAAATGTCTCAAATTAATTTTAAAAAAATTAATAATGATCTTATAATTTTGAACTGATGAATATATATTAATCTCATCAGATTTCATATATTTTATATTTCCCATAAGTAACGTATACTAATGTTGAGTTTAAGTCTAATGGGTAATGAATATAGTTTGAGTATCTCATTTAAATTATTGAGTTGAAAATTTGCTCAACTCGTTTAAATTTCGCTAGTCGAGTCAAGTCCAATTTTTGTCGAGTCAAGCTCATGAGTAGCTCATTTCAGGCCTATTTTCTTAAATTTGTTGTTAGCTGGTGGCTTTAAACTAGGTGATATTATCTGTTTTATATGCATTATCTATGGCGTATACATCTTATTTCCATCTTATGCATCTCCAGATTTGAAATATAGATTTGGTATATAAAAAGAGTACGTCATTACATTATTTTGATTGTTGCTTTGCTAGGAGCTCAGACGTTGAAACTTGTCACTAGCAGAGACCGACATTTTATAGACACTTGTTCAATAATTCTGCTGGTGTTAATCGTCCACAAATAAAGTACTATAGTACTTTGTTTTGAATACAATTACTAACACCAAAGCTCAAAATGATTTGATTAGAATCTGTTTACTTCATTGTTCTAAAAATCTCCTCCCAGCTCCGATTAATTTTTGTCTAGGCACTAGGCGTTCTACTACCGTCTTGATTTGACTGGACGTTTAGCCACTACCTAGACAAAACTATAACTTTACTTTAAAATTTTACAATACTTGAAATGAATATTTATAATAAGCATATATAATAATAAAATAAATAAATTAGATTACCTAAAAAATACGTCTAGGTAGGCGGCCTAGGCGCCCCCTCCACCACCTAGGTTCGCCTAACTACTTTTAAAACGGCCGTTAACTTTTCTCCAGTCCTCTTCTTTACTCTTTTCTATGTTACTTCTCTTTTTATGATACTTTATGAACTGAAACTTTTGTGGGTAATTTCCCCCCAATGAACTTCCTGGAGTGAAAACACATTTGTTATTAAACTCTATGCATTATTTCCTAAATTAAACAAGCAATGTCATAAAGGGGCGGGGGCGGTTTCATTTCTGCAAGCAGTAAGCGCGATCGAATTTTGAATGGAAAAAAATCATACTCATACATACATACAGAGTTAACCGGAGAAAAAAGAACTACTCTGATAACTGTACCCACCTGAACTATAATAAATTTTAGATGGTGTTTTATTCTGTTCCAATGATTGATCAAAGTCGAGGGTTTAGAAAATGTGGAATCATACTGGTCTGCTTTGCTCCTTAGGAGTGATTTACCTTTTTGGCCTGTTAGCTTAATTTTCAACAAGACAACTTGACAGTGCATTAATTCAACTATTTAACATCTTAAATCCCTGAAACTAGTAGCCCTATAGAGCCTTCATGTGCTTTGTAAATGGGAAAGAGAAATCAGGAGTCCAATGATAATCAAATTCATCTTCCGTTTGTTTCAAGTAAAATGTTTTCTGAGAGATGTTTTTCTAATTCTCTAATATTTGGCATGGTATGGAAAATATAGTTCGGCCAACAGAAAACTCTTCTTTTATCTTAAAAAATGACTTATAGATTTGAAATTTCGAAAAATTATCCAACTCTATTTCTCAACAATAAGCTTTACTTTTCATTTTCTTTATTTGTTTCATCTTTTAGCAAATTAATTTATTTTTTTTGCTCAATTCAATTATTTTCTTCATATCTATATCTCTTATTTATCTTTAAGCTTTTAAATTTGATAATATTGCACTCCTTCAATCCTATTTCTTCAAAAAAAATCACTTAGAACAAATAATTAAAATGATAATATTTTTTATGATGCAACGTATATTAAAAAAAGACAAATTACAGTAAAAAATATTTAATTAATTCAGGTAGAAAAGATGATGATCTTTTCCATCTCATTTTTAGTTTAGCGGCAAAACAAGAAAGAACAAGCCATTTTCATTGAAAACATTTTCCAGAAATCATTTTCCGGCAAATGTTTTCCGTGAAACAAACGAATCCTCAATACCAGAGTGTGCACCAAGCTTCAAAGTGAAGCTTCACTACTCTATATCAACAATTTTTACAAGACGATGACAGACAATAAATTGAAAAGCTTGTCACAACCTTTAACAACAGGTATCCCTAGAGTTAGGGCTATAAATGATAATTGAAAAATTCGTATTCTTTCGCATTTGTATTATAAAAAAATTGAATATCCGTCACATTCGAAAAAAAACAGATATATCCATATTCTGTTTAAAGGGTGTCCGCAAATAAACGGATATAAATACGGATATAGGCGTATTCGTATCCGTTTAACATCCGACCGTAAATATATTCGACGGATAACGGATATCCGGAATTCGAATTTGGATTTGTATCTAGAATTCGTATCCAAATATATATATATATATATATATATAAAATGAGCAAAATAATTTTTTTAAGTGGTATTTCTTATATTATAATTAGTTTTCACTATCATACGAAAATTATTTTTAAAATATGTCATTTTACTTAAAAAAAAGTAGAAAATAACACTTTTATTATAATATTAATAAATTAATTTAAGTATAGTTAATAAATGTTTACTATTATAAAATTAAAATATCTAAAATGTATCATTTAACAAGTGTTATAAATATCATTTAAATATTATAATTATAGATTATAAATATTCATACATACTACAGTATTACTCCAAACACATAAAATAGACATCAACTTATTAATGGACATCTAAACTTTAATAAGTAGAGCATCATTTTGAAATTTAAAATTTCAAAAATAATAAAAACTTATTTAAATTATAATTAAGAGCATTGATTATTATATTTATTAAAAATAAATAAATTAACATTCATTTATTAATGAGCTATATTTTAAAACTTCACTTATTCTAGTTATATATAATGTTACAATATATCTAAAATATATCATTTAACAAGTATCATAAATATCATTTAAATGTTATAATTATAGATTATAAATATTCATACACACTACATTATTACTCCAAATTAATATATAAAATGAACATTTAAACATTAATAAATATAACATTCATTTTAAATTTTAAATTTCAAAAATAATAAAAACTTATTTGAATTATAATTTAAAGTATTGACTATAGTATTTATTAAAAATAAATAAATTAACATTTATTCATTAATATATATAGTTTAAATTTTAAATTGTGATTGATTATGAACGATTATTTAATTTTTTTTCTTTATTTTTTATAAATAATTTGAATGAATTTTATATTAAGTGACTAATAAATGAATCTGGATACCCGAATATTCGAATAATCTGTTTATTCGAATAAAATAAACGAAAACGAATATTATCCGTATTCGGATATTATTTCAAATACTAGATACGGATAGCATTTTTAAAATCCGCCAAATACCGGATACGAATACGAATAGAAAATTAATTTTTTAGATACAGAAATAGATACAACTGCATTGGAATTTGTTTTAATTCGTTTACACCCTGCCTAGAATTACATATTCGCGTGACTTGCACCATCAGCAATTTGCTTTGTTATCTGTAGTATCAGTTGCTGAAGCCAATATTAGCTTAGGTTGAGTAACAATGCCCTCCTTTCTTGCTTTCCTGTGCTCACGCTGAAGTCTGAAGGATTCTCTTTTCCTTGCTCTGTAACTGTTGGGGTTTACAGGTTGCACTACACGAGGATAAACACTCACCTGGTTACAAAAAGCAACAATCTTGTTAGGGAACTGTGCCTGAAGCAATAATTGAAAGGTTTCTAGAAATTCAAGTTCACCTGTTTTCTGTCAGGCCCAAACTTCTCAAATTTGACCAATCCATCAATCAGAGAGAAGATGGTGTGATCTTTGCCAAGCCCAACATTCTTCCCTGGATGGAACTGAAAGTACCAAGGCTAGAAAAATCATTAGCTGGATAATAAAGCAACACACTGTACTTTTGTACAGTCCGTAACAGTGATTCACAAGTCGTAACAAAACATTTCACATCACACTAATAAACGAGGTGGTAGATCTCACTCAAACCGCTAAGAGAAACATTCGAGAGAGTTGGCATAAACTCCTGAAGTGCAGTACACAAATACTGGAAGGCAAGATAAACCTTAAACCCATAGTTCAGCAAGAAATACATACAGTTCACCATAAACCCACAGTTCAGTTAGAATTGCAGTTTCCACACAACATGCAATGCTTTCTCAAAGCATTATGCTTCATTCACCTTGTCTGCTTGAACCCACTTCCTTGGTATCAACAACTAATATTCTAGTTCACTTGATTAAAATTCAAGGTTGTCACTGTCCCTCACAGCAGCAGTTAAAGTCTGATTGTTTCATACATGTTCATTTTCACAAAACATCTTGATGACTTCACAATATTGTCTGTCACCAAGACTAATATAAACTAAACTGTGCAGGAAACATAACCAACCACATGGATCAGTGGGCAGCTCTTACAGCTTGCAACCAACAGTCACTAATAATGAACTTTTGAAAAGAAAAGTTCAGCAGAGTCCTATGGGCTACTAATTAGCCGCAGCACTCAAAGTTACTCTTTCGATAGAAGGTAAGAGCAACATATGATCCTCAATGTTCGACTATAACCAAAAAGTTATTCATAAAAGACACTCTCCTAAGAGCAATGCACAAAATGCTAGATCACATTTTCTACCTCTTATATAGGTAATAATGGAACTAACCTAAACTTAAACTGCCTTGAGCACACATGGTTTTAAAGATATAAACAAATGAGTGGGCAAGGTAAGAATGAAAAGGCAACTTCGCAGCTCATTCATTGGCTATCTACTAAGAAGAATTTTAACATTTAAGAAGGGGCAGAGTCATATGTACCATAAGAAACATTTAGCAATGGCTATCATATCTTTGGCAAATTCCTTTTTTACTAGTATTACATGTATTATTTTCTAGTAAAGCAGGTCTCAAATTTTATCAATATAGAATTCCATACTTGCCCCTCATATCATAGCAAACATCTATAAACTTTTCCCCCTATTGCTAGCATTCCATACTTTTCCCCTCTTAAAAGTTGAATCCTGGCTTATACACATGGAACCTAACATACCTTCAAAGGACTTAACATTCTGCAATTGTTTAGTTCTTCTAAGTTTAACCAGAATGGCATGCCCAAGTCCAAACACATTTATTACCAAAAATATACACGTGCAACCCAGCCTTGTTCAGATAACAGGAAAGAAGCTGGTCTTAAACATCAAATGCCATAATATTCCGAAGTTGAATAATACATGAGCCCAAAGATATTGCACAACCTGACAATAAAAGAGATAGTAGCAACTACACGGTTTCTATGCACATATCTATATAATGTATCTATATTCTAATTTAACAAAGTATTCCAACCAAACCTCTGTTTTCAACTGTCAACATGACTATTATGGTGACTTGGAAGAATAGCATAAAATTGTCATCTGTTTAACCTGAACTGGCTACCAAAATTGTTATTTGAGTGAGGAAGAAAAGTTAGGGAAAGAGAGATATTCTTATTTCTTTATGATTGGCACGTCAATTACTGTTGGGTTGACATTTCTTAATCTTTTTAAAGAAACACAATTATTAAGTATTTTCCATTGGTGATCTGTTGTAATGTAACAGTGAGCAGCAGCAGTTCCAGATTGAGTTTCTTGGTAACAGGAAGAATGTTAGTCTCTGAGGCACACCAATGACATTAGCAGTTCTTACAAAAATGAACTCAAGTCAATATGTATTTGTCATACAGTGGCACTGGGAACTAATATGCTCTTATTAGACAAATATTAAATATTTTAATATATCTCGAATCAACTGCAGATGAACCAACCAATATTTTAAATTTGTAATCAAATACTCCATAATTTAACACTGCTAATATTCATGTCACTCTGAAAATGCAGGGGAAAGATAATAAATATTTTGAACACAAATTAAATTATAAACACTTAAAATACTTTTTAAAATTCTAAGGTCAAGTTTTTAACTGTATGGTTAGAATTTTGAGTAATGGAATATACAGTTGTTTTCCTATATTTCCTTACCTTTACTTTACTTTGCTCTTTCCTAATTCCACACAAAGCCTAAAGTTTCAACTACATTTTGCTCAAATGGTACAAACAGACAAATTCAGTCAATAAACGCAACCACTAAACTCAGTAATAGCATGTTTTCGAAATTGATATAGATGTCTGTGTAATTAACCATGAAAATTCTAACTTCAATCTTAAAAGTGAGGTTTATTAAGAACTCACTAATTGAGACAAAATATACCTTGGTTCCGCGCTGGCGAACAATAATGGCACCAGGCTTGGCGACTTGATCACCATAAATCTTGACTCCAAGCCTTTTACCAGCAGAATCTCGGCCATTTTTGGTACTTCCGGCCCCTTTCTTATGCGCAGACTCAATCGTCAGCGGACAATTCAATGGAAACGAGACTGATACTTTGTGGCCAACGTGAATCGATCCAAAGTCTCCTTTAAAGCAAGAAGATGATGAGCTTGAACCTAACGACAGTCCTTTAAATGCTCCAACTAAGCTTAAACTCATGGCAGCCGCTGCCATTACTCTGCAAAACCTAACAAAACAAATTAAACAACCAAATAGAATAGAGTATGTGCAATTAGATACAATGGTTTTTGTTAGGGTTGTTGGGCTTACTCGGAGAGAAATCTAGTGTTTTGTGTCACTGAGAATGAGAAAGTAGAGAGAGAGAGAGAGATTGGGGGGTTAAAACTTAAAACCTTATCCTTGTTGATATCGAGTAAAGTTCTCATGTATAAACGTTCACCAGAGTACTGTGAAAATTATAATTTTTCTCTAATATATTATTTATATGATTTTAACAATTTTATTAATAATAATTAAAATATATTAATAGATAGTTAAGGATATTAAAATTAATTTTATTTAAAATTATAATAATTTAATAATTAAAAAAATTTAATCATTAAAATTTTGATAAAAAATACACATCTTCATCAAATTTTACAAAAGTGTCGAATTACTTTCGTTTATGAAATAATTATACAACTTAATATGATAAATGTGCATGGGAGGTGAGAGACATGTTACATTTTGCGTGAGACGTTTATTATAATAACAGTATTTTAAAAAATTATAATTTTTTTTTTGCATATAATATGAGAGTGTATTTAAATATATAAAATAATATCATTTTTAAATTATAGTTCATGAAATTATATGGAGTGTTGCACACTTCTTCTTTTTGTCTAAATTAATTGATTGATGTTAATTTTAATTAAACTATTTAAAATAATAAAAATATAGAGCATTGAATAACATTGGAGAGAAAGTGTATAAAAAGGGGAGCCAAATCCCATATTTCGCACCTAAATAAATTTTAATTATTTTTAAAATATTTTATGATATTGGTACTTTTTAACAAGATCAATTATTTAATTGAATCCCACAGTCTTGCATGCGTGGGATAATTTGTGAAAATATTAAAAGTTAATTATCAAAAAAAATCCACAAACTAATTAAGTGGTCGAAAAATTACACTATATAACTATAAGTACATGATCTGAAAATTAGTAAATGTCTTGCAAATTAGTGTCTACTGTAAAATAATTAAAATAGAAATATTATTTTATTTTGATTTTAAAGTATTATTTATTTAATTAAAATAAATATGCATTCAAGAACTTGTTAATTACACTTATTTTGGACAACATAATATATATATAACGTTGGCCGAAATCATCGGGTCGGCCAGCCCAAAACGTGTCACCAATGGAGAGCCTAAATTATGCTGGAATAAAATATGTTTGATCAAGTAAATACTAAAAATAATAACACAATGATTTACGTGGAAATCCAATACGGGAAAAATCACGGATGATATGCCAGAAATCCACTAGAATAATATAGGAAGTGTTACAATACAACGATTTGTAACGAGACAACAATCTTTCTTCATACACGTGGTGTATATGTCTACCCTCCGATATACACCGACGTGTATAAATTGCTCTTGTTGTACTCGCTGTATACTACTATAACTGCGCGCATAATGGTGTGCGCCGGAGTATGATCTCAATAGTGTATTCCGGTCTACTATTCGATGTAAAATGGAGAAGATGATCCATTCTCTCTCCTCTTGTGTTGCTTCTTAAAAGTTCTGATGATAGCCTCCTCTCTCCCCGTGATATGTCTACTTCTCCTTTTTTTGATGTTGCGTGGTCCCAATGCTCATGTTTGACTATTACCAAGATATTTCAGACAATGCCTACTGCCCCAAGAAAACTCATTAAGTGCCTCTGCCCTTTCCCTCTCCAGAAATATAACTTTATAAATAGTCCAATGGTGAGTCATCACACACTCCCCCACATATGCACTAGTGAACGTAGGTATGACTGTACCATACCTACGCCTAGTCTTGCTTTATCAGATATTTAAATGATGAGTCATAGTCCAAATATCTAATCCCAACAATAACTTTATAAATAGTCCAATGGTGAGTCATCACACACTCCCCCACATATGCACTAGTGAACGTAGGTATGACTGTACCATACCTACGCCTAGTCTTGCTTTATCAGATATTTAAATGATGAATCATGGTCTAAATATCTAATCCCAACATATATATATATAATAAATTACACACGCAATTAACGTGCTCAAATGGATTAATAATGTTATATTTATGATCAATTTTTTTATTAAAAAAAAAAAAATCAACCGTAAAGATAAACGAAAATGGAATTAAAGGAGGGGCACTAAAAAATTGATGTGTTTTGATGGTACAGAAACCTAGATCTTAAAATACTAAACAAAACAAAAATTGAGCTTTTAAAAACTATATTATTTTTTAAATATTATGATTAAGATTTTGCACATATCAAAATTATACAAAAATTACTAGATATTCTTATTCTTTTAATGTTTTTTTTAATCCT
The DNA here is from genome assembly GCA_947179155.2 of Hedera helix. NCBI lineage: Eukaryota > Viridiplantae > Streptophyta > Magnoliopsida > Apiales > Araliaceae > Hedera > Hedera helix. The sequence goes on from OX359275.1 coordinate 34,989,620, forward strand.
CACAGTGAAGATTATTTAATTTAATCTTAAACACAACAATTTTTTAATTTGAGCTCATAAATATACTTAATGAACCAAAGAGTTTTAACCTAATGATTATTTCACCTCGTGTAAGACGAGAGTTCAAACATTCACGGTGATAAAGTAACGTCTGTAATGTATAGTTTAAATTCTGATTTAAATTATAAAAAAAAATACTTAATTTTAACCGTCCTTTTGCGGTTTTTTTTTTTTTTTTTGTCTGAATACTAAAGTGAAAATCCACATAATCTTCCCTTCTTCGCAAGTTTCGCATCCCCAAACCAAAAAAAGAAGGAAATCTATGCATTAGCCACCCCATAATTAATAATAATAAACCAGACAAAGAGAAGAGTTATGAAAGGCCTACTACCATTGAAAAATCTTAATCGCAGAAGCAGCAATGCCTTCTTGGAGAAGCGATTACTCATCGCCGCCGTGATCGCCGTCATAATAACCGGCTTTCTCACCATCGCAAAATTCACCCAGATCACCCCCTCCGCCACCTCTTTACTCTGCTCCTTCGCCCGCCCCAACTCCGAACCAACCACCCCGATCCAGCTCGACGCGATCCTTCATTACGCCACGTCATCCCTGGTCCCACAGCAAAACATCGCCGAGATCACCGTCTCCTTCAACGTCCTCCGCTCCCTCGCCCCTTGCAATTTCCTCGTCTACGGCCTCGGCCACGACTCTCTTATGTGGGCCTCTTTCAACCCACGTGGCAGCACCATATTCCTCGAGGAGGACATCAAGTGGGTCCACAAGACTCTCAAGGACGCTCCCCTCCTGCGCGTGCACGCCATTCGCTACGAGACCCGCCTCTCCGACGCCGACGACCTCCTCTCCTCCTACAAGCACGTGAAGCAGTGCCTTCCGCCGGCCGTGTGGCTGCGCGGTAACAGCCGGTGCAGGTTAGCGCTGAGCGAGCTACCGGAGGAGGTTTACCGGAAGGAATGGGACGCCATAATGATTGACGCGCCGAGGGGGTATTTTGCAGCGGCGCCAGGGAGGATGTCGGTGATATTCTCGGCGGCGGTGATGGCGAGGACGAGAAAGCGGCCAGGGGTGACGCACGTGTTTCTTCATGACGTAAATAGGAATGTTGAGAAGGCTTTTGCGGAAGAGTTTTTGTGCAAAAAGTATTTGGTGAAGGCCGAAGGTAGGCTTTGGCATTTTGTGATTCCGCCGGCCAAAATGAACGATCGTAGCACCTCTTTTTGCTAATTTCTAAGCTGGAAATTTTGGGTTTCATTCTTCCATTTTTAGAGTTAAATAACAGCACTATATCTTTCTCGATTTACTTTTGAAAAAGGAGATAGATTGATTGTTCCTCGAGTCTCCTTTCTACATACGTTTACAACTAAATCTAAAGAAATCTAGTGTTACCTCCATTTTAATTTAATTTAATTTTTTTTCCATTTATATTTTGGCAATTGATTTTGTTATGGTAAAAAAGTTGGAGTCATAGCAAATTTACATGTAAGGACACATTTATACAACATCAACCACCTAAATTTAGTGTTGTTGACATTAATAGAATAAAAATAATATAGTTAGAACAAATATATATTTAATGATATTTTTATAATTATTTTAATAACACTTATTATTATGATAATATTATATTTGTTCAGGCTAAAATTAGAAATATATATATATTTTTCTTAGACTAAAGAGTGAAATGAAGTTTCTAAACAAATATTTTCCAAAATGTAGCCTATATAGTTAAACATGACATCAGTATCCCAAAACGCCTACTTCTTTTAATCATGCTCATTTACACAGGTGCAATGAAGGTTGTTTCAGATGTATTGGTGTTTTAAACGCATAATGCAGTGTGTCATGTCTAGAACATGCAAGGGATACCTTAATTACTTATCTCCTCGTTTACTTAACAAAAGACAGAGCCAAGAGAAAAACTCAAAAAGCGAACCCAAGCCCCTTCTGTCTAAAGGCTGGTTAATAAGTAAATATATATATATATATATATATATATATATAATCTGGCGTCTTAGACCAACTCGGCCATCTCAACTCTTTTCTTTTTTGCTCTTAGTCATCTAACCTGAGTAAAAAAAAATTCAGATAAACTGGGCTATTTTATATTTCACGTGACAAGTGCACAACACATTAGTTGGTTAAGCAAGTAACATATATATTTTTGCCTAACATTTAATATTATTTATTTTTTCATAATTAATTGTAAATTTTTAGTCAAGTTTAGCGAGCACTTGCTCACGAGTGATTAGCTAACAGAGTCGGAACTTTTTCTCATGTTCGGCTCATTTAAATTCTTTGAATCGAGTTTTTATCAGTTTATGCGGCACATAATAACTTTAACTCATCTGCATGCTTATCACATGACTTCGCAACTTCGTAATTTCTTATCATATGAACACTGAGACCACCTCTTCCGGAAATCATTTGCTTCGAGTAGAGTTTGTTCAATGGAATTTCAGGAATCTGGCCGCCATGCATCAACAACTTAAGAAGCTCAAGATTTAAGCACAAATTAAATACATTTGTTTCGAATATTTCTTCCTACTCGTTCTTTGATATTCATTGAAAAAACAAAACCAGCCAATATTTACCTGACATTTTCTCTCAACTCCCGAAGTCCAAACGCCCTCTACATGCCAGCTACAGGTCTACAGCTTGCTAATTGTTTTGGCTGATCACACATACAGTCCAATTGCTGATTGATCAAAGCTTTTTTCTCCATTTTTTGCTCTCACAACTTGATCAGAATTATCATGCGAAAAGAATTCAATCATTGTAGAGACTTTCAAATGGACGATTTAGAAAGTGTCGACAATAAATAAATAAATATAAAAAATAAAAACACAGTAAAAATCCATTGCCATGGATCCATAGAACCACCTCTACTTCGGGACAAAGTAACATTAGAGTTTGCTAAGAAAAACAGGGGGATTGATGAATAATATAGCCCAACAAGCTACCTTGGTGTATATACAGGTGTTACCCTCCTTCGAGCAATAACCTGGATCTCTTCAGCTGACAAAAGTGAAGCCTCGCCGTCAAAATTAGCCATCTCCATCTGTTGATGCAACTGCAGCCGAAACAAGATCTCCTTTAAACTATATAAGAAAAAGAAATACAGAAATGTTGTAAGACTGGATGTGGAGAGAGGCTATCTTTTTGACGGATCTATTAGACTGGGGTACAACAACACCACCAAGAAGTTGGGTCTTAGTCCATTATTGACCAGAAAGTATTCGTTAATGGAGATTGTATAATGATAGTGTATATCTCTTTCATCACCTATCATGCGATGAGAGATGGAGACACCGTTAAAACAATTATATTTTGAATATTACTAGTCTACTAGCGCTGTGCTGCAATCGTTGAACTCATCTTTCCAAACACTATAATGACCCATGGTTCAGACAGCTCAATAGAGCTCAAATGAGTGATTATTTTTCTTTGATTATCCAGGAGGTGCACCAGCTAGAAGACTTCAGCTGCAATATAGGCAAGGGCTCACTTACACCGTTGTATGTACTCCACGTTCTTTCTGCCCATAGCGGCTACATTCCATGTGTCCAAACGATTAAAGTAAATTATGTCCAGGTAATAAATTACGGAACAGTGTTTTTACCAGTCTAACTGATGCTAATAAGTGTGTTTACCAAACCAAAGAGATGATTCCTGCTCTGATCTGATCTAACTAGTCTCTTAACAATATCCAGAACATTCAGAAACTATATGACAACATTCAGCAAAGACAATCTCCATCTCTGGAGATTCATAGCATCAATATCCCATGTGGCGTGTGGATTTAAGAAGCATAAATGCAGTTACCTTTTCAAGGATTGCAGACTGGTCGTCTGGATGAAAGTTGTGCACGTGCTTTAGCATCTCTAGTTGCTGCAAACCAAGAATTTTCATATCATTTATTTTATCTAATCATAATTAACTTTATTAAAATCAATGATTTGTACCTCTTCGTGCAGCATTTGTTGCATTTGCATCCTTTCAGCAAATTTATCTGGTCCAAGTTCGGCTTCCTCACATGCCATCTCTTCCCTTTAATTTACATATAATTAGTATCATTAGTATCCCATGCACGAGATTACATAGTCTCGGATTTTTACATATCTAAGAAAACTTCTTAGATACACACCTAGTAAAAGGAGTTCTTATCAATTATCAATGGCCACGAACACTAATGCCCATATATAAGGAAAACAAGTATTTGTTAAACACAAGGATTAAAAAGTGAAAGGGGTGGGGGAGGAGAGAGGTAGTGGATGGTGAATATTTGTGCACAACTTCACTAAAAAATAAACCACCAGCGTGGTGTTCATTATTTGATTTATTATGTATGATTGTGATAAAAAGAAATCACTGAATTATGGGAATAGGTCTCTTGGCTAATTATACCATAAAATAGTAAAAACAAGACAGTAGCAGAACAAGACAAAGACAACTGAAAGTGCGGTGAATATTTGTGCACAACTTCACTAAAAAATATACCACCAGCATGGTGTTCATTATTTGATTTATTATGTATGATTGTGATAAGGTCTCTTGGCTAATTATACCATGAAATAGTAAAAACAAGACAGTAGCAGAACAAGACAAAGACAACTGAAAGTGCGAAGCATAATTTTTGCCAAGCAAAAATTATGGCATGTGAGTGAAATAAATTCAGCTCCCTCTGAATCCATAATATATATATATATATATATATATATATATATATATATATATATATATCAGATTTTGAATAATTTAACATTGAATTTCCAATTTGAATTCAACTTATCAGTCTGTAAAGCTGAACAAAAATGGCGACCAGCAAGGCAGTAATGTAAAGAATTTTGAATATACCAAAGAAACAAATTCGGTATGCTCGGTTTTTACATAGCATTTGACATTAATTCATTCAATCTATTGTGGTAAAGGAACAAGTAAAGGCAACTAAGGCATCCCAACTGGCAGCCAAACCATGCGTGAAACAAGCCTTTTAGATTCAGAAAATTGCTAGATAGATAGAGAGAGGAGAGAGAGAGAGAGAGAGAGAGATGAAGGGAACACATGAAGCAAATACAAAATAAATTCCTTTGAATCAGCAAACTTAATTCTCCATACTTAAAGAAAGGTGGAAAATTGAGTTTTGAGCTTTTCTTGATGAATGTAAAGACTTAAGGAAACAGCAGGGTAAGTGTCAAAACTATTTATTAGGAAAATGATATTGAAAATGAGGTGTCAGTCTTCATGCTTCACATAAATGAAGTTTTGAGTTTCGTTTGAAAAGATGAAAGTTAAGCCGTCCTCTTCATTGACCACAGTAAATGCAATACTATCACAGACCTCACAGTTATGCTCCATCTTTAGTAAATTATATGGAAGCTCTGAATTACCATAAAACAAACAAATTCAGACACATGCAACTCAAACAGATACAAAAAAATGGGGGAGGGAAATTGAGACTGTACTTTGCAACAAATCCATAAAAATGAATCATGAAATCCTGATCATTCTCGTAGGCCATGTTTACTTTTCCCAAGCAACCTAGCCCAAACCTTGGCTCTGAAGTGACAAGGAGAGAGAATAATTGAAGGCCATGCTAACTATCTGTTCAAGTGATGCTACAACATAGCATGTCAAGAAATCTTCAATGAAGGATACATACTGCAAATTGCAAACAATAACAAGAAGAAAATTACTAAGGTTGTCGCTCAAATTTGGCTCATTCATTATCTAGAACAACCACCAAGCTCACAAGGAAACTAGTTATCAAATTTAAAGAAGGGGTTTGGAATGTGGATCCAGGAGAACACTGAACATAAGCAAATGTTTATTTTATAGTATGTTTTTCGGCTTCATTTATACTCCCAATGGATTCATCAAGTGAGAAAATAACAATTTCAAACAGTGCATTGTCAAGAAATGGATCATAGTTAAATTAGCGTTTCAAGTGAGTCCCAGTAAAGTCACAATCTTCTACACATCTAGCAGAACAAAAGAAAGTGACATTTTCTACGCGAATGTCCAAATTAAATCAACTTGAAGCACTCTCCAACTTAAAGCCTCCTAGATCCACTAATCTATAGCTGAGCAACACAGTTTCGCCACAAGGAGAAATACAAGTTCCTTAAAGAGGTCTATAAAGGAAGTAAAATAATCTACGAAAGCAAACCTGCCTCTAAATTTTTTACAATGTTTGCTGCAGGCATCTGTGCTTGTGTATCATAACATAATCATAACCACTAAAAGCCTTTCCTTTCTCTAGTCAAAGAGTGGCTTATATGGTCATGGGAGATAAATCCAAAATAACATTTTAATCAACAATTCTAACCTATATAATAAACAAATATAATATTTAGAGAAAATGCTTACCAACTCCCATCTCTGAAAGTATTTCCTTCTGAATTGCAGTGGTTACAGCAACAGCTTCCTGCATATATTAGCGTTAAATGTTTACGAGATTATTGTAATAAGACCACGTTGGGGCAAAACACTCGACGAACACTATGGAGTACAGTTGGCCTTTTGTCAATAGTCTGGTCTTTTAAAAAAAAAGTACATATAAGTCTAATATAGTGCATCAATAAACCACAAAAATCTTTCGAGCTAATAGCGTTTGAGATGCAACACTTTATCAAAATGCATATAGGCAAAAAAGATGCAACTATATATGACCCCGCCAACCTCTCCCCCCCCACCCACCCCCCAGAAAAAACAAAAAAACCCAAAAAAAATAATAATAATATTAATAATAAATAAATAATGCAGCTATAGACACTATAAAAATTGATAATTACTATCTTCGTTTCGTATAGTCACACAAGACTCCCTGGTAAAGTGCCTAAGATGGAGACTTCTAGCAGCCAATTTCCATTTCTTATCTCACAGTTCCCATATGAACTCCAGCAGGCACTTTAGTAACATTAAGTTACAAAAAATTACATCACGGTTGAATTGAGAACAAGAAGACCAGCTACTCAAATGAAATTAACAAATAAAGAAGAAAAACATGCAACAATGAGGAATATATCTTTAACGAATTAAGTGGTTAAAGGAAGTAAAATTAGCATACATAACTAGTGAACGAGCCAAAAATAAATAAATTCGAGAGCAATCCAAAAAAAATAAAGTAAGAAATTCTTGCCTGGTTGTCGTTTACAGCATCTGCAATCCGTTTCTTCACATCTGACAGATTATTCGATAAATCTCAACATTTATTGGAAAAAAATGAAAAGCATATGCACAAATCAGAGAAAGAGGGAGGAATAATAGTTACCAGGTTGAGAGGTAAGATCAGAGAAGCGATAAAAGAGATGAAGTAACTGCTCCCTTGACAACATCCCCGAACTCTGGTATTCCGATTGTGAGCTAGACATTTCTCTCTCTCTTTCTCTCCCTATATACGCAATATGTATAGGCTCTTCGAGTTCTTATAAAATATGGTTCCCATTTGGCGTCTCCGGGCGACCGATGGCCGCCCTTCCCTCGTCTGTCTACCCGTTTATTAAGTTCAGAGAAGAAAAAAGCCATCACGAAAAATTTGAGAAAATTGGTTATTTGGTAGTTGACGTAACTTGTCCTGCTAAACGTTGTCGTTTATAAGACCACTTCTTTTAAGGTCACCTACACTGCTACAATATGGCACGCTAAGAAGTGACCGGGCGTTTGGGAATGATTTTTTTTTTTATTTAAAATTAAAATTTTAATAAATTTATAAATTAATATTTTAATAAATTTATAATTTAAAATGTTTGATATTATTTTTATTTATAAATTAAAAATTATAAGTAATAATTATAAACGTGTTTGGTTAATAATAATTTATAAATTAAATAAAATATAAAAATTATTAAAATGTCATTTAATGAAAATAATATTAAAAAAATAAAAGAGAATATTTCTGTCATTTCATTTGAGTTGATCAAATGAAATATAACTCATTTTTTTTAAACAACAAAAACTTACTCTCTTTTTTTTGACTTTTTTTTAACTTATAAATAAAAAATCATTCCTGAACAATTTTCTTAACTTAACTACTTATAAATTCAATTAACCAACTTATAAATACTTGCCGAACATGCTCTAACTAAAAGACAGTATTGATAATGAGGAAATTGAGATCATGATAATTACAATAGGATAACTAATATATGTATACATATATATATAATGCATATGTTCGTTTAATTGGAAATTAATTAGTTAAATTTTTTAACTTTCAAAACTTTTAATGAAGCGTATTTTAGTTATAGTTTATACCAATAATATATACAAAGAGCAAAATAGCTATAATATTCTACCAACTTTTAAAAAAAATAACTTATTATATAAATATTTATAATATCTACTGATTATTATTACGTTTAAATCAAGCCTTTAACGACCCCTTATAAGAGATGACGAATTGAATATGCGAAAGAACAAATTTTAATTTTTGACTTTTTTTTTAACTGTTTCAAAAAAAATATTATTATAAGGTTTGGCATCTTCCACCAAAATGAGAATTCATATATTTCCATCCTGCTTAGTGCTTACAAAATTAAACTACTACAATAGATTATCCCACAAAAACAGAAGAATATAAAATGTTGTACAAAAGAAAACAAGCAACATATTATATATTTAGTCCATTATTACTACCTGGTACATAAAATAAACAAACAAATTAGAAACAAACCACCCCATATATCAAAAAACTATTAGATAATACATCAGTCCTAAAGTAGACAATCAGCCATAGTTCAGAAATCCTCATCCAGCTTAAACACATGGTTCTCACCATTTCCATTGATGCTAGACATTACAGAAGCCTTCTGATACTCACCAACTCTCTTCTCAAAGAAATTGGTCTTCCCCTGTAAAGAAATCAGCTCCATCCAATCAAATGGGTTTTGAACATTATACAATTTCGAACAACCCAATGCACCCAACAGCCTATCAGCCACAAATTTTATGTACTGGCTCATCAGATCACCGTTCATTCCTACTAGGGCGCACGGTAACGCGTCGCACACGAACTCCCTCTCTATCTCCACCGCGTCAGCGACGATTCCCTTAACTCGCTCCTCACTCAGCTTCATCCTCAGTAAATCGTACAGCATACACGCGAAATCACAGTGTAGGCCTTCATCTCGCGAGATTAACTCGTTTGAGAAGGTTAATCCGGGCATTAACCCGCGCTTTTTCAGCCAAAATATCGCGCAGAAGCTACCGGAGAACAAAATACCTTCCACGCAGGCGAAGGCAACAATTCTCTCCGCGAACGATTCTCCGCCGTCAATCCACCTGAGGGCCCACTTGGCTTTCTTCTCAACGCAAGGGATTGTCTCTATTGCGCGAAATAGTCTGCTCTTCTCGTTCGAATCCTTGATGTAGGATTCGAGCAACAGACTGTACATCTCAGAGTGGATGTTCTCGATGGCGATTTGGAAGCCGTAGAAGGCACGCGCCTCCGCGACCTGGACCTCCTTCATGAACCGGCCAGCGAGATTTTCCAAAACGATGCCGTCTGAAGCGGCAAAGAAGGCGAGCACGTAGGTAATGAAGTGCTTCTCATCAGGAGTTAGGGTTTCCCAGTGAACGTTATCCTGTGAGAGATCTACTTCTTCGGCGGTCCAGAAAGATGCCTCAGCTTTCTTGTACATTTCCCATATTTGGGGGTACTGAATTGGGAACATACAGAATCGATCTGGGTTTGGGGCGAGCAAAGGCTCTTCTGGAATTGCTGGCATTTTGGGGGGAAATTGAACGATTGGACTTGGATTGGGAGAGATGAAAGAAAGGAAGGTGGGATTTAGGGATTGGAGTAGGGGATATAAGGGGGTTATATATGGTGAAGGGGGGAGGTTTGAATTGAACGAAAGAGAGTTGGAGCGGGTGATTTTGAAATTTTCGATGAGAAGCTTGCGCGATAATGAACTTGGAGCGAGGGCTAATCTTGGATATTCAGAAGAAATATCCGGGAATTTTTTTAATTTCCCGCGTCAGCAATTTGTCCAGATTACCAGCATAGCCTTCTCCTCAACCATAATAATAAAAAATATTTACACAATCTATTTTTATTAATTTTTGAAATATATCATTATATTTGTTCTCAAGAATAATCAACACATATTTATCGCAATATTAATATATAAAAGGACTCCATTTAATATGAATTAATGGCTTTCTTAGAAAATGACTAAAAAAGATTTGAATAACTTGTAAGAAATGAAAAGTTTTGAATTTTCATGTCTTATTGCCAAATATTAATAGTTTCACTAATAATAGTAGTAATTTTGACGGTTGTGATTTCATGTGTTTTTGCATTATATGAGAATCTCCGCCTCGAAAAGTATTACATATGATTTTAAGTTTTTTACTAATCTACTAAAAATCTTGCGATAAATAAAAAATTGTGTAATTTTAAAATTCAAATGGTTGTTAAAGAAATTGAATTTTGGCTCCACTATTGTAGGAGTAAGGACTCTTTTGTTTGTAACTTTCAATGTGGTCCTTGTCAATCCCTAAAATTGTAGTATCCAAAATCCTATCTTTATAAATTAGTATATCTTAAGCTTGCGAGGTAAGTTGGGTAAGTAAATAGGGATAGTATAGTAATTATCAATTGGAATTTGAATTTTGGTGGGCGTCCATTTTGGCGCCACTATTACAGCTGGAATATCTTTGTTTCAAACTTTCAAACCGAACGTTGGCCAAGGGTGCTTTTACACATGAGGCAATTGCCTAGTCTAGTTAGCATTTGTCACTTGCGCTAATCATGGTTTACGTGTATCCAGGCCATAATAGAAAAAATTATGAACTACTACTTTCGTTTTAAATTAATATTAATTTTTAATATTTTTAAATTTAAAATTAAAATAAATTCGTTTAATTTATGTTAATATAATTATAAATATTTTAAATTATTTAAAAAGTAGAACTAATTACAAAATTTATTATTTTGAAAACTTTAGTGAATCATGTCTATTTTAAATTTAAAAACACTTTAAATTAACTTTTAAAGAATCAATACTGATCTTATAATTCGAAACAGAGATTTTTTTTTATATGTTACGATGTGAGACTATAGTGTTACAAATTAAATCCCTCCACTTAAATATTTGAAGTTCCGTTAGGGTGAATACATGTGAGACTACAGTGTTACAAATTAATTCTCCCTACTTAAATACTTGACGTTTTGGTTAGGTCGAACACATAATTACACAAAACAAAAAAACTTTACTCGTCATGGAATAATACTAGTGGCTTAGGTGCCTTCGCATCTCCATCTCTGACAATTCGATCGAACATATACATCTAATTATTCTATATGTTATGATGTGAGACTAAAATGTTACAAATTAACTCCATTCAATTACATACTTGACAAATACATAATCATAGAAAACCTAAAAAATTTACCTGTCGCTATCTCAATAATATTTTTTAGATTATCTTTACTCACCACAAACTTATCCAAAATATTATAATTGAATGTATTAATAGTAATACTTTAGTTTTTATATATATATATATATTTAATTATCTGACATGTTATGATGTGTGACTAAAGTGTTACTGTTATGATATACATTTAATTGAAGCATGGGTCATTAATTATGGAAAAATTATTCCATACTTCTCGAGCATGATGAATAATATGCTTCACTCTTCACATGCACGTGGGGCCCTCTGTGGTAGAGCCTATAGGGAGCTCACATATATGTGAGAGGAGTAACAAACTATTCATCATGCTCTAGGAGCATGAAATAATTTTTTCTAATTATGTGACGTTCAATTACGTGGCATCCCTAATTTCAGTGACCTCATAAATCCAATTCGAGATTTATTAATCAACTTAACATTAATGTTAGGAAATTGATATTTTTACAAGATTTTTCTTACATGAATAATAAAGAGAGTCCACCTCATATGAGTAAAATATTATAAAAATATCAATTTTTCTTATAAAAATATCAATTTTCTAATTTCACTTATGCAGCACTCATCATCATGGAGCTCTTTCATTACGGCATTACCCATTCGCATCACGATTTCTATCCTTTTTACGGTCTGTATTCTTCTCTATCGTCTTTAATTATGTTAAAATAATATATAACAATATAAATTATCATCATTTATATATTATTTTTGTAAACAAATATGATCTTAAAGATAATCACAAAATGAAAATACATTTTAAATATTCATAAAATTTATAAATAAGAACATTATTAACTTAAGGGAGTAATTAATATTTAATAGCATTATTAACTTATAAACTGTTAAAAACTTTTAAAATGTGAGTTCATTTGGATATTAACATCTGAATTATTGGAGCTTAATTTTATTAGTAGTTGCATAAGAATTCATCAGGAGCGTGTTGCTGATCAACTCGTAGTAACCGATTTTATGTTTAATAACAAACCAACCAACAAGCAAATCAAGGTAGAAGTTTGTTACGTCTTTCTTGATTTCGCGCCAAAATTTCAGCCTGAACCTTTCGTCAGTCTTTCTCTGTTTCTCCTCCGTCAGAAAAGCTCAAGACAAGCAAGATCCATGGCGACCTCTTTCCTCTTCTGCCTCATCCTCGTCCTTTCCCTCTTTTCCTCCTCCTCCGCCGCTCTCCCTCTCAACGCGGCGGAGATTCTATCAGATTCCGGCCACCTCTCGATGACCTTAACCCTTCAACTCGTCTACCAAACCCCACTTCTATCGCAGTCCCCAACACTTTCGCTCCTTCAAACGCCGCCTTCATTGAATCGGGCCAACCCTCTCTGAACCAACTTCAATACCAAATTTCACCGCTTCTCCTTTCCATTAAAATTCTAAAAACCCTACCTCTCGGCACTAAAATACACACATTCCTCCCCACTCCTATTCACGATTATAGATCAATAATATCAAGATTATTGAAACAGACATGTTTAATGATAAAAAATCACTGGTCATATATGGGGTTGATGGGTTATTTAATTTTTCATTTCAAATACCCCAAATTTGGCTCCTGCTCCGGTTCCAGTTCCGGCTCCAGTTCCGGCTCCGATTTCAGTTCCGGTTCCTTACCCTAATTGGATTGCTGAGCCTAGTATCTTGAGTTTGAGTCACCCTTTTAACTTTTATGCTAAAGCTTCACATTTGTTGAGGTCAAGGGGATATAATCGAATGGCCACATTTCTGGATACGCAACTGGTGGGGGTTATGGGTAAATTGAAATTGACAATATTTGCCCCATCTGATGGTGAGATTGATGAATATGTGAAGGGTAATTTTAATGATTACTCATGGGTTTTTAAGCAGCATGTTGTTCCTCATTGGCTTACATTTAGTGAACTGAATAGGGTTTATGATGGAACATTGTTGCAGACATTTTCAGAAAGGTTTAAGATTGAGATGACAAGGTCTGGTGATGTTATTGAGATTAATAGTGTTCCGATCGCCTTTCCAGATATGTATTACAGTGACTGGCTTGTGGTGCACGGGCTTCAAAGGTCTCTTGTTGCAACTTAAGCAAGTGTATATTGGAGAATCGTTCTCTGAATTAGATGAAGATGTTGATCAGAATTCACCCGGTAGTGATTTCTGGCACTGAAGTGAATTCCTGACTTTCTTCAGTTTCTTGTACTAGTTCTTGCTAGTTTCTCGGTACTGTTCATTTTTGCTTGCGCTTGTATGAGCATGTGTTTTGTAGTTCTTGGCCTGTAATCCATGATGAAAGTGCATGTGGTTGAACATGACCAATTTTCTCTGTTATCCGTTGTCTACTGAACAACGTAATATTACCACTTTTTGGAATCTTATGCTGGCAAAGGAATAGACTGTTCATTTCCTGATTAATACTCTTTCACTATCATCATAGAATATTGCTGTTATTTAGTAATATAATTAAAATAGAACTAATGGTGATCCTATAGTTAGGATATTAAACTAAGATCTTTGATTTGGTTCATGTTTCCTGGCAGAAGACTATGCAATGAGATAATTTAGCATATACTTACATGAAATGAGTAGTTACAGAATTTGTCCTAGAGTTAAATTGCATTTCGAGAATTATACAAGTCGTGATGTTTGCAAAGGATCAGTATAACCAAAATTGTGTTGTATGTGTTGAGATGAATCCGAACTAGTTCTATTATGAAGTTAATGTGTAAGACTGTAGAGCCTAGTGCTTGATGAGGGTTTTGGATGTTCTAGGAGGCCTTCAAATGAAAGCAATCATCTAAAGCCATAGCTAGTACTACCTTCTTCAAGCTTTGATACCCCTGAGAAACTAGCTCTAGCCAACTCCCTTAGCTTTCTCATCTCATTCTTTGACTCTACATGGATTCCCTTTAGGCGCTTTTCACCTTCCATTTTCTTCCCATGAGGGGATATTTCTGCAGTTGTAGAACCTACCGCAGGAAGAGCACTTAGACCAGGAGAACCAGGACTGCGAACAGGAACCACTGTTGCAGTCATGGCACCTAATGGATCAACGTGAGGAGGTCTTGCATCTCTTTTTTCACGGTCTGTTTCTGTACTTTGGCCTTTTTTTGGTTGGATAGATCCAGGTAAAATTGTTGACCAATACTTCCTTGGGAGGAAAGGTAGGAGAAGACCCTTAGTGGCAGATTTCAAGCCAAATATGAATGAATTTTTCTGAGGCTGTGAGAATTTCAGAAGGAATTTTATCATGGCATACCACTGATTTATGATCTGAGAAACAAAGACAATGCAAAGGAAAGCTAACATCAAGTATCCGGCACTGCTCTCTTTCATTAGATTTGATCCACTTGTACCGATAGCTAGCCCAAAAACTCCTGCTTCACATAAGAGAGATACACTCTCCACCATATGGACACCCCTTCTGATATATGGTTTAAAAATAAACAGATACAGGAGTTGTACCAATGTGATTATTAGTGCAAAAAGACTTGGGCTTGTTCGGCTTGACAAGTGAACTCCAGATAGTACACCCAAACAGGCTCTTCTCATGAGATCAAGAATAACATAGGAGGATCTAGCACATCCCAAGAGCCTCTCACATGTAGGAGCTCTAGTCTCTTCATTACTATCATCTGAGCTGATTGCTCTCATTCTTCCAATCCCATTTGGGCCACTTTCAGTCCATCTGGATATTTGATTTGGATCAATTTGATTGACCACAGTAAAAATTGGAGGGCCCTTCTGGTTCTCAAAGATAATCCCAAATCGTGGGAGGATAGATGAGGGCAACCCTTCTCTGTAAAACCATTTTCCAATGGTAGGCCTCCCTGTGAAGAGCAGCCACATCTTTGTCTTCCATGTTTCCTCAGTGTCGATACATTTGACTTCTTTATACTGAGCAAAACTACCAGAGAAGATTGCTATTGTAAGGAAGAGGCATACTGATATAATAAGGCCTCCAGGGAAGGCTAGCAGAAGCGCACCAGTGAGGATTCCCCCTGTTGAACCACCTGAATATACATATTTAATTTTTAGCATTTGGAAATGGTAATCACAGTACATAATCAAGTTAGGTACATACAAGACAAGTGTTCAACTTACCTCTGATGATAAATGCCGAAGATTGAGAGACACAAGGGAGCATGAGTATTAGAAGGAAGAGCTCAAACCTGGGAACTGAAAATATCCCGTTAGCATTAGTTTGAGTCCTCCATCTTATGAAAAGTAATGTTAAGACGTGGATTACAACTAGACCGCCTCCTCCCACACCAAGCCAAAACAAGTTCATCTCTAAGTCCTGCCATCTATTGAAAATACAACTAATCAGTCATATTACAATATCAGCTTAACGAAAAGCAATAATGCATAGCTTCCATCTTGCACTAATGTTTTAATGGATTAGAATATTGTGCATTTTCTGGTTTTATCTGTTTTCTTTTCAAATTCTAAAGTGGTTATTTAGGAAGTGTACGAACCCTGTGTAGCTCTCCAATCTTTTAACGACACTGTTGGCAGACATGGGCTCTCCTCGCTGCAAACACAATGATTAGTTAAGTTCTATATCTGATGTAAATTTTATTGCCACGAGTAAAAAGTACTCACCAGGAAATACGTTAAATATTCATTGGAACTTAGGGGTAGCCCATAGGGAGTATTTCTTATGGTGACATTTTGCAGTTCATGAGGCCAATTACTCTTTGAGTAAATCTCAATTGGAAATGGTAGCCCCTGGTGCAGAGGAATAGAAAAATTGATAGAACTCAAGTCAAAGGAATGATACATTCTTTCACCAGCATGGAATCTAGTGAAGATACCGCCAAATTTAGTTCCACGTAGTCCTCCAGCTGGATATGAATGGTTGGACCAGATTGGCGATCTTTCCTTCTTCCAGGGAAGCTTTTCTCGAGGAATAAGCCACCTAAGACCATGAGTTGTGGCAGAGTATTCTACTGGCAAGGTAACTGAAATCCAATCTGAGAGGACAAAGACCTGTAGGTGTCCTACCATTCCCTGCGAAGAAGATGTACACATAAGGTGTAAAAGTTCTCTGAAAGATAAAACCGAGACAAGAAATGCAATAAAACTTTTAGAGCACTAAGCTAAGATTCATGGAGAAGGTTACAGTCATAATTAAGCATTTTCTACAAGTTATCTTTGTGGGGGCAGCAAACTCCATATATACAAAGGCGTAACATGTGAGGGTAAATGCATACTATGGTAAGAGTAGCATGCTTTTCGTAGTTGGACAAAGGAGTGAAGGTAGTTACGTATAGATTTGTGGATGGCCCAGAAAAATCCATGGTCGTTCTCCCAGAAGCTAGAGTTCCTACTGCTTCTAGATTGGCAGATGAAAATGAAAGCATTGCAGCAGCTAGAGAGGTTGCTAGTATTCCCACAGACATGAACGAGTGAAGTGCAACCGATATAGATGGAGCCGAGTCTGTGTAAGCTCAAGAATTAGGAGTAAAGAAGCAGCTAAACAATAAAAATGTCCTTTTTTAGTCGAGAATTGTTTCTTAAATCATCTAAAGATTTGTTGAATCCACATAGTAAAAAAACCTAAAATATGGGATGAAACACTTGTAACAACTGAAAAATGAAAGGATCAAGAAAATGTGCATACAATGCTTGACTTCGAGTTGATTAGATGCCGAATTAAGATTTCCTGAAATATCACATACTTTTCCTGCCGGAACAATGACAGACACGTTCTGAGATTCTGCATGGACTGTCAAGGAGTACAGTGCTTTTGAAAGTTCTTCAAATCTACATGGATGCAGAATAGGAACCATATGCTTTGGATTAACATAATTTCTTTAATAAAAAAGAGAGAGATAATATGTTTCTATTCTAGTGGTATTTTATAGCTCTTATCGCTCAGAATCCAGTGCCGTTAATTTTTTTTTGGGGCTAGAAACAGTTATAACATGGCTGATAAGTTGAAGTAATGTGATAAAACACAACAATATGCACCTGCCTGGTAATACTCCCCCCTTCTGCTTCTACCTTGGAAGCCCCAAAGCCAAAAACTGGTTTTGAGAACTCAATTATCAAGTTCATGTAGGGCTCGTTTTTTATTCTTGTTGAGCTTGTACTTAGCAAAACAGAAGGCTCTGTGGAATCTGAGAGATGAACTCGCCAGTTAGCTCCCACATAAAGGCGACAAGAAGATAATAATATTGAACCACACTGTAAGTTGCTTACCATAAAGGAACGTTATTGGGGATACAGGTGAAACAGAAATTCCAGTTCTGCCAATTACTGAAACATCTTGTAATTCCACAGTGATTATTTCTGTTGTGGAAACATTCCTCAGCTACAAAATGAAACGTAAAGCTAGAGATTCATTATGAATTCCTTTGTTATTTTCATAGCAGTTAGTGATATAATGTGGCATCTGGTAGTGAAAGGGTAGTGGTACAAAGTCTATAGCGGTGCTTACTTCAAAGGCAAATCCACGGTTCCCGTGATTTCTACTATGAAGAGGTACTATGAAACCCAAATTCGGATGTAATGCATTTAGTATCTCCTCTGTTGAATTTATGATAGGACTGCTGAAGTCCAAGAAAAACTTCAATTCCTCCATTTTGTTAGTTGCAGTAACAGTTCTTGAAACACCGTTAAACTCCAACTCGTAGGACGGAACTGATGTCCATAGATCCACCTGCACTGGCCTTCTATCTGAGACGAGCATTGGAGCATCAGTAATTTCAGAAGTCGAAAATAAATTTGATAGGTTATAGGCTACTACTACATTTCTAAATAATGTTAGGGATATGTTTGCAAAAAATAAAGTTCTCCTTAAACGTCGTTTGTTTTAGAAATGTATCTCTAATATTGTAACAAAGTAAGTATTATAAAATGTGGATGAAGGCATGTCGTTACCCAAGTAAAGAACGAAAATTGAACCATTTGTCCTTGTAAAACTGTTTCCTGCTTTGTCTGTGCAAAAGTTGTTCGCCATTTCGATAACAACACGACCATAAGTGATACTTGGAGGTAGAATTATATCAAGGCTGTATTTGATATTAGGTTTGATGATGTGTAGCGAAGATGCATCGACATGAGCAGGACCACTTACGATGACCTACAAAAGAGAAATGTAATCACAGGATTATGAACTTCTGTCATACAACTTGCCAAACCTATCATTACACTTTGTTAGTCCTAAAATGAATGTCCCATTTAACTCTTGTAGACAAATTTGTCAACTGTGTATATGACAAACTTTAATGGGTAATAGAAGAAGTCAAAAAGGTGACAAGGGAGGATAATGCAAAGGGGAGAGACGTTCTTACATCGCAATATGATGAGTTGAAACACTTGAAACCACCTTTTCCAGTACAAGCTTCACTAAATGTAACATTTACTGCTATTTTTTTAGCGCTTGTGTACCTCTGGCCACTAAATATTGTTGCTGTAGGTGGTATTGAATCTGTTAAGCAAATGGAAAAAGGACAAGAACTTTTGAGTGATAGCCATCTAAGTAATCAGAAAAAAAAAATTACTCTAAACGGGGGCTAATGTTGCGTTTGGATTGAGTGAATAGAATGGAGAAGAGAATAGAATGATTTCAAGTGTATGTTTAGTTATTGATGGTGGTGAGTGGTGTAATATAATGACAAAATTATCACATATATCCATTCTATTGAAATTAATTTTATTTCACCACCTAGTGTATTAAAAATCAAGGAAATGGAATTAATTTTCATTCTACTATAATAGTTTATCCTCTAAAATAATCATCAAATACCTTATTTTTTATTTTATTCCTTCATTTCATTTTTTTAATCCAAATGTAGCACAAGTGTGTACCGATAGACCACGTATAAGATGATGAGTTTCTCTTTCCATCTCTGGTCGTTACGTTGAGACGAAAATGGTGTTGACGATTTACAGTCAAGTTCTTCAGTTCAATGATATCAGCAGGACAAGATGTCAAAGTTTGGCCATCAACCTGCACAAGTACCATTTAATTAAAATTACACTCGGATCCTCTAGGTGCAAGGAGATGCATACGAGGAGAGCTGGTCACTATAAAAAGTGGGAATCGATATTTCTATAAATAAAAATAATAGTTTTACAAGATCTCTCCCACTCACGTGAATAGTAAATGAGTTTCACTCATGTTTGAGAAAACTTATGAAAATATCAAAATTTTACTTGTAAAAATATCAATTCCCTAAAAAGTACCCTTGTCGAGAAATGAGAGTATCATTGACCTCGACTTTATTTTTGCGTATGCTAAAATTAGCCCAAACACACTAGAACATAATTTTTTTTGAATGATTTTTAATATTGCTTCCTCTGTCGCATTTTAAGATCAAAACTGATTATTGGAAAAACATATATTTATGTTTGTACTCATCAACAACTTTAGTATGTTTTACTTACAAAAGGTCAAAAAGTTAGATGAGATTGTCATCTCGGACGGAGAGTAGTAGCTCATCAGAACACACACACACACAAAAAAGAAGAAGCTAGAAATATATAGTTGAGAAACCATACCTCACATAAAATGGAACATCCATTCTTATTACACAGATTAGAACCATTCAGTCCAATAACTGAGTACTGGAAAATAGCGGTATCGGACCTGGATTGATACGGTGGAACGCGATCAAAGCGAATGAAAACCGCAGCTTCAGCTAAAGCTACCATAACTGCAACACAAAGATAAAGTAGCCAAATAATAAGCCTGAGTTCATCCATGGAAACTGCCCTGTACTTCACATTAAAGAAAAATATCAGGGGAGAAAAAAGGTCATGAAAGCTTGAATACGTAATAGAAACTTGACAGAAATTTTTATGTCGAACTGTAAAAGAAGCTGAGGGCAACTACCACAATCAATGTTGTCAGACTATTAACTGCTATTTTAAAGAGTTTTCACTTTTCACATACCTCAATAACTGCTACCCTTTGGCCAGCTGAACCTGAATGAATCTAGCTCTAATATACCTGCTGTTGACGACTCTATTTATTTCTCTTGGATTTGACACTAGATTAAATTGTGTAAATGTACAGATTTTTCAGGGTTGAAGTAATACTAGTGATATAATAACAAGTAGCCATAGCCCCTCAAAGAAGGGTAATGTCTGTGGTCCTCTGGATGCATATGCAGTAGTGTTTTAAACTTGTTTTGGTAAAGAAATCACTTGGAGTTATTGTTACATGTAACAACTCCAAAGTGCTTACTATAAGAATATTTATTGTTAATGTATATGCCAAGATAAGAGTTTCATTCAACTTTTAGCAATGATTTTTTTATATTTATTAAAAAATGTCATTACAATTAGGCATAAGTTCTTCTGATAATAATTGAAAATATAATTTAAAAAATTTATATCAAAGTGCGTATAAGCCCTAAAATAAGTGAGAGAGAGAGAGTTGGCAAGTGTGATTTGCCATTTTCACGTAGGAAGCAATATAAACATTAATTCTTGTATCCAACATTTAATACAAGCTGCTGCAGATGGATACTGGCACAAAAGAAAAGTTGGTTACTGTGTTGTTGAGCTTTACAAAGAGAATCCTATGAATGAACTTTAGTCATCTCCAAAACACCCAGAGTAAACCCCAAAACTATTCTGTTCTAACCTTTCATGACCAAAGATTTACAAGCTATAAACAACTAATTTCTCCTCTCCCTGTTGGGCACCAGTCCACAATAATTGTGATTTCAAATCAAATAAGCAAATTTGATTGATCTTTTAGGTTACATTAAGTGAGTTCTAAACTATACAAAGGTGTTATCCGCTTTTCTATGCAGCTTCTCTTTCTTCTTTGACATCTTCCTCTGCTACCATCCAGTGCTGTTTAGGCCCCTGAATACCATAAAAATCAAATATCATAAGTAGTATTTAACATGCAAATATTGCATACAACAGATTAGAGCACTACCTAAATGGTATCAAGTAATAATCGACTACATCTAAAGGCAATTTCTCATGTTACAATAGAAACAAGTATAGCCAAAGTTGTGGCTCAAACAATTAGGGACTTGAATGTACTCTATTCTTCTTTGAGTTTTCCACCTTGTAGTTGATGTCTTTAATCAATTTAAACCATATATATTTTCACAGTGATTTATTTTCTTCCACACGGTTTATCACATGTATGCACTACTGGATCATGGAATCTTTCTTCATTCCATTTTTATTTATTTTTTAAGTATATTGGAAATGTCTATTTTGTCATGTTGCAGCTTCATCCAACCTGACATTTTCCATACCTCTCCCTATATCTACAATTTTTATTGGGAGCCAATAACTTCTAAAGAGCAGGCAACTTCTGATTCTGTGAGATAGAAAAGAAAGCATGAATCTATACCCTTTGCCATTTCAAAAATGTAAAAGGAGTTCAAATACATTTTTTTAATGGTTGATACTACAAAAGAATTCTAATCACTCCTGCAATTATTATTCCCATCATCTTCAAGCAGCCACATACAACTTGCCAGATATGAATCACAACTCATGTAGTCAGAAAAACTACCTACTAACATGCTATTGAAGGAGATTTTGATGCACTTTAACTTATAAAAGCAATATCCCATAGCCTTTTCCAATGACATGATTTTGTGACCTTTCAAGGGTGTTGATGCTTCTTTCGTAGAAACAGTCAATTAACTATTCTTAATATCAGAAGTTCTACTTTGCTCAAGTTATAAACATGTAATTAATGTAAATCTAATTACCTTTCCCTGCCGTATAATTCTTGGAAGACTTGCAGTCATGTCAACTACAGTGGACGGCTCAGCCACTCTAACACCAGCGTCAATAACAAAATCAAGACCCTATAAATATATTTTAGAAAAAATCAAGAGCTAAAATCAGGAATAAAATTATTCAAATTACAGCATATTCAGATTGGAACCAAGTGCTCTTCGATCTTCTGGAAACAGCATGAGGTTAAGTGCATGCACAATTATTTAGAAACGTAAATGATAAGCAAACAACTGTCTCCATGTACTGGAGTTTTTAGTATCCCATGAACTAAATCATTGCCACAAGTTCCTATATCAACTGAAGCATTGTTCTTTAAAGCGTTACAGTAACTCATCAAAAGAAATAAATACTATTAAAAGTAAATCATTTTATTCTAAAGAAAAGAAAGTTAGTTTTACTTTTGCTCTTCTTCCAATCACTCATTTAATCTATTTCATCTTGATGCCAATTGGAGGTAATAGCCCAAAAGAGTTCAGATCATGTAAAAGAATCACAAAACCTCAGAAGAAGAACTGTATTACCTCTGCTCCATATACATTAGCTATTACAACTGGATCTATGATCCACTCATTTTCATTGGGAGACCTGACACTAAAGCAAGGAACATAGAGTCAGCGCAAGTCAACTGTGTAAGCTTTAGTATCAATTGTTTCAAATATCAACTTATAGCTAAATTCCCGACTACCTTGTAGACAGCAAAGGGGCACCCATCTTCTCTAGAATTGCTCGACATACAGCGTCATCAGGAATTCGAACACCTACGTTTTTCCGAGATATAAATTTGGAAGAGGTTGTTCCGTATCTTGTACACGATTTTGGTAACGCTTTGCTTGCAGTTAGGATGAATGTGTACTGTTACATGTTATTCACCAAACTTATAAAAAAATTCCGACCAATATCTATGATTTAAAATTTTGATGAACCTAAGGTACCTAGAGGCGTTAAGTTGGAGCTATTCAAGCCACAACCTTCATGGCACATGACAGGAGACAAGGCCAAACAGATATGTAGAACCCCAAACTGATCTCTCCCTAACATTTTCACAATAATTTTTGGAAGTTCATCACATTGCATAGCTTTATTGGATATTTAACTCAGTTTATCCAGATAGGCCAATCAAATGAACAGGCCTTGCACCCAAGCTAGAATCCAGCTTCAAGATCAACTTAAATCTCTATACATAAGTAGACCACAACCAAAACCAAGCCGGTCAAGCATAAGAGATGAAGATCTGAAAACTATCAAGAGTGGGTTCCTGTTTTAAAACTTTGCAATGAGTGCTATATGTAACAATTTTGCATAGCTACACAGTATCTTGGATGTAACTAAAATGGAACCTTAGCTTTTCTCCTCTATGAAGAACATCATGATCACTAATCATACTTACAGGGCCAGGCAAGCAATGTTTTACAGCTCGAAAAATGTTTGAAGAACCTTGACCATCACCACGGGGAAATCCTGTTGTATATGTATCTATGTCTTGGAAGGAACGACATAAGGTGCTGAGGGGCTGCATGAGTAAAAAAAGACAATAAAAAAAGCATAAGAAATCCAAAACCATTCTATAACAGAAATGCAGAATATGAAATTCATGACAATAAGATGCTGCAGCCTGCAAGCATGAACCATCCAGTCAAGAAAGCGGCAGTATTATTGCAGACCATCTGGCCAGTGTCTACTTCAGTGTGTACTTGACCATCTTCTTAATCATATCAAAGTATGCGCAAGTGAGAATTTGTTTCACTTGCCTTTGAAGTTTGTATATTCTTTATTCTGTAAACAAAGTCCAAAACAGCTATCACCATGATAATAGATTAGGATATATCAATTGGAAAATTGTAATCTTATAAGATATGGAAAAGTAATAAAACTTTATACCTACGGAGACGTTCAATGGCTGAGTGGCTTTTCAAATCACAGACTATTGCATACCTATAAACATTGGAAATGTTTTAGTTGTTAAAAATGAGAATATCATGATACAAGATTAGGATAAGGCCTATTAAGTGCAAACTCAAAATTTGTATTATTAGATTTGAAAAGATGCATTCACAGGTAATTATCATATAAAACCAAGCTTTAATTAGTTCTCACAAGGAAAGGGTGATTATATCAACAATCCTATAATTGATTCAGAACTTGAAAAAGCAAGAATTTTATAGGGTTTCGAGAGCTTACTGCCTACAGTACTATATGGAGAGCTAAGTACACCCAGAACAAATAACAGAATTAAAATCAAAATTTAGATTGTCGCACATTGAAGCATTTTATCCAATCAAGAGCACGCGAGATTGAGAGAGCTTTAAACATGTTAACAAAAAATAATTAATAGATTATCAACTATCATTAAATGCAACTGAAAGTATTATGTAAAATAAAAACATAGCTTCCAAATAATTTCCAAGGTCATCCCTTCCAAAATTATAAGGTTTAAAATTTAAATAATAGTAACTGCAAGGACGAGAATCAAATTTAAAAAGATGGTGGTAGCAAAGGAGAGGAGAAACATACACGGTATCAGTGGGGATAACCCCAACAGCTCCTTTTTTCAAAAGTTCAACAATGGGATCCAATTTCCAAGTGTCCGTTCCAGATGGATCAACTTCAACATAGAGCAAATCATCCTAACAGTTTCAAAACCAACATGAGCAGCACAATTATTCTACTGATCAGAAGAAAAAAAAAATAACAACACAATTACTCCAGATATAAGCATCAAGTTCTGGCTCCTTTTTCTCTCACAAGTCATTGAAGTAAAGTATTCAATTTCAACCATAGGCCACTGCACATAAAAGGAACTGCAGTTTGAAGTCTAATTCTAACAAAACAGCATCACATCAAATAAGCCTCTTTAACAACAGTTTCAACCCAACTTTGCTGGTTCAGTAAATATATATTCATACATATTTATAAAGTTTCAGTTCAAGTATTTATCATTATCAACTAACACCATGTTAATTTTATTCTTCAACAGAAAAACCTTCAGAAATGTATTACAAACTATGCACCACGTAAGTTGAAAAATAAAGTGAACACCTTGGTAAAGCGAGGGGCAGAGTATTTAAGGCGTTTAGGGCTTCTCTTAACAACAGCCAACGGTACGAAATGACGGAAAGTCCGACGAGTCTCGTTTGTGTGTAAAGAAACACGGGTCGGGTACGGATTGAAAGATCGCCGGAATGAGAGGCTCCCTGCAGCGCCAACGTATGGTTTCAATTCCAACGCCATTTTTTTTTCCTCAATCACCAGCTCACGTCTGTGGAAGAAAGAGCAGCTGAAAGTCTTGAACTTCTTCGTCTTTCAAACGACGCCGTTCCGTATGTCCGTCACTTGGCAAGACTAAATCACGGATGGACCCTATAATTTAGGCCAAATTCAATTTTGACCCCAAATTTTATTTTCAATTAAAAGCGCTAGCTAATTTGTACCCTCGCATCAAAATAATTTGTGGTGTAAATTAATTTGACGATCAAAATTTAAGGTACATTTAATAAAAATAATAATGATTATAGTGAAAATAAATTTTAAGCTTAAAGAATAAGATGATGCAATTTAAGATTTAGTCATTTTTTAAATCTAGTAATAATTTTTTATTGGTTTCCAACCAAGTTTGAAAAAATAGTATTATCGTGCTCTGTCGTTAATAATTTGAGAATCTTATTTTCTTAAAAATAAATAATTTTAAATATTATTTATTTAATTTATAAATATTACATCAGAGTATCACAAGCAGTGTTAAATTCAAAGGCATTAAATGTTTGTTATCACTGCAAATGCTGAACAAAAATTAATGCAATGCATTTTATTTTAAAATTTTGAAGAAATGATGGAATAAAATTGACGGTTAAAATTATTAAAGTAAAAAGTAAAATTTAAAAAATTACATGCATTTTATCCAAATTCTTGAATTATTCACATGTGATTCAAAAATTATAAATTCACCATCTGCAATTTACTTTCAAACTAGATACAATCCCGCACGTTGCGGCGGGATTATTCGTTTTGTTAAAAAAAATTAAAAATTGTTTAGATTAATCACCAATCAATTTGATATAATATAAAAATAAAATTATAGAATATAATATCAATTTAAAATTGATGCAATTTTGAGATATAATATCAGTTTAGATTTGTATTTATGAGATAATATTAAAAAAAAATTGTCTGATTAAGGAATTTAAAAATTTTAAAAATTATGCATGAATTTTTTTTGTAAATAAAGTTCTAAAGCCCAATGATGGGATAATATTACATATTTTTTTGCTTGAGAGTTATTAGCAAAAAATGAGATAATAAAACAATTCAAAAATCAAATTATTGGATAAAATAAATTTGAAATTGCGGTAAGTCAATATAGTTTGACTGATATATGAATACAACATTAGAACAAAAAATTCATACGAATCCATTGTATAATTGTAGTTTTGAGCAATATATATATTTAACATGTTATCAATTAATTCAATATTAACTCTCTTACATTGTTTTCCATTGTTTGTGCTGAGTTGTAAATCTCCAATTGCAGTTAGTTGAGCAATAACAACTAAATACAAAACATTACAATTATACAGTTAAATAATAAAATTTGTATGAAAAAGATGGTTTCAAAATCATTGTGAAACATACCAACTAAGTAGGAATCATCAATCGCGCTAGCTAGTATTTGATCAAAGGGACTGAATTCAGTCCATATGTATGAATTGAAGCATCATCTGACTCTTGCAATGAGGTGGAATATACGAAATTAATCTTATATGGATGTTTGGTAGCTTTAAAAGAACCACCGTTTTGACTAACAACAAAATTGGTGATAATAAAAACTTTGTTTTTCTTAACCAATGGTTGAAATTTATTTTAAAGTATTCTTTTGATATTGGCTTGTATTTTGTCATCCTACGAAGGAATAACTTGTAGATGTTAAGTTGTTATAATAAAGGTAAACAATTTGTAGATGCATCAAGTTGTTATAGTAAAGGTAAAATTTATGTATGTATATATATCTTCTTATTCAACAATATCATCTTAATACTGTTTATGTAGTCACCTTTATAGAAGCAAGGCATATCTCAGAGTTTAGTTATTTGTGCCTTAATTTTTCACGTTTCTCTTTATGGGACTGATGTTAGCAACACAATTGTATTTAGTAGTTGCGCCAGCTAAATAATCAAACAACAAAAAAGTTGAAGTCAGATGCGTGGTGGGACAAAGGTTCAAAATGAAGTAGAAGTAAAAAGAAAATTTGAAGTCAGATTCATGATGAGGCAAAGAAACAGAATGTAATAGAAATAGAAAAAGAGCAATAACAAAAGAAAAATAAGCTTACCATATAGAAGCAAAATATATGAATAAGAAAACTGTTATGTGGTGTGATTTAAAATGAAATAAGTGGTATATATTTATAGGGTTATTATAAAATTTGTGTAGACCAACCATACATAAAATTGGATTATTATCTATTTGGTTTTTCTTTAATTTTGCAATTTTATATGATTTGTGACAAAAAAAATTAATATTATTTTTTGTGCTATTCTTATATATTTTAATGGGATAATATTGAATTTTCAATTTATTGGATAATATTCGATTGTGTTATATTCAATTTGAGATTACTTGAGATTACTTAAATTAATGGGATTTTAATTGAATAATAATATTCAAAACTGAATTAATTTGATAAGATCAAATTGAGATTGCTTAAATTATGCAACATTTTTAGGTGATAGATTTATTTGCAACAATTTAGAATTATTGAATGACAATCATATTTATGGGTTACATTCTATTTTTTATGATAGTAGTCTGATTTGTTAATATTAAATTAATGGGATTTGAGGATTTGAGATTGCTAAAATTAATGGGTTTTTAATTGGATAATATTCTAAACTGAATTAATTTGATAAGATCAAATTGAGATTGCTTAAATTATGCAATATTTTTTGTGGTAGAGTTATTTGCAACAACTTTGGGAGGTAAAAAACAATAATATTATATGTACAAATCCGAATGTATTGGATAAAGTAATTATGAATTTAGTTTCGAATCCTAATGCAATATTTACGGAGAAGTTTTATTTTTGGTTGGGAGAGTTGCCAGAAGTTGGGGATCTAATAATATTATCAGATAATTAATATTATATGTAAAAAAAATTAGAAATTGTTGCATGATAGTCATAACATGGATTTGAATAAATTTTGTAATCGCAACATATTTATTGGTTATATTACAATTTTATTGTGTAATTATGGAATTAATATTATTTTTTTGTGAGATAAAATTAATTTTTAAAAGTTTAATACATAGGCGTGAATTGTATGAGTTAAAATAATTTTATTGTCTGTGAGAATAGTCTGAATGTAAAAATAATTATTTTTATGGTGAGTATGGTCTGATTTTTGAAAGTCGAAAAAATATAGAAATATTCAATTGTGAGATGTGATATGTATATCGAATTAAGATATGTTGAATTATTCTGTGTATGTGAAATAATTAAAAAAATGGGTGTATTAAGGTTTCACTGAAAGTGCAAGCTGCGAGTAACATTTCCAGTAATGTTTCATCATAGAGCGACACGTGGCATAAGTTTAGATTTAACGTGGAACTAAGATAAATGGTATAATATTACGCTGTAATATAATTAATGTTGTTATATAAGTGTAAATAAATAGTATAATATTATGCTATAATATAATTAAATTAGTAATGATAACATTTTTGCAGTTGAGATTAACAGAGCACTTGAGATTATCAAAACAGTTTAGATATGTACTGATTTTGTTTTTAGGATATAATAATTATGTTTGAACATAATTAAATTTAAATTTGTAGTGATCGTGTAGATTATACCATACATTATAAAAATAATTTTGTTATTATTTGTGTGTGGTATAATATTGTAAATGATATCTAATGGTTAGTAAATTGTATTTTTTTACTTGTTTAAGGTATAATGTGTAGTATAATATTATAAAATACGAAAAGTAGGAGTAATGGTTCAGCTCAATTTTGTTATTATTTATTTAATAATAATATGTATGATATAATGTAAAATATAATATTATAAATGGTATATAATATTTTAAAATTCCAAAAGCCGGATTTAATGAGTAATTATGGTTAGTAATTTGGGAAGTAAGTTATATGTATGGTATAATTATATAAAATGTATAATATTAAAAAATTACAAAAAGTGGAGTAAATTCCCAAAATCGTAGTAAGGATTGAGGGTATTAAATACGTAAAACATATGTTTTATTGTGAGAAAGTCACTTGTCAAACAACGATGTTATGTACTGTATTTTAGTATATATAATAGATAATAAATATCAAATTACTTTATTTTCATTTAAATTAACAACAAATAACATTCACCCGCGTAAAAGCAAGTGAACTGACCTCCACCTGTCATATTAACCCTACAAAGATTTAGAATACCCCTCATTCATAGTATATAACAACTAATCACTTAATTTTGTTTTCATCACTCATTTTTTTTATTTTTTTTTTCATTTACAAACAAGGTTATTAAATTCAGATCAGACTGTCGGTCGATTTAACTAATAAAAACTAGAACTGGTCAATGCTTTGATCCGATTCAAACAAAAAAACTAATTTTGGTCAAAACCCAGTAACCAATTTTACCTATTTTTTTAAAAAAAAAAATTAAGCCTTTGAATTTGATTAAATGTATCTTTGATTGAGTTTTGAGTTATGATCATGATTTAATATATTTCTTATCATATATATTTAGTATTTATTTGAATTGTATAAATTAAACATTGTATAAATAGATTTAATTTTTTTTATCGAATTTGATTGAATTCCTAGAGATATTTATGTTCATTTGTGTTTGCTTTTATCACTCTTAAGTCTTAAGTTTTAAGTTATGATCATGATTTAATATTTTTTTATATATAAATTTAGTATTTATTTGAATTGTATAAAATAAATATTGTTATAAATAATTTATTTATTTTTGTGTGTAGATAAATTAATTAATTTTACATATTTACTAAATATTATATATAATATATAATAATAATTAATATATTTAATTATTTATTATTTATTACATATTAATAATGTCACCCGTTCAATAACGATTCGACACTAGTTAGACCAGTGAGTCATTCACCTGATACTTTTTTTTAGTTCAATGACCGGTTTGAATTTAAGAACACCGCCTACAAAATCACCTCTTTTCAACTCCCAAAAAATTTTCAGGTAATTTTTTTAATCTTATTTTTTCATTTGAATTAATTAGAATATTTTATACTTTTATTATTTATTACATATTTTTAATGATACTATTTAACCAAACAAAACATTAACGATTATTAAAAAAAAAACAAATCATTACTGAAAGAAAAAAGGAGACCGATGTAAACGAGGCCACTACTCCCGCCGGCGGCTGGGACTACGTCGTTTTGTCTCGGGTACTAGCCGCCGGTAGGAATAGCGGCCACGAGACCGATCTAAACCATAAAATGTTTCCATCCTCATATATGAATAAGCTTCCATTATGTTTGAAGTTTAGTAAGAACCCAACTGATAGATTCAGTTTCCCTGAGCAGATATAGTTTTTCTATAACTGGTCTAATTAAAACTCCAAAGAGCTGTTTATGAAAGATATGTGGTAAGTAATTGACAAATTAGTGTATAATTTTAATACCAACAATTAGGGCCGGTGAACACAATTTATATCGGGAGCCTGTACAAAAAAAAATGGGGGCGCTCTCTCACATATAAAATAACAGACATTAATATATAAAGCACAATTTGTGGGCCCTCCGAATTTGGGGACCCTGTGCGGTCGTCTTTCTGCACCCCATCAAAGCCGGCCCGGCCAACAATTACCCTTGGGTGGAAAATTGCTTGAATAAAGGACTCGTATTGGTATTTCAATAACAGGAATCTTCCAAAATATAATATTGCTGCCGCATTACAGGTCAGTTTCCCTTAAAGCATTATTCGCCTATATTACTAACTTGTCTACATGAAGAATTTTCCGCAAGATGAGTCAAGAGGATTATATGATCATGACTTTCTCTTACTCTAATTTTCTAAACTTGTTTATTTGGGTTGTTTCGAGGTCTAATGTGTGCTGGTAATAGGTAGACTGCCATGAGCAAAACCAGGTCAGTCAAAGGAGTTGGATGGGATGTTGCAGCTATAGTAAATGGTTGGTTTTCTTCAGTTTTACTCCTACACTTGAGATTTATTCACACTTATGAATTTATTATGCATTCCTTCCCTACCTTACCTTCATCCTTCCCTTGTTCTGATTAGGCCTTTGAGACTCAGTCACTTAGGTTTTTCTTGGTTCAGCATTGTTGTCACTTTAGTGTATTTTTGTAGGCAGTTATATTCAAGATAAAGGGGTTGTAATTCTTCTTGGCTGTTAAAAATCTTGATATAATCATGCAGAAGCGTATGTGGTAGAGAGTCAAAGCCTTATATCTAGTTTTTCAAATTTAATATAATACTAGTAATGAAGCTGTCCAATGGGCTATACTAGTACACATACCTGTTAAGGTGTTAATTACGATGTATTAGCCACCATTTAATCCATTAGAGGTGATTCTGAAAGTTTGTTTGCGTATGCAAACAAGTACACAGATTTTTGGAGAATCTCATACTCTTTGCACAACCTATTCTCTTGTCTATGAAGGAGTATGAAAATATCTCATTTACCTAATTGATAATTGAAAAGTTCTTGCTACCGCTTGTGCACAAGAATTTCAATACACGATCCGTGCCTTTAGTTTCAAGATTCTCAATCCTTACCTTTGAGCTTATGTCTTTGTGGTTTTGAATGCTTTAGGAGCGAGTATTCAATGTTTGTTAGAGTGGAAGAGCTGTTCACTTACCTTCAATCTATGGATGACCTGGGTTCTACAAAATTCCTGCAATATCTAGTATATCTGAGGATATATAACTCCTGTTTAATAGTATGTTGCTTGGCATTATACATCCTGCAGTGCTTAAATACCATAGAGACTTCACCTTCCTTTCATCCTATGTCTGTCTTTTGCATGATGTAGTCATGAGGAATTAATCTAATATCTGTTCGCTGGTTATTATCATGTCAAAGCCCCTTGGCAGGAATCATGGCTATCCGTAGTGCATTATTGTCCCGGGTGTTATAGGTTCCCGATCTGTTAAGTGGCTCGATTCCATTAACATAATTGCTGAAGAATGCCAGGTTGAGATATGAATTTATTTCATCTCCTTTACATACTGTTGTACCTTACATCTCCAGTGAAGTTTTTGCTGCTACTAGACAGGGCTTCTGCATGCAAAAAGAATATAAAATGTTTCCACCTACATAAATTCGTCTGCAAGGAGGCCACCCTTTTTTTTTTGCTAAATCAAAGAGGCCACCTTTGCAGTGGCAAAGTAGCGCGTGAGTTTCAATTCTGTCTTAAATTAGCGAAAAAAATAAAATGGATTTCCCTGTTCAGGTATTTCTTTATGCTTATCCTTGCTAATACTTAACAGAATATTCAAAGTAGTTATGTTAATGTTATCTATTTTACATAAATCTCTCCTTTAAAAGGATGTGGACTATACATTTTAAACTGAGCACCAGTATCGTGTCCCTGAACATCAATGTTGCTACTTTTAAATCATTCTGAATGTGCTTTTTGTTGTGCAAACATTTCTATCACAATGCATAAGCCTTATGATATTTCAGATTATAGAACTCTATGCAAATTTCTAAATACATTAACCACATCCTCGTTTTTAGAGGGGAGAAATATATTAAACCAATATTATTACCCACTGGGCTAAATGAAAATAATGTCCTATAAGAGCTGAAGCCAGAACTAAGGTTGGGTCCCGTGGCTGGGTATTGCACCCAGTCTGGTTCTCAGAAAATAAAGCATCTGATATAATTAACCTGTCTGTTACTGACTAATGCCGAGGCAGGCAACGTTTCAGATTCATTTTTGTCTTTTCAAGAAATTTAAGTTGCTTAAGGGCATTATTATTTTGACTTTAACCTTAGTTTTTTATTTGGCAGTGCGTAATATGCTCCCTAGAGGATGTGAATGTGGTGAAGAAAGGAAAGGTCAGTATACTAATGTCTCATGAATTCTTCTGCCTCCTGTGAGTAGTTAAATTTTATGTTGCAAGAAGCATCGCTAATAACTTCTTGACATATTCACAGAGTTCCATATTTTGCATCAATTTGATAAAGTTGCAAAGCAAATCTCTTGGGCTATGTTTGTTTGTAAAAAACATACTTGAGATTGTACTATTTACGGTAATTTAATACTACTTTACACTATTTAATCTTTCGATGTCCTCTGATGAGGGATTATTAGTCCCATCAAGCCATTTAATAGTATAAAATAAGGGAGACTATTAATCCCAAATTTTTCATAGGATTATATAATCCTACATAAATAGCCTTAGGAATGATAAAAAAAAATAATTCATAAGATTATTTAATCCCCCATCATGGAATAAAATATTTCGAAATAGTATTAAATTAATACAAATAATCCAATCTTAAGTATATTTTTTGTAAACAAACATAGCCTTAGTCTATTACCCTAAGAGATGATTAATCGCAGTATTTTTTTTCCCTTCCTATAATGAATTGTTTTATAGGTCTCTGGAATTTGAGTTTTTCAGTGCCTGATATTGGTTTATGGCTCTTGGTTTTTTTTTTTGGGGTGTGGGGGGGTTACCCATTCTTGTTTATCTATTTTCTGATTCCAGTCAATTCTACATCTGTTTCTATGACATGTACTAGGGTGCAATTCATTCCTTGGAACTTGGTCACTGCCCTTTCACGCCCAATGAGGAGGGCTTCACTTGTTTATCCCTAATCTAGTTTCTTTTGTGCATCAGTTTCTGACTTTCTGTGAAACGTATCTAAGTTCAATTCATTCCATGGAACTTGTTCAGTGCGAAGCGAATATACACAATGAGGTTGGCCTACACACCTTCACATGTTAAGGTTATCAATAACATCCTTTTTCTGTAATTTGTTGCACGGATTACTATCAAGGGTTATGCAGTATCTGGAGGGGGGTGTGAAATAGATAGAGTAGATGTATCTGTTGCTGGTGGCAAAACCTGGTTGGAAGCATCCAGATACCAAAAATCTGGCACATCATACATCGCCGATGAGATGATGCAAGTAGCGACAAATGGGCATGGGTTCTTTTTGAGACCAAGGATGATATATCGCAGAGTGCAGAGATAGTCGCCAAAGCCATAAGTCCTTTATATCTTTTCTCATAGCAGTATTACCCTCTTTAATAGTTGCTAAAGATCAACTTCAAAAAACACTAGTTGGTGATAGCAGTTATTATCTCATCGTGGGACTATTGCTTGGAGCAATGG
Organism: Hedera helix; assembly: GCA_947179155.2. NCBI lineage: Eukaryota > Viridiplantae > Streptophyta > Magnoliopsida > Apiales > Araliaceae > Hedera > Hedera helix. The sequence goes on from OX359275.1 coordinate 35,024,126, forward strand.
TAGAATGATTGGGTCATTGGGCTGTCAAACTTTAGTACAAGCCTTCAAGCCAGTAATTTTCCTGTGCACATATATACCAAAACTTAGTTCAGCATTCAGTATACTTTATTTGCCAACAAACTGCTTAAGCAGAGCCAACGACATTATAGTGATGATTATCCACTTTATAAGGATATTTGTCTAGAAGAAAGCATGTCTAATTTGAATTGGAAAATTGCTGCCTGGTGCATGGCATAGATACTGGTGGAAAAAGTTGAGCCTCAAAGCACCCTGTTTGTCAAGGTTTAGGAATCGAAGACATAAACCTTAATTTTCTTAATTTATCATTTTTACTTGGTCTTTAAGTTTTCTAAATAAGTGCGGTAATCCCGACAAATTAGATACGCCTGAATACTATTTTATTTGAGAAAAGCTATGCGCTTTGCTTCGTGCCTTGTCCTGCGGACATCGTTGATCCCTAGCTAGGTTGAAACACTATTCTTCTTCAATAATATGTTAGCACTACTGACAAGCTAGTTTTCAAATTATGCGGTTATAGCTTTGTGCTTTTCTCTTGGCTAAAATACCCTCTGAAGTCTTCTTGCCAAATGCTGTACATTGTAATGGCTAGCACTAATTCCTTATCAGGGTTGCCAATACATGGCTCAGATCCTCATATCAGTACCAGTAAGGATCTTATATTTTTTTCAATCTCGGATCTTAGGAAGAACAAACAAGCTACTCCAGTGTACTTCGATTTTGTATAACAGAAATAACTAGCTGAAGTCTTCTGGCATAGCTGAGAAACTTTGATGTCCAGCTAGTAATTGTTTATGAGCTCTCTGCAGTTTGACCTGTGGGGTCATGTATCTGTGTTTTTTGTGCATTTTTTTGTGACATTTATCAAGTGCAGGTGGACAAAGCTGCGAATGTGCAACCTGAAAATGTTGAAGACGTTTGGAACTTGAGAGGGCTACTCAACACTTCATGGCATTGGGTCCTTGTTCGGGTTGGGCACTCAAATACTATGTAGCTTCGATTTGAAAGAGCAGAGGAACGGAATCGTCGGTCACCATATCTTGCTTTGATACTGCATGGCGAATTCCTTCAATTCGTGAGTGCCAGTATGGAACTAAACTGTCTTAAAACCCCCTCCTAAGATCTATATGCACATGCCATTCGATACGCATTGGTCATATAGTATGGCATTCTACCATGGCAATGTCATCCCACCCCTTGTCATTGCCAAATTAACATATATGCGCAACAAAAACTTCGCTCCTCATTATGGAAGTGAAATATCTGAAGCTTCATTTATGCGTGCAACCAAATTAACATATATGTGCAACAAAAAGTTGTTTTCATTTGTCATTTGTTACTTCATTTTTTGTATTCATCTTTATTATCATTTGTTACTTCTGCCACCGGTAGGCTACATAGTTACAGTTTTTGGTGCAGCGTGATTCCAACAAGGACGTTTTGGGTGATTATCTACTACATTTTAGCGATAGCTTTTTAAAAAATTATTATTATTATTATTATTTGCCTGGACTAAATGGAAAACTGTCCCTTCAATTTATCCATTTGTAACGTTTTTGTCCTTCGAGTTTAGCTATTAGCCAAAACTCTCTCAAGGTACATTTAGTATTGCAAAATTGCCCCATTTGGGTATTACCAATTATTATACCTATTTAATTTTACACTAATAATTATACAAGAGGGATTTGCTAATAAACTAAATTCAAGAATGAAAACGCCACACAAGCAAAAACACTAGGGACAATTTGGATGAAAATAGTAACAGTTATGTGCAGGTTTTAGATACGCATTTTATCATTGAAAAATGGTTAGAGCTAATGAAAGGCCACACGAGGTTATCAAATGAGTCTGGTACATAGTTTCTTGTAGGTTGCTATAATAAAGAATTCCACAGAATCTGCTCGAGTTCTCTTTTAATGAAATGGAAGTATTCAACAGACGAGCTTTATTAGTATAGTAGTATAGATAAGCTCGCTGTCAAAGATTTAACTTTAAGCTTAGGATACTTGCTAACAAGCAGAGTGCAAATAAATTTAGTCATTTTTAAGGAATTTCCTTTCCTATTCTTTGTCCACGGTGTAGTTTTTAGACAGGACTCAGATTAGGCAGGCTAATCAGAATCATACGGGAAGAATCCTCATGGCCTGAACTACAAATTAGAATGACAAACCATCCAGGTCTGCGGGCCCATCTATAACAGCAAAAACATGTGACAACTTGTTGGCAAGTTATAAGACGAGTAGAGTACTAGACACAAGAAGAGGATAGCACTAAAACCTAAGCCTAACCTTAAATGTATACCAGCATTGTATATATTTCATATTGCATACGTAAAAAAGTCGGGTATGGCCAATAGGACTCCGGAGAGACGCAGAGTTAGAACAGACTAGTTGGAAGTGTAAAAGAACTACTGCGATACAATCTTTCTTTGCATAAGAATACAAGAGATGTCAACATAGGAGTAAAGACGAGGGAAGCCTTTAATGGCCTACAGTTAACATTTTTTATTTTATCCTATCAAGTTTGTAAAGACTAATTATTTCCATGCTCACCCTGCCGATTCAGATGCTTGACGAAGAAGAAAATGAAGAAAATTGACCTCTGACCCATTGGCAGCTTAGATCCCCTTCCCATTCATGTGCTTCCAGGAGCATCTGCAGCTGGCTTGCGATTCAGGTAACGAATAACAGCATCTTCAACCCTATAAAATTAAAAAGGCAAAAAAACCACAATGTTACAAGTCCTTTCAAGTATTTCACACATTAAAGCCCACCTAGCTCAAATATGTGAATGCATTCACATTTAAAAGATGAATAAAAACTGGAAAACATTGCTAAAGTAGGCCTGACAAATATAAGGTACTCACTAGCAAGGCATAGAATTTTGTGCGGTATAATCAGGGAAAGAGCCAGAAATTCATTCAGGCTGGTGCCAAATAATAATATTGAAACTTCAAAAATAAAAATTACCGTTAAAAAGTAAAATATTTTCTCTGACCCACAACGAAAGCCTGACTTTACATTTTCTACGTCACATAAAGAGAGTCCACATTCTAAAAATAGACTATCCGTGACATCTGTCCCAAAAGATAACCTTAAAGGAAAAGTGCTAAGCCTAATTTTCAAATAAACTTATGTTATAAAAAAAAAATAGGAGGCTAAATTGAGTAACTAAGAGAGTTCATACCCAGCAAACTCAAAACCGAAAATTTCTCTTTAATAAATTATTTTTAAACCAAACTCTTATTTTGGGACGTAACATTATATTAAAATAACTTCTCCTAATCATCTAATACTTCTAACTGCTCCTAACTAGCTAATAATTCTTTTCTTATTTTATTTATCTCATTGGCACTTGGCCTTACAGATAGCCTCGGCCTTTTTAGATCATGTGTGTGCATGCGTGTGTGAGTGAGAGAGGGATAGAGAGAGGGGGACATGCTCCATCTAGTCAGAAACAGGATCGCCTAGTAAAACCCAACATGGCGAGTTTGTTAGACCCCTTCAAGTGCATATAACATCCTATGTAGTCTGCTACCTAACGCAGATCAGATGACGTAACAGGCGTTTGACCTTGTCTCCTAGCAGTTACTATAATTAGAAGATTGATTGCTCATTCAATACATTAATAATGCTACAAGGCCTGTACCCAACACCACCAAAAGCTCACTAAATTCCCCCAATATACCCTGAGATATTTGTGGTGGACGAACTAATATTCCTTAACCAGATCAAAATGACCAAGGGAACAACGAAAATCCCTTTTCCTCCTTCCAAACGTGCAGGAAGAGAATCTCTTTTAGCCAGTCCACCAGTATCCACAATTCTCCAGCCCCAACTGATCAATCTTATTCTCCTTGGATTGCCTTGGTGTTCATCCTCATCATATCATATACCCTTTAAGGATCTTTAAGGATCCCTATTTGAAGACGTGTTATACATTCTCTTACTCTCAAGTCTCAACGCCCTAGCCCAGTAATCACACGAGTCTCCTACAACAAGCTAAATTGTTTCAACTACCCACAAAACATAATTGGGTGGGTGCATTTAGTGCAGTTTTACTGGATCATCAAGCACATGTACCAAATGAGACCCACAAACATTCGGGCAGAAACTTTAAAATGTTACCCCAAACCCATTCCTTTTTAAATGATGTTTTAGGAGTAAGTACGTAGATTAATAAATGTAATTAATACTTTGTCTAATTGATTAACTCAGATAAAAAGGAACAAATTCTTTTCTCCAATAAGACAGATACAAAGGAATGGAGGGAGTAGTTGATAATAGAGTAAGTCATAATGATCACCATCTTAAAATCAGGTTACTCTCAAACTAGGAAAATATCTTGAGATACATAATATCATCTCTCTAAAAAAAACAAAAGAGATATATTATAACAATAACAAGCTGCAAACGAGCTTATTGAGGTAACTATAAGAAAACTGATCCACACTCTTCTTTATTTCTTAGACAATTGTACACTGGAATAGTTTTTTGAGGGATTCTTTTCCTACCTACTTATCCTCGTCTTAGTATAATAGCTTAAAATGGGAAATAGAGACTTTGTTCGGTACTGATTTTGAGACATAATGAGACATGATTTTAATATAATAGTTGCACCATGTACGTCGCAATGGCTAGTTTAATATAATACCCATATATTCACAAATTTACAATAATGAGACATGATTTTGAGACATCAATACATGATTGTCACACACTTATTGAGCAGAGACATAGCTTTTAAGCTTGAGATTGCAATATATCACTTTTATATATTTTAAACATTTTCTTCGATACAAAATTTGTTCACATGACGAGGAATATTGCTTTGACATATCCTTGAGAGTAACGATGCAATAAATGCAATTTTATTAGACCATTAGGCATATGTTATGATATATATATATATATATATATATATATATATAGAGAGAGAGAGAGAGAGAGAGAAAGAGAACTCATCCAAAGCAACTCATTGTTGGGAGTACTATTCCAGCAACCATATCTTAGATCGTCCAGATGAATAATTAACGACTTGAATTAATTGCACTAAAACCCCCGCTGTTAGAAGTTCTAACAGCAGTGACTTTTTTTTCCTCCCATAATGACAAAAAAGCCCATAAAAGCTTTAAAAAGGCCCCAATTAAAAATCCCCTGTCGCTACAGGCTGTAGCAACAGGTTCCCTATCCTTGCGGAAACTTGCACAATTAGATACCATATTACTTATCCTTGTGGCAGGTTCCTTGAGGTAGCTTCCCTATTAAATTACATATAATTAGATATATTTAAAAATTTTAAATTAATAAATTTATTAATTTATAATTAGATATGGTTGCTGGAATAGTCCTCCCAGCAACTTCTAGCAACCGGTTACTCTGGATGGGTATATATATATATATATATATTGGTCAATATTTGGACAAGCCATAATGAGGTTGCCATCTAACCATCAAGTCAATTTCAAACTAGGATCTTTCTGCATGTCAACGTGCATGTTTTACGTAATTAGAGAAGCATAACCTACCTATCTTACATACAAGGAAAAGATAATAAGTCATAAAAAGCTTACCAGGGTTGATTGAAGAACTCTGACCGCCGCTCTTTTTCCGCACTACGACTTGCTTCACCAGCTAGAAGCTTTAGATCTGTGCTTTGAGATTCAATCAATGCATTTACAAATTCAACTGGTGATTGACTGAAGCCAAGAAAGAAGGCCCTCCTTTTACGGTGCTCATGGATCTTCCTTATAGCACTACAAATAGCTTCATCGCACGCTTCAATCTCTTTGCTCTTCTCCGTATTGGCTAGTAACATATTTAATTCCTTTTGTATCGGAAAGGGCACATCCACCAAAATATCATAGCATGCATTTCCAACAGGACTATTTCCTGAGAGCTTGATCTTGTGCTCCAATTGTATTGGTTGTGGGGGAGCTAAATGATGTGATATTTTCTGCGAAACCATAGTAAATTTAATCTTTTCTTCCCCAAATACTTTCTGAAGTGGTGGATCACAACTAAAATAGGATGGGTCATCTGGGCTTTGCAATTTTCTAGCTTTGACATAATGCCAGATTGCAGCTATGATTCTCGGGCGGGTATCAACCTCAATACCAAGAAGTTCTGTCAAAGCTGGTGAAAGCTTATATTTCTCAGGCATATAGTTCACTTCTAAACGTATGGTCACAGTAAATTCCTTATCTCCTTTTCTTTTCACCTCAAAGCCCTCATGAGGCACAGGAGATCGAGCGCTCTCCCAAGTAATAATATGGTTATCAGGATACAGTCTCTGGTCCAAGGAAATGGTGACTCTCTTGAAAAAAGATGAGAACTTCGGGTACAAGGAGTTTGATTTCTGAAACAAAGCAGCCTGCTCAGGATCCATTCCCTCTTCCAAGATCCTCCCAACTATTTTCAGGGTCCAAGTTGGTGGCTCGGCATTGGGCTTCTTTGGGATTGTGCGGATCTGATTTGCAAAAGTATTGAAAACATAAATTCGAAGGGTTTTCTGAATACAAGGAGGATTCTTAATCGCCTCTTGGATGTCAATTTTCTTTCTTGCAAGAGCAGCATCCACGCGCGACTCAAACTCAAGGAGTTGAGTATAAAGAGCAGATTCAGGCAGAAATGCTGCAACTTTATCCTGTAGCTGTTTCTCAGGAAGCTTCTGCTTCTTTCTACGAGCGGCAGATGTAATCTCCATAGTTCTCAAAGGCGATACAGTGTTGCTATTCGACATGCCAGGTGGCCGCGCCTGTGGTTTCTGTGGAGGACGTTTCGCGCTGGAATTGCTTGTAGTTGAAACGGAGGGTGAAGAGACTCCAACATTGCCAATACCAGCAGCATGGGACTGTGCATGCAACTGAGCTTGGAATTGGGCATGTGCTGCTTGAGCTTGGGCTTGAGCATGAGCCTTAGACTGCGCTTGGGCAATCGCCTGAGCATGAGTTGCAGAGAACTGAGACATCTGAAACTGACCACGAGTGCCATACCCACCTTGCTGTTGAGCTGGGGACTGGAGATGAGCATTTTGATTTGGTGGCATAGAATTGCCAAAGGGAGATGAAACACCAGCACTTTGTGGTGGTTTATTGTTATTCGCAGACATCACTAAATCTAAACAATTAACCAATGAAAAATCTTGACAGAGCAGCCCAAAATCCCACACTTGCTTAACCACCAAAAACTGTATCAAATTTAAAACCAGTAAACCCCTCAACTCAAGAATTGCATGTCCCTGAAGACAGTTATGTCAAAAAGAGACAAAAACTTAACATTTTCCAAATGTTATAAAACTAACTGTATAAAACCCTAAATCTGTAAGTCACCTAAACATAGTAACCAAAAGATCAGAACCTTGGCAAGCTAAGCTCCATCAACTAAGAAATATAAATCTGACTTTGCTTATGAAAAGAAACCCTAATTCATGATAATCAAATTATACCTGAATCATGGTATCACTCAGAAGAAAATTAAAAGAGGAAACTAACATTATGGTATACAGAAGGAGATTATCGGGAGAAATCCAGATGCTATATTTTTTATTACTGAGAAAATAATGCTACAGTGATTGAATTTTAACATAGAAAAATTGGAGAATATAATAAACAGAATTTAGATGAAACGATTGCCATTAATCTTACTTTGTTGGCGAACTCTAGGCTGCTGATTTTAGCGAGCTTTCACTCCGGAGGAGCACCACAAGTGACAGGGAGATTCTCTCTCTTCTTCTGGAGTGTTGAAAGAACAGCGGGAGATAGTGGATTTTAGGACCGGCCCATTTTTAAAGGGTTATTACTAGGGCCTCCTAATGTGAGACTAACCAAAAAGACTGCGCGGCAGGCGAAAATTTCTTAAATGCTCGGGACCTGATACATGATATTTTACAGGGCTCTTTACATAAATATACAATAATTAATAAACAATTATAAAAATAGTGTACAAATAAAATAATTACAAAATAAATACAATATGGACAAAATAATTACAAAACATATTGTCTCCATTTCTCTCCCCTACTTTGCCTCCACTTTCTCAGATTATTTCTCCTTCATTTTTCTCTCTTCAAATTCTAAACCATTTCATGTGGAGTTCTCATCAATAACTGAAACCCCATCGCAGCAACCATCATCACTGCCATCACAAGCCCAATCGGCTATCATATCTGATTTCGATCGAGTGTAAGCAAACCATAATCTGAATCTGGATCTTGATTTTGATCTTGAAATCTCATTATACTTAGAGGTTTGGGATGGAGGTGAAGGCGGTGGTGGTGGATGAGAGACGAGATTAGTGTTTTGTTACTTAAATTTACTGCACGAAAAAATTAGTTACTACACATTTAGGAATTGGTTACCTCCATACTAGTGTTTGGTTACCTCCAGAAACCTGCAGATTGTGTTTTAAAAACAGAGCACCGTTTTGGAAACCTGCTGATTGTGTTTTGGTTACCTTGGTATGAATGTTTGGTTACCTTGATATGAAGGTTTGGTTACCAACTGCATTATGAAATTCACATGACAAACTCACATTAACAAAGACAAAATAAAAGGAGGAAGAAGACTAGTATTTGGTTACCTAGATTTACCAAACGAAAAAACTAGTTACTACACATTCAGGAATTGGTTACCTCCATACTAGTGTTTGGTTACCTCTATTCTATTGTTTGGTCACCTAAATTTACTGAACGAAAAAATTAGTTACTACACATTAAAAAAATACGACTCAGAATTTCCGACAAGGAGGAGGTGTGGACGTGGAGAAGATGCAATTCAAACCCATCTCTCTCCCTCTCTCTTATTTGCATGTGTGAAAGAAACGAATCAAAGTTGACAGAGACGTAGGAAGAAAACCCAAAAAAAGAAGTTAAAATTTATTACAGATGAAGAAGAATGTGACGAGGATAGGAGAAAGAAGAAAAAATGGAGGAGAGAGAAAGTGAGCAAACACTTCCACTTCCACGTCACGCTTCCACGCCACTAACTATGGAGGAGAGAGAAGATGGAGGAGATAAAATGGAGGACAAAGAAAAGAATAAAAATCATCTAATTTGATTTTTGAAATTTGAAACCAACTACCCATTAAATTACCTAACTAAATTAAAAGAATAAAAATGCACTAATTTATAAATAAAATATTGAAGATGCACTAATTTTGTAAATATTTTATATATGCACTTTTATTGTAATATTTAAAAAAAATGTATTGGTAAATGTAAATTTTCCTATTTTATATTATTTATGTGTTATTATTTTAATATTTAAAATAAATTATTTTATTTTAAGTGTTAAAATAATAATATATAAATAATATAAGGTATCACATGAATAATTATTCAGGACAGACAAGATATTACTCCAAATATTAATAATTGAGTTTTATTTTTAATTATATTTTGTCATTAATTTTTGTCAAACTTATATTTTCCATCTTTTTTTCGGTTGAAGGCAGTATAATACAATTGTTCAACATATGTATTTATTCTAACTGCAGTATTTGTTAAAAAAAAATGCTCGATATATAACAAAATAAGTTGACATGCATGTGCATATACATCTAAATAGTTAGTAAATCAATATACAATAAGGTAATTATTATAAAATGATATATATTTACATACACCTGTAAACCTTAAATTACACAAATAGAATAATAATTTGTAAAATTATGACCTTAATTCTCTTTTATTGATTTGAATATATAATTAGTAGTAATTGTTAACACAAATATTGTCATACATTATTCTCTTTTCTCTCTGGAAAAAAATTCTATTCTTGATCTTAGATTTAAGGAGGACTCCTGATTTAGCAGAGACCTGCTCTTAAATCTCTTTTCTTGTACTATAATAATTTTTACTTTCTTGTAGAGTTTGTTTTTCTTGTGTGTAGGACTTTTTTTTTTTTTTTTTTTCTGTCTATGTATGAGAGATGATTTTATTATAATTTCTAGGGAGACTTTGCCTTTTGAGAGATTTTTTTTTTATTGACAATTTTTTTGGTATGTGAATCATTAAAAATAGATTGTTCAAATTTAAACGTGACGTTATTATGACAGTCGATTCTTCTTTTGCTCATATTGAAGAAGATTTGCATATTCTATTATTATTTTGGACATATGATTGTTTTTTCAGAAGTATATAGGGTGTCTACTTGTTGTTCCTACGATTGATTTTTTTTCTTCTAATTACCTGTTATTCTATTTTAAAGGATTATTTTTTCAATTTTTTGTATTATAATTTTTTCGTAATAATTTATAATTTCAATATATTTGAATTAATTAATCTGTTTGATAAAAATAAAAAAAAGACCGTCATATATTTATTTCACCATGAGTCCATGACTTTACGATGTGTGTTTGTTAAGCATATAGTGAAATTATTTCCTATCAAATTGTATGATCAATGTGCTTAGCACTTATCTATTGTTTTTACCATTTTAATTGAAATATTTGTCTTAAATCTAATTTAAACTATACTGCTAAAATATAAGATACATTTCATTTCAAATATGTGGGTGACCAATATCTTACTGAATACTTCTTCCGTTTTAAATTATATAATTATTATTAATTTTTAAAAATAAATATAAAATATTTTAAATTCAAAACGAGATAGATTTTTAAAAATTATGAAACAATAAAACTTACAATAAATAATACTTTTTAAATCATTTATAACACGCAAACTCACATAAAAAAAATAAACTACATGAGTTTTTAATATTTTCACATAAGTGATACAGATACCTACTTTATTCTTGTACGAGAGAGCATTATATAAAAATATCAAAAAAACATGTGAAAATATCAGTTCACTTCTTATTATCCTACTCTTCTTAGTTCTTACTATCCTTTCATAGCTGTTTGTTAAAAAAACAAGACTCAGTTTTAAGTAGCATCACTTTGGAAATGCCTTGTAACTATTGCTTCTAGCATTTCAGCCAGATGGACTGTGTTTATTTTATTAGTTTGATATAATTCACTCACATTTTCCTCGGCACTCCCACAAAGTTGAATGTACTCAACAGTAAGAATTACTCTCAAACTGCTGGGTAAAGAAATAAGCACTCGAGATTCATTCAGGCTTCAGACAAACTCAAGATGGACTCTGGATTCTTTCTTCCAAACCAAATGAGACCAACTTAGCACAGAAATTGTAAGCAAACAGGGATAAAGCAAAAACTGCCAAGTAAATTTAACGGTCAAAGCAAATTTAAGTTTCATCTTTGCAAACTAGCAGGGTAACTGTTACCAAAACTTTAGGCTAAGATAATTTAAGTTTATATAAGAAAAAAGGTTATAATTACCCAAATGTCACCCCACACAAGGCACCGTATGTGATCAGAATTGGTAATTAACTACAGAGAGTCTTTAGTAATGCCAGCTTCCCAGTTTCGCTTATTTAGATACTCTAATCACGTGACTATGACAAGATATCCCTCGAGAATTCTGTCTCAAGCTACCATCACAGAACAATTTAGAATGAAGTGGCTAAGCTGATTTCTGCCACTGTCAAGAGGTCTCCATTGTAGTTCCTCGCCATTAGGATCCGGACTGCACGTGTATATAGCCATGGAGTTACTTGTGCAAGAAAATGCAGATGCGCCTATGACAAGAAGCTCGTTTCCCAGAGACTTGAATGCAACACCCCAGCCTCTATTAAAGTCAGCCCTAACAGGGACTGGACCTAATTGCTTCCATTTATTGCTCCTCTTCAAGTACACCTTCAGCTGGTTGGAAGAAGCTTCAAGTGAGTAGAGCTCATTATTCACAACAGCAACAAGAGGAGGGGAATGGCAAGTTAGAACCGGATCATCCTTTAACATGTCTGGAATCAATTCCCATTTGTTTTTATCCTCATCAAAATACTCCCCACAGGTAAGTTCTCCCTCTTCGTTCCGCCCTCCAATCACATAAAACCTATTGTCCATGTAACATCCAGAGCAAAGTTTCCTCTTCCGCTTCATCCTTGGAAGAGGTTCCCATGATTGATTGTCTGGATTATATTTCTCAGCAGTATCATAAACTTCCGTATTTGCCACCATTCCAATTCCACCAGCTACAAAAGCAAAGATACCACAAGTGGCAGATGCAAACAAGCACCTTGGATTAATCATAGAAGGACCCTTGTACCATTTGTTCATTGCCAATTCATACCTCCAGATGACAAGCCCATCAATCTCCCTGCCCGAAATAAGCAGATGAGTCCCTGCACAAAAGGACTCCTTATCTCCGGACGTGAAACAAATGTCCGATGGTAGAATTGGAAGCTTCCTACGAGAATTAAATTCCCGATCAAAGGCCCACCAACTTCTCTCCCCACTTGCGAACATAAAAACAGAAGGTTCGTTAAACCTAATTTCTCTTCTAATCTTGAATAATTCACCACTCTTCAAACGAAGCAAAAACCTCTTGTTAACAAAGCCTAATTTCCAATACTCTGACCTAGGAAACTTAGCTAAAATTGAACCCTCTAACTCGTAACTAAGCGAGGGTATGTAAGAATAATCTGCATCCTGAGGTTCTATACCTGATGAACCATCAGCAGTGCCCCTGCAGTAGGAAAATTCAAGCCCGTTCAGGTCTGATCCACTGTTAGTGTCATAATCACTTGCCTTCTTCCATGGAGAACTACCAATAGTTATCCAGTAGCCATTACTAGAATCCCCATCAATCCCACCTGTCTTGCTCAGATGATAATCATCTCTCTCTGGACCCTCTTTTTCTTCTTTGGTTTCTCCTTCTTTTCCTTTCATTATTAATGTATCGCCTTCAAACCCTCTAGATTTTAGTCAAATGAAATGAAAAGGAAACAATAATCAGAAAATCAGCAGATCTTATTCAGCTTAGTACAAGAGTATTCCTGATATTAAAATCAGAGAGTGAAACACAAATAGTTTTGTACGTAATGAATAAACCATAGCTCTCACAAAGACCAGATTAATATTATACCAACTGCCTGATCAAGTGAGAAATTAAATCAACAAAACAATTTTTGCAAACTGATGAGAAGTCTGAGTTAGAATAGACAACTCGATTTCCATAAGATATCAATTACAAGTCAAAGAAAATAATGAATTTAACTTTATCACAGAAAATGAAAAACAAAATTTCCATTTATGTACCTAGCAGGGTTGAAAACAGAGTCCTACTGCACACATATAGATTATATGAGAGAGAGAGAGAGAGAGAGAGAGAGAGAGAGAGAGAGAGATGGAATTGCCATATCAAACTTGACTACGAACTCTCAAACAAAAAGTTCCACATGCTGATGCTATATATACACAAAACATACAAAAACAAGTACCCATACGAGGAACGGCAACCGAAAAATCAGCTTTGTCGTGAGCTTAGTTGGCCAACATTCAAAATCAGCTTAGAAACTAGTAAATCTGTGGAAAATTTATGTTTTTAAGCAAAAAGATTCTTTTTTGTGAAACGGGTTGGCCAAAATTGAGTAAATGAGAAGATTGGCCCAAAAAAGAGCATCCAACATGATATAAAACATCCATCAATGAGAATCAAGAGAAAAGTGGATTTAAATAGAAACATCAAAATCATGAAACCAACAAATTATTCTCTATAAAATAGACCGACGAATTTCTATCGGAAGAGCGAATATTACACTTAACATGATGATATAAGCCAAAATAGACAATACAAATAGGAAAAATTGGCGTACCCGAGAAGTCAAACAGGACAGTTACATTGAAATTGAAATCAACTCGGATTGCGATTCTGTATCTAGGGTTTAAGTGGAGCTCCTAGCTGTATCAAATGTAACTGAAAAAAATGTAACTGAAAAAAAGCTCCAACTTTTGTCGCACAAAAAATAGGGGAGAGAAAGGAAAGGAAAGCGCAGCAGCCATTGAGGCGCAGACAGAGAGGAAGAGAGAAGAGTATATAGTATTGAGAGGGTTGATCGCATCGGGGATATATGCTTAATTAAATTAGTGTGTGGGTTGAGATTAAAATATGTTGAAATTATGAGACCCAACAACAAACCCATCGTCGATTTCGGCAAAAAAGGTAATTTTAGAGAGAGAAGGCCTTGTCACTATATTTTCCCGTATCTATTTTCATTACTTTGTATGTAGAAAAACTTTCAGTTTCATGTGAGAGGCCAGTGAGTGCGGTTTTTCCATTTCAAGAATATAAATGGCTTTAATTTAATTTAATGATGTGGGTGGTGCCAATCCAAAGCTCACGCGCCGTGAACATATCACGTGGTGTTTCTATTTTTGGCCAGAGGGAATAGTTTGGTGCATCCTAGCCTCTACTGTGAAAGTGTTTATAAGGAATTGATATTTTTATAAATAAAAATATTATTTTATAAGATTTTTTTAATATAAATGGTAGATGAATTTTATAAGGAATTGATATTTTTATAAATAAAAATATTATTTTATAAGATTTTTTTAATATAAATGGTAGATGAATTTTATAGTTATATGAGATCGATTTTATAAAAATATCAAAATTTATTTGTAAGAATATTAATTTCTTGTTTATATTGTGACATTTAGGTAAGTTTGACAATTTCACATAAATTTGATGGATCACTTGAATCTGATGAGATATGTATTCTAACCCTAATAAGATCCAATTGTTTAAATTCTATAATATTAGGATCAGGTATGAGATAATACCCCTCACCACGCCTCCGACTCGATTATATATATATATATATATATATATATATATATATATATATATATATATATATATATATATATATATATATATAATTAAGTATTTATTTAAGTTATTTCATTATAAATTCATAATATTTGTAATATTATATATTACTAGTAATAGAAATATTATATGTTTGATTTTGAATTAAAAATAGTTGTACAAATTAATATCAAAAATTAGAAAATTTTAATTTAAAAAAAGTAGAGTAATTGGGGCGAGAGCGGGTATAGGGTATTACTTTTGGGGTCAAGTCGGATTCGGTGAGCAAAAAATAGTTACATAGTGATTTTTTTTTTTTTACTTGATGACCAAAAATATCATTAAATTCTTGTGAAGTTATTAAAAAAAAATATAAAGTTAGTTTTTGTACTAAAATTATTAAATTTTTAAATAATTGTCAAAAATATCTTAAATTTGATTTATTCAAAGTAAACATTTGAGAGATGACAAACGCAATTCAAATTTTACACAATTAAGAGTGCCATGTAAAATATATATATTAGTGTCTAGAATTTATTATAAATTTTCAAAATCCAATTACTTGGATAGTTAGATCAATCTCATATCTATATCAATATATAATAAGATAAAACTTAAATTTTTTATCTTTATTTTTAATCTTGGTTATGTGACTAGAATTTAACTATTAGTGTAATGACCAAAGAAAATATGTAATTTTATTTTTTTTAATGAACATGAAATTATTTATGTGAATACATGTGTGCGAAATTAATTAATTCAATTATTTGAATTAAACACGTGTCAAGAAAAAATTAAGTGGGATTATTGAAGTTAAGAGATGTTCATGATGAAGTTTATGTTATAATTAACTAAGCTTAAATGATGTGTCTTGTGTGGCAAAATGATAATTTAAATTAATAAAATAGGTTAACTAATTAATTATGTGATTGGTGGATTAGTGTTTTGAGGGCAATTAATTATAAGCCCAATGTGATTAATAGATTGAGCAAATAATGTAGTCCAATATAATATGAATATATTGGAAAGCTTAAATCCAAGATAGGAATAAAGACAAGCCTAATAAGAATTTAATGTAAGTTCAATTAATTAAAGTTTGCTTGTATAATAATTGGTTCAATGTGGATATACATATATGAGAGGTGGACTTGGCCCAAAGTATTTAAGTTAATAGCCAATGATAATTAAATTGATAGCCCAAATTAATTGGCCCAAATTTGGGGACAAATTTTTAGATACCTTGAGAAAAAAAATACATAGTAGTACCATTTCCCTGAAATTCGGCCACTCCCCATTCTAGCTCTAGAAATGTTGAAATTTTTGTTGTTTTTGGAGCCATGTGAAGTAGTA
The DNA here is from genome assembly GCA_947179155.2 of Hedera helix. NCBI lineage: Eukaryota > Viridiplantae > Streptophyta > Magnoliopsida > Apiales > Araliaceae > Hedera > Hedera helix. The sequence continues at coordinate 35,040,169 of OX359275.1, forward strand.
TCATGAGCTTGGGAATGGTTAAATGTCCTTAAAACAAGATTAGGTAATTCTTTTACTAACTCCTCTTAATCCAATGGATATTGCATGCTTGATGGATAATAATTCTCTTATAAATAAGAGATCCTAGTTTATTTGCTAAGGTTGGTGTTATTTTGTTAAGTGTGTGGCTTGAGAGCTATGGAGAGAGATAGGGAGAAAAGAGAGTTTAAGGGGGGAAATGTACTAAGTGTGGGAAAACTTTTGAAGAAGCAAGAAAGTAGAAGATTTTGGTAGCAAGGAGAAGAAGTGGAGAGCCTAATTAAGTTCATTATGTTAGTTCCCAGAGACACACAAGTGATCTAGAAGGGGGGTTGAATAGATCTCTTGAAAACTTTTTCCTTTAAAAATATATAATATTACCGAATAGTTTATTTAATCAAGATTAGTTTGCACAGCGGAACATTAGTTTGAAAACTCCCCTTAACGATTTGTAAAACTTCTTAGTTGAGTTTATACTGTATTGAAGATAGTCATTTATCAAATAATAATCATAGCAGATATATATCTATATATGACAGAATGCAAATGACTGAATGTAAATGACATCAGAGAGTTTAAGTGGTTCGGAGATTGAACAACTCCTACTCCACTATTCTACTTCAACGAGTAGGAAATCCACTAAAGATAGTTCACACGAAACTCTTTAAGCCCAGCAGGCTTGGACTCTGGCTCACAAAGAACCCTTCAAACCCAATAGGTTTGGCTAGTTTAGTCACTAAGACAAGGACACAAATGCCCTCTTCAAGTCCAGTAGACTTGGCTCCTTTAGTCACTAAGACAAGGACACAAATGCCCTCTTCAAGTCCAGCAGACTTAGCTCCTTGTTTGTTGATAGATGTTGGAGTTGCTACTGAGTTGTACTTTCAGTTCCATTATCTTTGAATACTCAGTAGTAGGATGTGAACATACTTGAAATGATATTGAGTTAGACAATGATGATTGGCTTCTTTATGTACTCAATATCTTCTTGTGATCACTCATTGTGCTGCTAAGCTTTGGCAATTTAGCTCATTTGGTACTTGATAACTTATCGAGACGAACTTTTAAGATGACTGTGAAGCTCCTTCCTTTTGGTACTCAGTTGTTCCTTCTTATCATTGACAATTCATAGCTTCTCGAGATGAGCTTCTGAGGTGACTGTGAAGCTCCTTTCTTTTGGTACTCAGTCGCTCACATGTCTGTATCAAGTTGACATTTAGGCTTCTCTCTATCACGTGCTTAGCAACTTTGAACACTTTTCTTGTAATAGAGTCATATCTCTTTATGTCTCTCTCAATTCAGTTTTGGTGTTCTAGCAGATCGTAGAGTGTTCTTCAGCATATTCATTTTTTTTTGTTTCACTCTACGATTCTATTGTTGTCCACCATCCTTTTTTTTTCAACAGCATTTTTATCCCTGTGAATATCTATGCTTTTATATGGTTGTGCATATTTTATTGTTGGAAAAGGTCCGTTGGATTCCTTTGGCATTGTGCAAATTCTTGATATCTTTGAAGTTGACTTTCTATTGCTTGTGTCAGTGTTTTTCCTTTTTCTGACATATGTTCTGTCACATCAAACTGTAGCTTCGCTTTCTGCAATTTTAGTTGTTGCACTTCTAAATTTTTTTATCAAAGATTATTGTGACGCCCCCAAATCTGGGCCAACACAGTCCAAACTTGAGTCGTCAAAAGACTACAACAAAATTATTACAACAAAGCACAACGTACTACAATACAGTGTATAATAATACACAACTAAGTCTTCACTATTATTGCCACACTATTTTACAAAACGTGAAGACTATGATAACTATTCCTCGGACCCTCACTCCATTCCCCGGCTAGACCCTGTTATGTTTTCATTTCCTGTTGAAAAACAATGGAACAAAAGAAAGGGTGAGCTCAAATAGCCCAGTAAGAAATATCATGACTAAGATAATGACGAATAAATTATCATTAGCCTTCAACAGTTGAGTTCTTGATAGAATACAATAGACTATAAGGTTTATATCAAAAACTGTAGTTAAATTCTTAAACAATGTTCAAATCAATAATAGCAGCGGAATGAGCAATCTATTAGAAGAATAATGCAGACTATAATGTCCACTCGCTTCTCTTTTTCGTAAAAACATCATCAACTTTTATCATCTGAAATACCATTAGTCATGATAATATAAATTCACAGTTCCTGATCATAATCATACCAAACAACAGTTCATCTTTGCACTACGGGCCAAAGATATTCAATATAGTACCAACGGTCATGATTATACCAGATTCAGCCTTTGGTCATAATCATACCAAACAACAGTTCATCTTTGCACTACGGGCCAAAGAGAACATTCACCACGTGCCATAAAAGACACCGAACAGATGTATCGCCTTTAACCTATTATATCGCCTTTAACCTATCATCTGTTCAACAAATATATCACATCTGTGCCCCCGGCCACAGATATTCACAACAGCTTGATTTTTGGATGATTAGAATGATATAAATGATGAACAGAAGAAATAGGATAACAATAAGTATCGGAAGTTTACTTTGTACAGATTCAAATAATGTCCAAATTGTCAACATGATGTGGAGTGAAATTTAAAAATGAAAGAAAATGATATTCCTTACGAGTAGTAAATTTAAGAGTATGAAAGAAAATGACATCCCTTACTGTAGCAAGTTTGAATAATAGAATATGAAAGAAGATGATATTCCTTACGAGTAGTAAATTTAAGAGTATGAAAGAAAATGACATCCCTTACCATAATAAGGTTAAGAGTATGAAAGAAAATGATATTTCTTACAAGTAAGAAAAGAAAATGACATTCCTTACCGTAATAAATTTAAGAGTGTGAAAAGAATGATATTCCTTACCTTGATATTGTGAAACAAGTTTATAGCCGAACAATTCCTTCCATGTTTGTAGCAGTAAAGAATCTGACTTTTGAGTCTTCTAGAGTTTTTAAAATCTCTTTATATTTTTAAAATAATGTTACTCTCGTAAAGATAGGCGGCATAGACTCAAGAATCACTCAATTCGGAGTTAATATGAATGAGTTATGAATTTTCAAAACTAAGACTGAAAATAGTGACGAAAATCAGAATAGGTTACGGTTTTTAGTATTTTAAGGCATGAAGATGATTTCAGATGACCTTTCTTCCTTCTTCAAAGTTGTAGAGGACGAAAAACTGAAGAGACAGACTTTTAATTCATTAAATTCTGACAAATAATGAATTTACTATGATTTTTCGAAAGAGTTACTGTACATAAGAAAATTCCACTCGGGAATTCAAAGAAGAATGCAAAAGATTTCAAAACTAGGAATGACTTAAGAATACTTAGAGAGAACTTACACAAAGAAGTATTTAGAGAGAGAAAGAAAGAACAAGTAAGGAAGTTTATGAAAAATCCTTAAGTTAAGGCTTCTATTTATAGCCAAAAATCTTATCATTCCTTTAATCTAAACCATTAATTTAAATATCATCTTTTAATCTACACCATCCATTTCAAATTTTATATTATCTTTAATCTACACCATTCATTTCATATTACCTAATAATCACCTAACTTTATATTATAAACAAATCAATTCAATTATTCAACAATATTTCACACTTTAATCTACACCATTCATTTCATATCACCTAATAATCACCTAACTTTATATTATAAACAAATCAATTCAATTATTCAACAATATTTCACACTTTAATCTACACCATTCATTTCATATCACCTAATAATCACCTAACTTTATATTATAAACAAATAACTTTATCAATTCAATTATTATGACTAATTGTTATAAATACAGTATAGTTAGCTCTTAGATATCAAGTCAATAAATTAATGAAATACAACTGTTTAAAAAACATCATAATAGAGATAACAATAATGTAAAAGAAAGCATACGTTACTGTGTAATGACAATTATTGATTCAATAATGTGAATTACTGTGCATATGTTACTGTGACAATTATTAGGTTCAATAATTTTAAAAACAGTGCAGCAACAATTATTGACTCAATGATATAAAATACAGTGTAATGACAATTATTAAATCAATAATGCAAAATACTGTGTAACAACAATTATTGAATTGATAATATAAAATATTATGCAGTGACAATTATCGATGAAATGATGCGTAACAGTTACGGTGTCAATTATCAGACCAATAATATGAGACACTATGCAATACCGTGTGTTACTGTAGAGTACCGTGTGCTACAGAGAATACCAAAAACTACCGTATGCTACTATTCTTTTATCACCGGTATTTTAACAGTTCCGTTGACTATTTTTATTTAAAAATGTTATTTCTGTCGTTTTCTATATCCGACAAATATTCCGTTGTGGGGTCCACCAATAATTTGTTATTTCGGCGCCGTCGTACGACACGAATATTCCCCGACCAAATAAAATTTGCACATAACATCCTTAACTTTCAATTTCGTCAATTTAACCACTTACTGTTTCATGAAAAAATATATATGAAGAAAAATTAAATTTTATATTTCATAAAATTCGGGGTCTTACAATTATTATATTCTTTGATATATTTAACTTTCTAATACATCATTAAATGTCTTCATCGACTTCTTTAGCAGCTGCTCTATTGCTTTCAGAGATGTCCCATTAGTCAGACTATTTTTACCATCATTCTGAGCAGTAGGTCCTGACTTATAGTCGTTTAGACACAAAATCTTATGTGAGTCTAACATGCATCTGATCTTTAATAGTACTTAATCTTTTTTTAATCTGGTCAATGAATATTCTCTTTTCTCTCACACCATATTGCAGTTCTGTTTACTGGTTCAGATCTTCACAGTGAATTCGTAGAGTGGATGTCTGATCATTCTGACTCTACGAATTCAGCTCCACGATTATTACTTGAAGTAAGTCAAGTAAAATGTTGAGTTGGAGCGATCTTCTCTCTCACTCTACGATCTTGCTATTCTGTTTAGATCGTAGAGTTACTGACTTCAGTGCTTTGCTTTACGATTTCGTTCTACGATCTTGTCCTTCTGTGCAAATCGTAGAGTTGCTGACTGCAGTGTTTCTCCTTGTTATTTATGGACTTCTCAGTGGAATTGTTGAGTTGTTGTCTTCTTTAGTATGCCCTTTATTTTTACTCAACGATTATACCATGTGTAGAACAATTTTCTACATTGTCTTGTCTTCTGGTTTCATTCTATGATTTCGTCTATCTGTGCAAATCGTAGAGTTCTCGTATGTGCTTGCTCTTCGAATCCACTCTATGATCTTGCTAGTTTGTGCATATTGTAGAGTACATTTTTTTCTCTGGTTCTACGTTTCCTGAAGGCTTGTTTAGCTGTTTGTTCAACAATCGTAGAGTTCTGCTTTACGTTTTGTACTTGATCAATTCTTCAATTTAACTTGCATATTCTGTAAAACTCTTGCACAACTGTCTCTCCTTGAGGATCGTAGAGTTATCCTGGTATGGAGTTGTATAGTCCACTGAACAGACCTAGTTGTTGCGAAGTCGTATAGTCCACTCTACGAACAGACTGAATCGTAGAGTCTTCTTTGCTTGGAGTCGTAGAATCCATTCTACGATCATATTGACTGAATAGATATAACATAAGATCAACCTAACATATTTGATCTTTTCTAACTAAGTCCTTTTATACATTATTACATCATTACATATTGAAAGGACTTTACAAACTCTATTATACACATATACAACAATGATTTATTCTTATATTACTCTGCTTATATTATTTATCTTTTATGCAGAGTGACTCCTACGGAAAGATCAACCTAACATTTCTGATCTTTAATCTCTAAGTCCTTTGTACACATATTTCTTTTCAAAAAGGACTTTACAGTATTTGAACCATATAATTTTTACCCTTATTATAAGCAGCAATTAGTTTTTAATAAGATTACATTTGTGCTATATAAGTGTGTAATTCACAATATTTGAACCAGGTAATTTATTTCATACACACATGATCATGTAGACACATATTCAGATTAATATGTAATCACTTAGTCAATTAACCACATAAGCACTTTAAAACATATACGCACATAGTCAAGTAAGCACATAGACACATAGGCACATTATCACATAAACACATAGTCAGATACATATGGACAATTAACCATATAAGCGCATTCATCACAATTATTTTTGCACAACAGTCATTATCATCAAATCAAACATCATTCAACACATTGCTAGAAGTAGAAAAGTTTTAAGAAGGTATAAACACTTTTTAACCCTAAAATTCTAATCAAGTTAGTGTATTTTAGTTAGTTGTATGGTTATGCATGTTTGGTTGTGGGAGATTTGCATATTGTGGGATCATGAAGGATCTAAAGACATAAGGTTGATTATATGAAGGAGGTTATGTTTTTTACATGAGTTATATGTGTTAGATTGTGTGAATGTGTCAAATAAACATGTAGCTTAGTTAACTTAAATGATGACATGACTTTCGTGACTACGTGAACAAAAATGTGTACATAACTTGGGAGACCTATAGATTTCATATTAAAAATCTTTAAAATATGAAAATATTTCAAATGGAATTGAAGAAAAATGAACTAAAATGGATTTGTTATAAATTTTCTTGTGACAGTGTTTTATAGTAAACCTTAAAAACTTTAAACCCTTATATTGTATAATGAATGATTTTTGAAATGATCGAAATCCTTAAATATTATTAAAATGTGAGTTTATTAAGTTTTAGTTCAAGTTGAACTCATTTGAATGTATATTGAACAAGTTAAGAATAATTGAAGTAAGAAAAGTCAAAACCCTAAAAGCTGAAAAAATCAGAAAATGCAAAAAATGAAGCTCTGGTCACGCCAGGCCTATAGTTCATTTCTGGTGTGACGCCCCCAAATCTGGGTCCACACAGCCCATACTTGAGTCGTCAAAAAACTACAACAAAATTATTACAACAAAGCACAACGTACAACAATACAGTGTATAATAATACACAACTAAGTCTTCACTATTATTGCCACACTATTTTACAAAACGTGAAAACTATGATAACTATTCCTCGGACCCTCACTCCATTCCCCGGCTAGACCCTGTTATGTTTTCATCTCCTGTTGAAAAACAATGGAACAAAAGAAAGGGTGAGCTCAAATAGCCCAGTAAAGAATATCATGACTAAGATAATGACGAATAAATTATCATTAGTCTTCAACAGTTGAGTTCTTGATAGAATACAATAGACTACAAGGTTTATATCAAAAACTGCAGTTAAATTCTTAAACAACGTTCAGATCAATAATAGCAGCGGAATGAGTAATCTATTAGAAGAATAATGCAGACTATAATGTCCACTCGGTTCTCTTTTTAGGAAAAACATCATCAACTTTTATCATCTGAAATATCATTAGTCAAGATAATACAAATTCACAGTTCCTGATCATAATCATGCACATCAACAGTTCATCTTTGTACTACGGGCCAAAGATATTCAATATAGCACCAACGGTCATGATTATACCAGATTCAGCCTTTGGTCATAATCATACCAAACAACAGTTCATCTTTGCACTACGGGCCAAAGAGAACATTCACCACGTGCCATAAAAGACACCGAACAGATGTATCGCCTTTAACCTATTATATCGCCTTTAACCTATCATCTGTTCAACAAATATATCACATCTGTGCCCCCGGCCACAGATATTCACAACAGCTTAATTTTTGGATGATTAGAATGATATAAATGATGAACAGAAGAAATAGGATAACAATAAGTATCGGAAGTTTACTTTGTACAGATTCAAATAATGTCCAAATTGTCAACATGATGTGGAGTGAAATTCAAGATCCACAGTTCAGAATAACGGTTACAATTCAATAGAAAGGTTCACGTAAATAGAAAGGTTCAGTTGAAATAATGAAGTTCAATTATTATGGAACATATAATATTTTCAGGAATTATAGAAGCAATAGTTCCATAATAAATTTCGATTTAGGAGTATGAAAGAAAATAATATCCCTTACCGTAGCAGGTTTGATTAACAAAAGGTGAAGGAAATTAATACAAAGGGTTATTCACCAACAGGCGGCAATCCGCTCCGTAAGGTTATTCCCACAATTTAATAGAATTTGAGTACAAAGAGTTATTCACCAAACAGGCGGCAATCCGCTCCGTAAGGTTATTCCCACAATTTAATAGAATTTGAGTACAAAGAGTTATTCACCAAACAGGCGGCAATCCGCTCCGTAAGGTTATTCTCAGAGATTAATAATGAATGAATACGAAAGGTTATTCACCAACAGGCGGCAATCCGCTCCGTAAGGTTATTCCCACAATTTAATACATGGAAATAAAAGGCACATCTTATGAGTAAGAAAGAAACAATATTATTTTCGAGAATCAAACAATGATAATCTCTTACCATAGTACGTTTGAATAATGGAAGATGAAAAAGATGGTATCCCTTACCTCAACACGTGACTGGATATTGATTTAAATGAGGTTGATTAACTTGAACAGTACACGTATACTTATAGATCTTCACAAATACTCAAGATGACTTAAGCACACTTAGAGAGAACTTTCACAAGAAGTATTTAGAGAGAGAAAGAAATAACAAGTAAGGAAGTTTATGAAAAATCCTTAAGTTAAGGCTTCTATTTATAGCCAAAAATCTTATCATTCATTTAATCTAAACCATTCATTTAAAGATCATCTTTTAATCTACACCATCCATTTCAAATATTATATTATCTTTAATCTACACCATTCATTTCATATCACCTAATAATCACCTAACTTTATATTATAAACAAATCAATTTAATTATTCAACAATAATTCACACTTTAATCTACACCATTCATTTCATATCACCTAATAATCACCTAACTTTATATTATAAACAAATAACTTTATCAATTCAATGATTATGACTAATTGTTATAAATACAGTATAGTTAGCTCTTAGATATCAAGTCAATAAATTAATGAAATACAACTGTTTAAATAACATCATAATAGAGATAACAATAATGTAAAATAAAGCATACGTTACTGTGTAATGACAATTATTGATTCAATAATGTGAATTACTGTGCATATGTTACTGTGACAATTATTAGGTTCAATAATTTTAAAAACAGTGCAACAACAATTATTGACTCAATGATATAAAATACAGTGTAATGACAATTATTAAATCAATAATGCAAAATACTGTGTAACAACAATTATTGAATTAATAATATAAAATATTATGCAGTGACAATTATCGATGAAATGATGCGTAACAGTTACGGTGTCAATTATCAGACCAATAATATGAGACACTATGCAATACCGTGTGTTACTGTAGAGTACCGTGTGCTACAGAAAATACCATAAACTACCGTATGCTACTATTCTTTTATCACCGGCATTTTAACAGTTTCGTTGACTATTTTTATTTAAAAAGGTTACTTCTGTCGTTTTCTATATCCGACAAATATTCCGTTGTGGGGTCCACCAATAATTTATTATTTCGGCGCCGTCGTACGGCACGAATATTCCCCGACCAAACGAATATTCCCCGACAAAGCGAATATTGTCCGACAAAATAAAATTTGCACATAACATCCTTAACTTTCAATTTTGTTAATTTAACCACTTACTGTTTCAAAAAAAATATATATGAAGAAAAATTAAATTTTGTATTTCATAAAATTCGGGGTCTTACAACTGGGGCGGGGCGTGCTGGTCCGGAGAAGAAGAAAACCCTGATTAACTGGCGCGGGGCGCGCCATTGCTCCAACATAGAAAAATCTAGCCCGGGTTAAGTCAGATCAGGTCAAAGCAATCGGGTCCGGGTAAAAAATAATAAATAATAAATAATAATAAGAAGAAAATAAAATAAAACAATAAATAAATAATTAAATAAATAAAATAATGATAAAGATTATTTTATTTGTGAAGATGAATAAATGAAAAATAATTGAACAAATAAAATAATAAAGATTATTTTACTTGTTGAAAGAAAGGATAAAATAGATCTTAATCAAACATATTAAATAATAAAGGATTATTTTATTTGTGAAAGTCCCTTAATATAAATAATAAAATATGATTCAACATATAAAGTAATAAAGATTATTTTATTTATAAAATATTAAATAAAAATTAAATAAATAAATAAAATAATAATAGTAATTAATTTATTTGTGAAGAATGAAAAATAATAAAAAGAGATAACTAAACAAATAAAATAATAAGAATTATTTTATTAGTAAGGAAAATAAGACTGAGAGATAAATAATATATTAAATTAAATTGATAATAATAATGGTAATTGTTTGCGAGTTCTCGTTATGGAGATTTATGAAGTGTATATAAGTGATTATATAGTTCAAAATAGATCATTATATGAGATTCGATAGAAATTAATCGTTAGAACGATTTATGATATAGGTTATCCAAAGAAAGCAAACTTAAAATCGTATAGAGACAATAATCAAGACAAGTATCTTAACTTGTACACCTTATTATTTCGTACATGTAATATTAAATGTTATACTTATTGAATATAATTCCTATTGAACTCAATTATCGATGATCCTGTTTATATTCATAAATGATTAATTTTATATCCGAATATTAAATTTGAAAGTCAAATTATTCATACTCGAATACCTGTAAAATGTTACTCGAACCTTAACATTTGAGCATTGAAGTTGAAATTATTCCTAAGTGATTTAAGAAAGTGTCTATGTCATTTAATTTGGCTAGGCAGATAATAAATAATATTAATCAAGTTTTAGAAAGTTATCCAAAACAATTATTTTGGTGCGGATTCCTATGACATGCTGAGATGAACAACCCTGATAAAGGAAAAATAATTTATGTCGGGGAACCTACTCATGCGCTATGATCGAACGTTATGCATAATTTGGGTACGACAGGGTTGATCACCTTATGTACCTGTTATCGAAGGTTTACAGTAAAACACTGTTAATCCTTCTAAGAGTTCATGGTCCATAGTGACCGCTCGGTAATGAAATTATTCAGACTTTAGAACTGTTGAAACTTAATACACTCAGTTCATTCAACTAAATTCATAAACTCAATTCATAAATTATCTCTAAATTGTTAAAGCTTCTAGAATTATTACATCTTGATTATGATTTCTTATTACTGCTAGCTTTATACTTGCTAAGTACACTTATTACTCATTCTTGTTTTCATAAAATGTTACAGTTAAGACCGAGTAAGGTGGCATTTCAAAAAAAATATAAAGGAAAAGGCAAGGCTATGCATTAGCCATCATTCCTAGTTAATGTGTTAGCTATTGTAATGAACAATATTTGTATTTTGTGTTAGACTATGTTGTACTCAATGAAGGTTAATGAACCAAAAAGTTGTATTATATACTAATAATGTAAATAATTATGTTATTCCTCAATTAGTTGAAGTTAGATAGAATATATGTTGTGGATCGTGGGTCACCAAGTTTGAGGTAGAGGTACCTGAATTTGTGAGTGTCACCACCAATAAAATATTTTTCAAAGCCTCCCTAACATTATTTGATTTATTTTAAGAATAAAATGTATCTTAAATCAACTTAAGATAAGTTATCTTAGGCCACTTCAAATATAACATTATTTGATAGTTAACTTAATAATATGATCGTAAAAAATATATAAAGTATGTAAAAATATGAGATTATGTAAAATTTTGTTTGATTTAAGGGTATGCAATAACAACTTTATAACAATAGAAGTTATTAAAATCTGAACTGTAGAAATATATATTATATACATATTATTGATAATATTATAAAAATGATATTTTAATGGGTTAAATTAAACAAAATTTTACATAATTTGCTTTTTTTGCATGTTAATTATGTCCAGATAAGTTGATGATCAAATGATATAACTTATCCTACGTCGATCTAAGATGTATTTTACTCTTATTTTAAATACGCTTAGAACTATATCTATATACATATAGGCCTAGAATTTTGTTAGAACCAAAACCCTTTTATGCTACTATAAATTAAAACTCTATCTTATAAAATGAATTAACTAGATGCAAAATTCTATTGTCTTTGGTCCTAAAATTTATACACTCTTTTTATACTCCTAGAAATTAAAACTCTATTTTCATATCTATAAATTATGACATTCATCCCCCAATCAATTACAAATTAAAATTCATTAATTTTCAAAACTTTATGAAAAACCACAACTGAATCTCAAGAGCATCATCTCAAACTTCAACAAATTATTTTTATATCTAAAGATGATTATCTGGTACCCATAGTCTAATATTTCAGGTCTATCCGATTCAATTTCAAATTAGCATGAAACATTTTATATATCAACAAATGCAATTAAAAACTTTGGATTCTAAATAATTATATATTAAAAATATATAATAAAAAATATTATGACTAAATATTAAATTATTGTTTTATATCAACTAGCAGTATACTCCGTACAAAATAGGAGATCTTATTCTTCATTTTCACATTTTATATTTTGGCTAGTTTTTTTTTTCTATGAAATTTTGAATTGTATATATATATATATATATATATATATATATATATATATGCATGTATGTATGTTTTTGTTTCAATATTTTATTTATTAATTATTTAATTTAAATGGAGCCTTCTTAGTGCATTCTTTTGTGCATGTTCTTCTAGACTTTTATTTTTATTTTTCTGTAGATTTTAATAATAGTGTAGTTTAATTGTCCATCCGTTTTAAATTATAAGATCACTATTGATTTTTTAAAAGTTAATTTGAGATATTTTTAAATTTAAAATTAACTTGATTCATTTCAGTTTTTAAATTAATAAATGTCATAATTAGTACTTTTTATATAGTTTATGGTATTCGTAATTGTATTGACATAAATAAAATAAATTTATCTTAATTTTAAGTTTGAAAATATTTAAAATTGACTTTTCAAATGTCAATATTAACTTTATAATTTAGAACCGATAAAGTATTTGGCAAGGTGATTTTCATAAGAAAATAATCTTTTTTTTAAAATTGTATTATCTAAGTAATAACAAAATTTTACTTATACTCGAAATTATAATTATAGCTATATTTATTTTTTAATAATAATAAGAAATTTAAGTTAGATAAAATGATCTCTCTGAGGAATTTGTTTTCTTGTTAATAGTATATTATCTAATTAGTAATATAATTTTACTTAAAATTATATTATTGCATATGTATTTTAATAAAAGTAACAAATTAATATTAGATAAGATGATCTTATTTTGATTATTTTTTTTATAAAATTATATTATTCATTCTTGTTTCCTTATAAAACTATGCTACTAGTTCTGGTTTCTGATTTGGATATATAAATAATAAAATTGACCTAATGTAGAAAAAAGAAAATGTCAAACAAAACAAAAAAGACCAAACAAAAGGAGGATCAATCAAATTGTCTATTTAACCCTGTGCAGAGCATATGGTTTTATTATGGAATTATGATATTGTAAATATTTTATTAATTTTTTTATTAATATATTATTGAGCTTATTAGGTAAAATGATTCTAATAAGAAAATACTTTTCTTCTAAATATAATCTAACTTATAATAATCTGTTCATACTTGAAATATAATTACACTTCTACTTAATTTAGTAATAAATTCAAGTTAGGCAAGATGATTTATGTGAAAAAAAATATTTTTTTCTCAAACTATATTATCTAAGTTGTAATAAAATCTTATTTAATAATAGTAACAATTTCATATTAGGAAATGATCTTATAATTATTTTCTTGTAAATTATACTACTTATTTTTGATTTAGTTGAATTGAATGAAGGATCTTGTTATAGAATCATGATATTATTATTGATATTTTTAATTTTATTTTTACAAATTCTTATTGGATAGAGTAATTAATTTTAATTTTTTAATAATTGAATTATATGGTGGATTAATATATTTTATTTATATTTTAATAATAGTAACAATTTAATATAATGTCTGATAATTGTCATCAAAATTATTTTCTTTTAAATATATATTATTAATGATTAAATATTACTTATATTTGAAAGTATAATATTACTTATATTTTAATAATAATAATAAATTTAGGTTAGGTAAATGATCTTTATGTTATTTTTTTATTCTCGAACTATATTATTTAAGCAGTAATATAATTTTACTTAAACTTCTAATATCATGTGTGTGCACGTGCATGTATGTATATATATATATATATATATATATATATATATATATATATATATATATATATAAATAAAAATAAATTAATATTAGATAAAATACTAAATTACTAATTTTAATTTTTTTATAAAACTATATTGCTATAATTATATTATAGAAGTTGCATGTACATGTTGCATGGCATGGAACTTCTATAATATAATTATATTAATTTTCATTTGATACACACGTCTGTTCACTTTGAATGTTACTCCAAGTAAGAAAGGGATGCCCATGTGCTAAAAATTGCACACATGCAGTCTATTAAAGCATATCCGGGGAACCAGACTTTATATGTTAGATACTCAGTTAATGCGAGTCACTCATTGTCTCGTTCAGGGACGAAACCACATATAATAAGCCTACGGGGTAAATTAATCCCACTAAAATTTTATAAAATTTCAAATAAATTGATTAAATTAAAATTTTAAATTTTTTTTTATTTAAGTTTCAAACTCATATTATTTTTACCACCTATATATATGTATATTCATATAATCTTCTTAAAATAATTAATAATCTATTTTGAGTATTATTTTAAAAAAAAAATTATTTATAAATAATTTGTCTTTAGAAAGGTTTATTAGGGTATATAAAAGCCTATAAATATATAAAAAATTAAAAATTATTATTATAATCAAATATATTTTATACATGCAATCTGAAAATATAAAATTATTCAAAAATTTGGCTCGGGGGCGCTCACTAAATTTATAATAATTTTGACCTCACCGAATGTAAATTATGGTTTCATCAGTGATCTCATTCTAATAAATAGTGTTTATTATATTAGTAATTTTATATTTTTGGTAATCAAATATTTGATAAAGTATCAAAATTCTTATTTGAAGTGAGTGTTCAAATGACTAAAAAATAGGTGGTAATCCGCCTTGGTAATCTTTGAGATCATTTTATAAACAAAAATATTCATCGTATTTTAATAATTTGGGCAAAAATATATTTATTTACACATAATTATAAAAAGTTCATCAAGCAAATAACCATATATTAAACACAATTCTTTTTTAAATAATTTTGACACATAAATGTTCTAATTTGTCATTATTCATCTTGTTTTGTTGTTGTTTATTATTGTAAGTTTAGTTCATTATCCTGCCTAAATTGATTTAGTTAATTAATTTTTATTTATGTATTGATAATTGAATATATTATTATATTATTTTACAAGCGTAATAAAACTTTAAATATATTATATTAAATACTATTAAATTAACTAGTTGTATATTATTTTGCGCAATTAATTCTATTTGACAAAAATTCATTGATGGATTATTTAACATAAATTAGTATATGGGCATTTTACTAAAAGGCTAATAAAGGGTAAATATTAAAAAATATTTACATAGTCATCTTGAATTCGTACTAAACACTTACGATAATTATTAGGGTTCTTTACATAAGTATACAACTTTTATAAAATAATTACAAGAATAGTGCACTAAATAAATAATTACAAAAAGAGTGCAACAATAATAAAACTATTAAATCATTATCCCTTAAATCAAGGAAAACAATAACCACCATATTTAATCTTTTCTATTTAATTGTCTCAATAATCAACATCAGATATATATATATATATATATATATATATATATATATATATATATATATATATATATATATAACAAAATAAACATGCCACATCATTTTCAACCATCCTGCCCTGGACTTTGAATCCCAACCCCCCTTAAATTCATCCTCTTTTCAATCACTCAACCACGTCATTTTCTCCATCTTCCATTTTCTCTCTCTTCATAGAAATCCAATTCAATCATACATCTTCAAGTTGATGAAGAATCGGGATACCCCAAATTGGAACAACAAAAATCATCCTATTTTTGGTACAATTCCCCAATTTGACTACCAACTACACCATATTCAAAAATAATTTTTATGAATATGGCAACTGTTATGAATTATTTTTATGACTATTTGGTTGCCCATTAAAATTAAAATGATTACCTTTGTATATATGAAGGTTTGTTTATCAACTGTTCTTAATTCTTTTATAATTTATTGGTAACCCAATAAAACTGAATTGGTTACCTTTGTATGAAGATTTGGCTACCAATTGAACTATGAGAAAAAAAAAATTCTATATTAGATTTTTTATAATTAATTGGTAACCCAATAAAACTGAATTGGTTACCTTTGTATGAAGGTTTGACTACCAACTGCACTATGAAAAACAAATCTATAATTGATTTTTTTATAATTAGTTGGTAACCCAATAAAACTGAATTGGTTACCTTTGTATGAAGGTTTGACTACCAACTGCACTATAAAAAAAATTTATAATATATTTTTTATAATTAATTGGTAATCCAATAAAATTGAATTGGTTACCACATCCCTTCCAAAATAAGTATATAATTCAGTTTTATTTTTCAATGCTAATTTAAGATATTTTTAAAATATAAAATTTGTGTTTATATATACATGTGTAAATTTTATATATATATTATATATATATATGGTACTCCATGTATATAAAAGTTGGCTCATGGATTGAGAAATTTTTGGCAGTTAACTGGAACATAACATGGCAAATCAAATTTGAATACAAAATATTTAAAATTTGAATTCCTTGAATATGGGCCAACAAAAACTGATAGAGTAATTATTCCCACAAAAATTGGTGCATATCCCTTAAAAAACGGTAGAGCAATTAGTAGTTATGTAAATAAAATATTAAAAAGGTACTCATTCTGTAAATAAGTTTAGAATGTACTTTTATTGTAATATTTTTAAAAAAAGTATTAGAATATGTAAATCACCCTAATTATTACCAGTATTGGGTTGCATATTTTTACTAGAGTAAATGAGTTGTTTACATTGGGCCTTGTCCCCGTAGTCCATCTCACCTAGTCCCCCAACTCAAGAGGCTTGATCCATTTATATCCCATGATCTGGATGATTAAATGACATGACAGTTACCACTCGGCATTTACTCTAAAAATTATGACAATTACCAAACACGACGAGGATATGAATTACTTCTCTAATATAACCGTTGCACGCTTGCAATTGTTAGAGGAGGAAATCAGCTATAAAAGAAAGTGTTAACAATTAAAGTAGAATCTAATGTTAATTCAGCCCGCTAAACACTAAGCACATCCATTGTTAATATTTCTTAAAACTCGTACTTACTCTCACGCTAGAGTTATACCCCAATGGTACAAGCCATCAAACTCTCGATTGCTTCATTGTGCAAGTCAAAGCCGTTAACGGTGGTCAAATGTCTCAACAAATTCAAGCGTTAACATTGGCGCTAGAAGGAGAGCATGTTAGTGTTTTGTGAAGTTTTACTTGACCAATCCCACAAATAGAAAACCAAACATGGTTGTAGTTTTGCCAACACGACGTTTCTCGCAGTCTCATCAACCTTCTGATGTTGACAAGACAGCATGATAAAAGGAAAGCTTTTCAAATTCAACGTGAGAAAATTGAAAAACTGTTTGCGAAAACCTATGAGATTGTTGATAAATTCATAAAAATTAAGGAATTTCTTGCCAATCTTAGGGGATCGTCGGGACATGATGATAGCTATCATCAAAGAAGATATCCCAGAGGTGATGAAGTCGATTGGAGATATGGCAAAAAGGATGAAAGAAAAATGATGGCAAACAAAAATGATGTTAGAAAAGACTGTGGTGGACGAAAAGATTCCAGATTCTATCTTTTGTCTTAACAGTCTTCAGATTCACAAAGTCATTTCTCCAGTCTGACATCCTTGGATTCCCAAAATTGATCTATTTTTGGTCTGACATCCTTGGATTCCCAAAGTGATCTCCCTTCGGTCTGATATCATTGGATTCCCGAAGTTGATCTCTTTTCAGTATGACATCATTGGATTCCCTAAGTGATATCCCTTCGGTCTGACATCCTTGGATTTCTGAAGTGATCTTCAGTCTGAATTCATTGGAATCCCAAAGTCTTTTATCTTCAGTCTGAATTCCTTGGAATCTCGAAGCCTTTTATGTTCGGTCTGAATTCCTTGGAATCCCGAAGCTTTTTATCTTCGGTCTAACGTCCTTAAAATCCCGAAGTCTTTTATATTAAGTCTGAATTCCTTTAAATTTCAAATTCTTTTATTTTTGGTCTAAATTCCTTGGAATCCGGAGGCTTTTATCTTCGATCTAACGTCTTTGGAATCCCGAAACCTTTTATCTTCGGTCTTATGCCTTTTGGAATCCCGAAGCCGTTCTCTTTAGTTTGATGTCCATGGAATCTAGAAGCCTTTTTTCTTCGGTCTGAATTCTTTGGAATCTCAAAGTCCTTTTCCTTTCAGACCGAAGTCCTTGAACTCTCGAAAGAATTATCTCTTCAGTCTAATGCCTTTGAGCTCTCGAAAGTTTTTCCCTTCGATTAGGTGCCTCCAGGCACCCGAAAGAGTTATCTCTTCGGTCTAATGTCTCCGAGCTCCAGAATGAGCTATGCCTTTGGCGATGCCTCCGAACCCACGAATGAGCTATCCCTTCAATCTAATGCCTCCAAGCTCTCGAATGAACTATCTCTTCGGTTTGAGAACTCTTCAAATCGCCGAAGGCTTTTCTCCTAATCCTTCACCACATTTTATATGCTAAAAGAGTTGGGGCAATATTGGGCTGCATTTTTTTAACAGAGTAAATGAGTTGTTTACATTGGGCATTGTCCTTGTAGTCCACCTCATCCAGTGCCCCAACTCAAGAGACTTGGTCCATTATATCCCATGATCCAAATGATTAAATGATGCGGTAGTTACCACTCGACATTCACTCCAGATGTTATGACAGTTACCAAATACAACGGAGACGTGCATTACTTCTTTGATATAATCGTTGCACGCCTGCAGCAGTTGGAGAAGGAGACCAACTATAAAAGGGAGAGTTAACAATCAAGGTTTAATCTAATGTCAATTCAGCCCGCTAAACACTAAGCACATCCATTGTTAACATTTCTTAAAACTCGTACTTACTCTCCACCAGAGCTATCTCCCGACGATGCAAGCCGTCAAAATCTCAATTGCTTCATTATACAGGTCAAAATCGTTGACGGTGATTAAACATCTTGATAAATTCGTGTTAACAATCAGTAATCAAATAAATTATACCAAATAAAAAATAATAAGATATGACTAATTTTTATTATCAATAATCAAATACCCAATAATCTAAAATTTGATAAAAATCTTATACGACATATAACAAACATTTCCTCAAAATTGCAAGTTGAAGTGGGACCCCAAGAGCCCAAACCACAGAAAAAGAAAAAGAAATATTAAAACGAAAACAATGGAAGAGCTCTAGGCCGTTGTAACTCCTTGTTCCACACTCGTGTCAACCACGTGCCCCCAAAGCAGGCAGATTAACACCTTCTCACATTCCACTAGACTAGATACCATCTAAATTTAGTACACCTCCAAATGTCAGTTTTCTTTAAGGCTGCAAACGAGCCGAATCGATCCGGATTTTAAACTGCTCGGATTCGACTCGTAAGGTTAAATTCGTACTCGAATTCGACTCGGATTCGAACTATATAAAAAAAACTTTACTCAGATTCGACTCGACTCGAATTTTCGTTACT
This sequence comes from Hedera helix, assembly GCA_947179155.2. Lineage (NCBI taxonomy): Eukaryota > Viridiplantae > Streptophyta > Magnoliopsida > Apiales > Araliaceae > Hedera > Hedera helix. Next base: position 35,060,000 of record OX359275.1, read on the forward strand.
CGAATTCGATTCGACTCGGATCGAATTATATTCAAACTACTCGCGAACGTCAAATTCAAACTCGAATTCGAGTCTTCACATAATAACTAGTTTTATAATACATATAATTATTAATTGAACTTATTATTTTACTTAAAAATGAAAAAATATAATTATAATTACACTTTAAATATATAAAATTAAAATTAAAATTACAAAAATAAAATAAAATAATAATTAATTATTCAAAATTTGTTTAATTGTATATATATTATAAGAGAATGTATCGAGTATAGATTCGAATATGTATCAATCGATTATGTATCGGATCATAATTAAAAATTCGAATAGTTTGAATTCTAAACGAGTCGAGTATAACCTTATTCAGATTCTACTCGTATTTTTATTCGAACTATTTTTTGTGCTCAGATTTGAATCATATTATTAACGAATTCGAGTCTCGTTCACATTTTTTCGAGTCGAGTCCGAATCGAGCCCGAACTGTTTGGTTCGATTTGCAGCCTTAGTTTTCTTGGAATCTTTTAGTAATTTTTTTTTACAATTTAGAATAAATCAAATTCAACAAAAACAAAAAAAACCAAAGTTTTTCAAAACAACTTGATCAATAATATTTAAATGTTACCTTACCAAACTTATTTTTCAGTGATAGTCATAAGGTTAGCCATCTTATTTGAATTATGAATAAAGTTATTTCTTTCTAAAAATCTGTAATTTTCCCTTCACGTCAAAGGTACTTAAATTCTCTAATTTTAAGGTTCTAATTGCCATTATTTCATAGAATAAAACTTTTGACAAGTTTTATGCTTTCCATAGTTTGTCGCAAACAAAATTACCATAAATATATGAAATGTACGAAAATCATATCGAATGGAGTAATATTGCGCGTTAACATATTTCCTCTTTTATACATTTACTCTACTAATAATTTATTAGACATAATTTATGTTTAACTTATTAATAATATGAGATTTCAAATGTACTGCATCAAAAATAATAAAATACGTTTATATATTTAAATACGTCAAATTACAATTTCAAACGCATGTGTAACAAATTAAGTATTATATTTATCTTTTTAATAATTAAAATATATATAATATTTGAATATTATGTAATTATATTTATTCAGAGGTTGGTAATATTAGAGCCATCACATCTCATCCTATTCAGCTCATACCAATCAGGAATATCATACCTCTCCCTAATTATAAATTTACTCCCCCACTTAGTTTAATGTAGACCAATTCCAGACAAAAAGCTCCCCTAAACGTAGATGGTGGAACTCCATTGGCCAAGTCCCCTCTTTATTAGTGTCCCTACTTATTCCAAGGTTATGTGCTGTCTTCCCACTGATTAGTGGGGTGAATTTGCTTATACTCTGTTTATTGAGATTATTTTAGACCGAGATCACTGTCATAGCCGAGTAGGTTTAGCATTTGTACTAGTTGGTGGGTGTCTGAATGTATTAAATTAACAAATAGATTATGTAAAATATTGATAAAGCATATGGAACTTGTTGGGTGAAGTAGCAAACTAATCAGCTTTAAAGCCTATAGATTTGGAAAGCCCACAATAACAAACACCGATTAATCCTTGAGCCAATCTCCTTACGGGTAATGAGATTTTCGATATTTGCTTTTTGATAGTATATTTATGTTCTAGTGTTTGGGGTGGTGTGATTAGTACGATTGTTCAGAAATCTTTATTTTAAGGTGTTAAAACCCATCTTTTATGGAGTACCATCTTTATTAATTATTAATTTGGTATCTTGTGTTGAGCATGAGATTGATAATTATAGTTTTACTCGAAATTCAATTTTTAATTACTTTTTAAAACTTTTTTATTAATTTTATACTCCGTATCTTTTAACGCAAGATGCATTCCAATTGTAATAGACTTTTGGTCTAGTGGTACTATTTAACCAATGATAATATCTATGAGGTTGGGAATCAAATCTTGATAAAGTTAAGATAAAACGTGTGTGTATATTTAAATTATGTCTAAACTATTAAAAAAAATAAAAAAATCATGAATACTTGTTATATATAAAAAGTATTAAAGTATTTGGGTTAAGATATGCGGTTTTATAGTGTGCATACTATATAAGGATTGTGATTTGTAGAAGATGAAATAATAATAATAATTATTATTATTATAAAGAGGCTAATCTATGCATGCTTTCTTGTAAAAAAAAAACAGAGACGACGTAGAAGCAAAAATGGATTCAGATCTGACGAACCAAATAAAAAACGTACAAAATCAATCTATGTTGTTATCTTATCCGAATAGAAAATGGAAAAAAAGAAGAAGGAAAAAGGATTAAAAAATAGATTCTAAATGGATGTAAGGTCGCCTACAAAAAGCGAATTCCAATAATGATATATATCATATTACTAATAAATATTATATGAGTGAGTTGCCTATAAAGCTCCGTTGACGGTTGGATCTGTATAGATGCTAAACCGCTGTTGAAGATGTCGCACTTGCACAATTAAACAATTGAAAATATTTTTAATAGACTATAATGACATTATTTTTATTTTTATTATTCACTTCTCTTTTATATTTGTCGTTTATTTATTGTCTAGAGTAACAACTATCGTTATTATTGCATGGAGTGAATATCAGTTTGTAACTTATATGATAATTGTCATATCGTTTAATTATTCAGAATAATAAAGCGACGTACCAAATTTATTGGACCTAAAAAGCCATCTTATGGACGTGCTAAGCCTAATGGGCTACAGGGTTAACACCCAATGTGAATAACACATTTACTTTAATAAAATACGCAGCTCTCATAGATAAAATTTCTTTGTATCAATTCCTATATATATTTTATGGAATAATACATATAAAATAAAAATCAACCAATTAAAGTCAAGCATAGTTTTATGGGTCAATTCAGTTCAGAACCAACCAAAATAGTTCAATTAACTCATACAGTAAAATATTTTTTGTGCTATCTATATATATAATAAATAAGATAAAATCATTGTTAAAGCATAAATTTTGAAAGTGATCCTTCAACTCTCCTACAATTTAGAAATGATCCTATAACCCTAAATTGTAAGAATATAAACCTAAAATTTATTAAAAGAAATTATTTTTTTGTCTATTATTTAATTTCAAAATCTTTCCAAATACATTCTTACTATCATAATTATCTGATTACTACTATCTCTTATTCTTATACATTTTCTAATTTAATTATTGTTTTTTAAAATTCATATTATTGATAACAATAATATTTTATTATATAATAATTTTTATTATTAAATTAATAATTAAGATTTTATTATTACATAAATAGATGAACATAGGAATATAGTATTAGAGTTCATGTCTTAAAGACTAATTATTTGATGTAATTGCTTAACATTTTTTATATTAAATTTGATTGAATAAATGAATTATTTTATTATGATTTTATTTACTGCGTTATATAAATATTAGCATAATAAAAGTCCTTAGAATAGTGATACAAATTATATAGTTTCAAGTATGTGACTTGAACATGAGATAATATAATTACAATTAATATCATTGCTCTTAAATGTCCCTAGTCGAGTATCATTGTTAATGAGACAACAATAATGCATTGAGATTAGTATGAGGATTGACTGATTGCCAAATCTCATTGGTCATAAATATATAAGATATTGAGTCAATGCATAAGTACATGTTAAAGAATAATGTACTGGACCCACCATGAGAATTCTATGTGGAGCATTATGCAAAGTGTCATAAGAAATTCTATTAGTGACAATGATGTAATGATCTTCCGACCTGAAATCACTATATTATTACACGAGAATTTATGTATTTTGATATCATCAAAGGTCACCTTTAATAGGGTGGACAATAAATATAATTTTTGGATACATCATGAATCGTGTGAAGAATATGAGTGATCTAGATGAAATTTAACTCTCCTATATATTAAGGGGTGATATCCATAGACCTCTGATTTAGTAGGAACTATGAAATGCATGATCATGCTGAAATAGTGATTTGTTTCATATAGTCTACTCATTGATTAAGAAAACTCAGATTAAATTATGAAGAGTATGGCACATTCCATGCCTCGAGTTTAATCTAGGATGTCGAGGTTAAAAGGATTAAATTACATTGAAACATTGGTCACGAAAAGGTTGCATCGAATCGCCGATCTTATTATTACTTGAGTAGCAGTGATGCATTACTAGATGTCGCTCACTGTTTATAATTTTATAATACAATTTTAAAATTATTGTCAATATAATAATAACCTATAAGGTCATACACTTAGAACGTAATTAATTTAAATTATAAGGATTTAAATATGTCAATATGATTGATAATATTTAAATTACGAATTTAAATTAATAGGATAACTTATATATATGTATATTAATTAAGTAAGACTTAATTAAGATATAATATATATAAATTTAGATTTTACTTTTCTAATGGAATTAGTTTTTGGTTAATTCATTTTGACTGCTATATATATATATATATATATATATATATGATATATCAGCGATTTTAGAGAAGAGGGGAAAAATCAAAATAAAATCCTAGCCGCTTTTAGAAAGAAAGTAGAGAGAAAAATTTCAGAAATTTTAGATCTTGGTGGCTAGTACCGCAGCTCTCTTTGCTGCAGATTGTGTAACGATTCACGGAGCGTTTGTGTAGATACCGTAGAGACGCAATTTCGTTGGATTACGTTGAAGATTCGAAACTGTTCCAAAATTTTTCATCATCTTCATTCAAGCTTGGATAATCGGTAAAACAAATCTAAACTTCTGAATTAATATGTTTTCGCATGAATCCTGTTTTAGGGTTTTGAAAATTATTTTCAAAGCGTTGTATTTCCACTGCTTTTATGTGCCGAAATTCATACATATAGAAACTAATAAAACATTTTAAAGAGGAATACTATCATTTATATTATATAAGTACAATTATTATTATTATAAATTATTAAATTTGTTTAATTTTTTACCTATAATTAGTTATACGTTATTAGTTAAATAGGATATTTTTAAAAAATATTATTCTATATAAAAATCATTATACACAATATAAATTATTAGTAGAATTAATATATTTGTATTTTATAATATAAAAAAGTTAAATAATATAATAATTTTTTAACAAAACAAAACTCGTACTTCGTACGGGAACATGAAGTAATTATACTAAGTGAACAAAAGATTACAACTGGTTAGATTAAAAGCGATAGTCTAGTGGTAACAACTCCTTCTTTACTATGCAAAATTCCGGTTCAAGTTTAACATTAGTACAGTCGGAATTAATATTGTCACTCCATAAAGGAATGAATTGAAATGCATTCTTAAAATCACTAAATTTTAATAATATAAACTCTCAAAAAATAAAAAAGCTAAAAAAACAAGGAATGAGATGCTCATTTAAAATGGATATTTGCTTTATAAATGAATGAGATTCCTATAAATAATTATGCGTAAATATCATGATTAAGTAAGATTTTCCATCTTTGGCAATCGGTGAAATATTCTTAATCAAATAATCCTTCCAAGAATAGTCGGATGGAAATCCTAACACACCCATCAAACATGGTCTAACGAATTGTTCAACGACAGTTTCATTTCATCCCAACTTCCGCCCCTCATTTTTCATCAGCAAAAGTGATACTTCTCTGATTAATTTTCATGATCAAATTAATTATTTTTAAAATTTAAAAAAAAATTAAATTAAGATATACGTCAAAAGATTATGATTATAATAGATTACGAAGAATGTACTATTAATGCTGTCAAGTTTCGTGATTTGAAAATTTTATATAAATATTTTTAATTATTTTTTTTAAATAATCAATTTGATTATTAAAATCAAAGTAGAACGTTTATTATGAGATTGAGAGTGTAACTAACAGAGTTAAAACTTGATACATTTGATTTTGCATACACCCGGCAACATTAAAATTATGATGTATTATTCAAAAAAGGAGTACTTTTGTTCAACGCGCTTTTTTTACTAATACATTACAATAGCGAATTCAGGAATTTCTACCCAACCATGACAATATATATATTTTTAAAAAATTATATTAAAAAATAATATAAAAATATAACATGCATACAAACACACGTCTCTTAAGAATGTTAGCAACTTAATATATTAGGTAATTTACTATTAACTAAAATTAAATGGATAGTTTTAATTTTAAAATTGTCTCATATTAACTTAGAAAAAACCAATAATAAACTTAGATTTTAGAACAAAGAAGTATAGCATATAATTTTTTCTCAAAAATCCAGCTGTGGCAATTGCCATGGCCTAGCTCTTCATTAGATCTTCCCCTGATTTAATAATATATTATAATTCTAATCCCGCATTCCCCCTTATATATACACTGCCGATGTATTAAACTTTAAGTCTAACTGATAAGAATTTTTTTTCACGAAGCAGACTGATTTTCCTGTTCTTTGTGTTGAAAAATCAAAGCTGCGAAGTCATAACAGGACGCCATTAGACCAATGACATCGTAATGGCGGTGCATGTATGGATGCACGGATTGGTAGTGTCCAAAGGTTTGTACAAGTCCTCCACTAATTACTTGTCAATAAAACTCTAGTGCTCCAATCTGCTGACCATACTGCTGACCATAATAATTGGATTTTATATATGATCCAAGATGCATAAAAACTATATGATCTCTCCCTTATGGGCAAGTAATTTTTTCTTTTTCACCCGTCAATGTAGATACTTGCGAGTAAATACGGTAATATCTTAATTCCACATCGAAACATATAGAATAACATAATCTATTATCAATCTATTTCAATCACGACTTTCCTTTTGAGTGAGTCAATCTAATTCAAACTTAAAATTTGACCTTAAATATAATTTAAAAGGGACAAAGTGACCGAAGTGAGAACACAAATATGGATAGTGTTATCTAATAACGAACAAAAGACTCTAGTAAAGACACAAAAGTTACTTGGAGTATTTATGGTTAGAAAAACATAGTTTATTTTTTATTTCTTCTTTACAAGTCACAAACATAAAACAAGAAACCAATTCAAATCCTCTCTCAAACCTCACAAATAACATAATAATGTTTTTTTTTTACAAAATCTTATTTTTTACTTTTCTCTTATTATTTAGTTTTTCTATTTTTTTTTTCTACTTCAAAATACATAAAGTTTGTTCGGTTATTAACGTTTATGACTGTAGCATTTGGATCTCCAAATGCACCACACTAATTTTGGTGTGTTGCGTTCGAGTTTCAAATACTAAATTTATGAGTAAAATAATTTAAAAATAAAATTATCAAGAGCTTTTGACCTTCTAAACGCCGTAAACGTTGAGTAACAAAAAATACATAATGGCGTACGAGTCTAAAAGATAAGGAGAGAAAATACAAATGGGATTGTTAAATTCCGGGTCCTTCCTCGTTCTTAAACCCAAATAGCTGTGATCCATTGGAGGCCCAAACAACTGTGATCCATTGTATTGTATTGAGCCCGGTATTATAAATTTAATCACTGCCATTAACTCGGTAGAAAAACTGAATTAACTCAGTTTATTATCCGGAGTCATCAATTCATATTTTATTTATTTATTTATTATTTTCCCCTTTCCTTCTGTTGGTGCACGTTATATATTTTAGATAGTTGATATTTTTATAAGGGGTTTCTTAATATGTATTCTAAAAGTACATGTTAAACACAAAAAATAAGAGATAAAATTTATTAAATATTATTTATTTATGTATTTACACTGAATTCAATGCATAAGATCCACTAACATATTATTTTTTTATGTATTAAATTCAGTATAAATAAATAAATAAATAAATAATATTTAATAGGTCTCATATCTTATTTTCTGTATTTAATATATATTCTTAAAACACATATTAATTTTTTTTTTTTATAAATTGATAATTTTACAAAATCTCCTCACAACCTCACCTACAATTGATGTAACTAGGCTTTGCAAAGTTTCAATCTCCCGCTTAATTAATTCAAATTGTGAAGTTCTACTCTTTTTTGAGTATAATTAAGGTGTACATTTTTAAAAAATTAGAAGCAGTAAAAAAAAAGTTGAAAACAAATTGTTTATATTTTCAAATTTGAATTAATTAATTCAATAAAAGGTGAATCATAAGTAGATTATAATTTTAAGTGGAGGGAGTATGCTTTTTAATTTAACCCTTATGACGTCTAATGCGATACAATTTCATCAAGCAAAACCTGTTAATCTCCTGATACAATTGTAAAAGTGTAGTAGGGAAAACAAGAAGTTGGAAGAGAAACAAATACTGATGGTGATGGTCCCACCACAAGATGACTAATTATATAAACTTCTACATACCCTGACCTTTATTGCGCGCAGGAGCTTGCTGCAGCACTAGCATATGGAAAGCCTGTCCCGGTTCCAAAGAATTATGATATTTGACCACTAAATATGGAGGACTATAAGTATGCTCGGGAGCAGGTAAAAGAGCGCAGAAGAAAACAAATTAATTTGCATTGTTTTCTATAATCTTCTCCTTTTAAAATTGTCCTAGAAAGGGAATTATGAATGGCGGTCGATACTGCCGAAATAAACTTATTATTGCTAGAGCAAATATACATTTAATGATACTTTTATAATTTTTCTAACAACACTTAACACTTTAAGCAACACTTATTGCTCCTACAACATTATTGTTTCTTTGGCCACATTATAAATCCTTATATAGCCATTCAATTACATGTGGTAACTGCAGGTTGGCGCGAGTTTGTCATCAAATCCTCTAACACGAATGAGCTGATGGAATGAAACGAGCTATTTGGTGAAGGCGGCTCGACAAAGAATACGCCAACTACTCTGAGCATAATATGTGAAGATTTCTTGGTCTTTAGAAATGGTTTTGTTCCGTGCTCGATGTTTTCTACCACTGCTGGTAGGGAATTTGATAGTTCCACGAGACTCGTCTCACATTAATAATAAATAGGACTGTATTCACGTAAATAAGCAGCAGCATGAAGCCAAAATTAGCAGAATAGGACTTGTAAATGTAGCAGAATAAGTTTGTTACTTTCAACTGGATGTATATGGCAGAATGCCCCATCCATTTGGTCTCAGCTGTCGTTTTAAGATTGGATCACTGTCCTTTTGCTTTTCAAGTACACATCTGCATATTCATACTCTACCGCCGGAACTTGCATTCTTCTCAATACTGCTGTAAAATTCACTTGAAAATATTAACATCCTGATTCTTTTTCTTTTTTTTTTTTGTACTTGCTGAAAAGAGTGGATTAGAATTTGTATCGACTTATCCTTTCAATATTATTATTGGTGAACATGTTGAATGAAATTTGAGTACTAATTAAAGAAAATTTTTAACCCTTCCTTTAAGAAAAGAAAAAATTTCTAAATATTATTGCTCGTTGTTTACAAGTTTGAAATTTATTTACACGAGGAATTATATATTCAAATTAATATTGAGTTTGAATTGGCTTTTTGGAATATGCATTTTATAATAAAATAAAAAGATAAACTTTAGATGTTTAGATTAACTTTTTCTAATCAATCCATAAAATAGTAATGCTATGGTTTACTTGGTTGGCTTTTTATAAAAAAAAGGGCTTACCTTGGTTAAAAATAACTTCTCAAGGATTCAGGATTTTTTAAAGTAAAAATGCACGAATTTTAACTTATGTCTGACACTTGGGAAGAAAACAGAGAACACATTTTTTTCTTAAAAAAGAAAAATATATCGTAACGGGTATAAATAATTGTTGTACTCTTAGAAAGAGAAACGTTACATTTTATTAATTTTATCTATTATTAAGTATTTATTCCAAATTTGGGGCTTAAAGAAAAAAAATATAAATCGGGTATAAATAATTGTTGTACTCTTAGAAAGAGAAACGTTACATTTTATTAATTTTATCTATTATTAAGTATTTATTCCAAATTTGGGGCTTAAAGAAAAAAAATATAAATCGCTGGATAACTTGTAGGTATATTTTATTTTTAGCTCTCTTTTTTCTATGGAACTTTAGTTATTCTAGAGTGCACAAGCTTGTTGGGAAGACCCTAAAAACCACTAGTTGTGGGCTTAGTTTGCAATCTGGATCAGTCCAATAACAAGACTAATAATCGAACCGACACCACAGTACCGAACACTGCTTCATCGCTTCTGCTTTTTCATTCCAAACCCCTCACAGAGATTTTACATTTTGATGGAGGAGCTCAAATGAATATGAACCTGTATAATCTAAGAAAATCCTCCATAAAAACCCTCTCGCCGTTGTATTTCAACCACCTCAACAATGGCGTACACCCTAACGTCTCCGCCGCCGAGAGACGGACCGCGCTACCAATCGGAAGAGACGGAGGACTTCATGATGAAGCACAGCAAGTGCGAATGCTTGACGGTAGCTCTTTGCCCTTGTCTCGTTTGCTTCATCATCCTTGTGATTGTAATTTCCGTTCTCCTCTTTGTCAAATTCCATGTATTTTGCCACACCCCACTTCACTCTCTTTTCCACACGAAAACAAATTGCTAGCCCTGAACCTGAAATCATTGCGTTATGTGAATTTTAGGGCTTTTCCTGTTTACTCTAATCCTTATTTCCGGGCAAAAGATTTGATTTTTAGTTCTAGGAGTTTTTGTAGGGTTAGTGATGGGGATTCTGATTCTGAGAATGATGTCGGTGAGAGTGAAAATGTTAGATCAAAAGCGCATTTACAAGAGGTTGAGAGGGTGTGTAAGGTAATCGAGGAATTGTTTGCGATAGATCGCAGTATGGAGGCGGTTTTAGATGAATGTGGGATTAGTTTGACGCATGATTTGGTTGTGGATGTGTTGGTACGGTTTAAGCATGCTCGAAAGCCAGCACTTAGATTTTTTTGCTGGGCAGGGAATCGGCCTGGGTTTGCTCATGATTCCCGGACTTATAATTCAATGATGGCGATATTGGGGAAGACGAGGCAGTTTGAAACTATGGTGACAGTGATTGAAGAAATGGGGGAGAAAGGGCTTCTTACTTTAGAGACATTTCAGATTGCGATTAAAGCCTTTGCGGCTTCACAGGAAAGGAGGAAAGCAGTTGGGATGTTTGAGTTGATGAAGAAGTATAAGTTTGAAGTTGGGGTGGACACAATTAATTGTTTGCTTGATTCTCTTGGGAGAGCAAAGCTTGGGAAGGAAGCTCAACTTCTGTTTGAGAAGTTGGAAGGGAGGTTTACCCCTAATTTACAGACTTACACGGTTTTGCTTAATGGTTGGTGTAGAGTGAAGAATTTAATGGATGCAGGGATGGTGTGGAATGAGATGATTGACAAGGGTTTGAAGCCTGATGTTGTTGCCCATAATACGATGCTTGAAGGTTTGTTAAAGGGGAAAAAGGTGTCCGATGCTATTAAGCTTTTTGAGGTCATGAAGGCAAAGGGCCCACCTCCTAATGTTCGAAGCTACACGATCTTGATTAGGGATATATGCAAGCAAAAGAAGATGAAAGAAGCTGTTGAATACTTTGAGGAAATGCTTGATTCCGGATGTGAGCCAGATGCTGCAGTCTACACATGTTTGATTACGGGGTTTGGGAATCAAAAGAAGATGGATAAAGTGTATGGATTGTTGAAGGAGATGAAGGAAAAAGGATGCCCGCCTGATGGACAGATGTACAATGCTTTAATTAAATTGATGACGAATCGACAAATGCCAGATGATGCGGTTAGGATATACAAGAAGATGATCCAGAGCGGCATTCAACCAACTGTCCACACTTACAACATGATGATGAAATCATTCTTCAAAATGCAAACCTATGACATGGGTTGTGCAGTTTGGGAGGAAATGAATCAGAAGGGGTGTTGCCCTGATGATAATTCTTATATTGTTCTCATTGGAGGGCTTATAAGGCAGGGAAGATCTGTTGAGGCTTGTAAATATTTAGAGGAAATGATAGAGAAGGGAATGAAAGCTCCTCAACTTGATTACAACAAGTTTGCTGCTGATTTTTCTAGGGCCGGGAAACCTCATATATTGGAGGAGTTGGCTCAAAAGATGAAGTTATCAGGAAAATTTGAAGTCTCCACTCTCTTTGCAAGGTGGGCAGAGATGACGAAGAAAACGGTTAAGAGTAGAGATTTCTGATGGGCAGCTCGAGTGATTTACTTGCTTAGGTACAGTGTCATTCTGGTCTTTAGACCACAGATGAATGTTAGATTAAACAGTTCCTCTTCCTGAGATGAAATTCGAGTTGTTTTATTTTTATTTTTTTAATTAAATTAAGTTTTCTATGTTTCTTATTTGAACCAAATTTCTAAATAACACGATAGTTCCTTGAAATTGATGTTGATCGGATAACTGAAAAGTGGGAAGAAAACTGGCTTTCAAGTCCGTCAATATCTTGGGGAACGATTATTTATTCAATTTGATTTTGATATATTGCAGAATGCTCCTTTTGGTCACACGTTTCCTGCGGTGATAAAGAATACAAGGGCCTTTGGCTCCTGAACTAAACAGATGCACATGCATACAACATTAGTTCATAAAGTTTCATTTATCTCAAGCCAGCTCTAAAATGTCATTTGAAAATATGGAAACACAATTGATTTCATAACTTTACCAAAAAGCATCAGATGTCCAGAGTAGTTTATTGTGATTTATCCTTTTAAAAAATACTAGTTCAGAGTCATGTTTGCTAAAAAAATTGTTCTCTATTTCTTTGATGCTAATATAAATAACATTTTTATCATCACAATTTTATTATTATATGACCAAAACTAAGCTAAATAATTGATAAATTTAAGAATTTAAGCAAATATTGGAGAAGCAGATCAAAAGTCCAAGTGTTACGGTATATATTTTTGAAGTGGACACTGGCTTTCCTAGCTAGACTTCTAACTGGTGTCATGGCCACCCTCATCAACCTTGCAATCGAGAACATAGCAGGTTACAAACTTCTTGTTGTGGCTAATTACATAGAGAGAGAAAGGTGTAGTATTTTGGTACCCATTACTATTTTCTGTGGCTAATTACATAGAGAGAGAAAGGTGTAGTATTTTGGTACCCATTACTATTTTCTTTCCATTGAATTATCTCGTCATTGAAAATTGAAATAGAATATTCATTGTCTACTATTATGTTGTTCTATCTACATCAAAAGTTTGAGACATGCTCCCTTCGGTGAATGCAGCTACCATATATGGTTCATATACTTCACCATGGCTAATTTTCTCTTGACAATGGTCGCTTCTGTTCTCTGCGTGTGTTTTGCACCTACAGCAGCCGGCTCTGGTATACCTGAAATTAAAGCCTATCTCAATGGGGTAGACACACCCAACATGTTTGGTGCTACAATACTAATTGTAAAGGTGAGTGGCTTTCAATTACAATGTTTCGTTTTACAGTAAGTTTCCAAGGATGTTACTGATCTGAGAAATCTCTTCTAAATTTTCAAAGACGCTGGTTTCTACCTAGGATCAGTGAAGATCTTATATTCATTTACTGATCTGGGAAATCTCTTCTAAATTTTCAAAGATGCTGGTTTCTACCTAGGATCAGTGAAGATCTTATATTCATTCTTTTTCATATTCTTTTTCTTTTTTGATAGGTAAAATTAATTGGTATCTTAATCACTATTACAGAGTCAACTTTACTTAATATTCCAAACTTGAGAGCTTGTTTGTATCTGTAGATGGGTTGCCAATCTGATCTGACCGGCCAGAAAAATGTTTCATCAATTCTTACAATTATTTATATATTTCACGTCAACATGTTACATGTGTTTCCCACTTTTTAATATTTTCATTACTCTTAATGATTTTACTGATTATTAATCCAATTTGACTTGAAGATTATCACAAAATAGGCTCCATAACAGTTCCATGAAAGCATCAATTCATGGAGTACTTCATACTTCAATAGTATAACTAATCCACAAGATAAGGATAGTTCAAATACCAAATTCCGTAGCTTGCGTGTGCATAGTCAATAAATACTATATAGAGGATTTATAATAACATGTATTCTTGCTGTGGAATCGGTCACCAAGCTGACCAAATAATTGAAAAACTAGTACACCCTCCATCTCATTTTAAGTCTCCTTTATGTTTTGGTATGTCCCAAATAAAAGACCTCATACCACATATCATGTTCAAACAACTTCACTATATTAAGAGACCTCGTTCCACATATCATGTTCAAACAACTTCACTATATTACCCTTAGGTTTGGGTACACCACTCCTGTTTGAATAACTTTATGGGTATTATACAGAAATAAAAGTCTAGGGAAAGTGATCATTCATTTGGGTGTCAAGTGAGAGGGTCGCCTTAAATGTGGTGGAGGGAGTCTAGAAACATTTTTAAAAAACTACTCAAAAAAACGGTCACATTAGAAAAGGGTCTGTATCCGTACCTGTTTGGCAGCAGCTAACTCGCCAAGTAATCATGAAAGCTCTTCATCCTTGCAGATAATTGGAAGCATTGGAGCTGTCTCTGCAGGCTTAGATTTAGGAAAAGAAGGACCACTGGTTCATATTGGGAGCTGCATTGCTTCATTACTAGGCCAATGCCAAGGTGGGACTGACAATCATCGTTTCAAATGGCACTGGCTCCGCTACTTCAACAATGATCGTGATCGCAGGAATCTCATCACATGTGGCTCCTCTTCAGGGGTATGTGCTGCTTTTAGATCCCCAGTGGGTGGTGTCCTTTTTGCTCTTGAAGAGGTGCGGTCAGGTGCCAACATGGTGTAGAAGCACTCTTCTTGTGGTGCTGAAGGCATCCATGGAATTTTGCAATTCTGGGAAATGCAGACTGTTTGGGAAAGGAGGGCTAATCACGTTTGATGTGAGTGATGTCAGGGTGAGGTACCATGTCATGGACATCATTCCTGTAGCTGTAATTGGAGTCATTGGAGGAGTTTTAGGAAGCCTCTACAACTACCTTCTCCACAAACTCCTCAGATTCTACAACCTCATTAACAAGTAAGCACCCTCAATAAAGCGCTTATACAGAAGTGATTATAAACATCATGGATGAGTAAACACGGAAGCAATAGTAAGGTTGGCATCAATTGAAAACCAGCCCGAGAATACACATCCATTTGCACCACAGTACCACTGTTTCAAATGCTGAAGCTACTTCAAAAGTTCAAATAATATGATAGCGGTGATTTATTCCAACCAAACTTACCTTATATTGACTTGATTCACAGTCGAAAACTGATCATTGTCCAAAAGGCCCAACCTATAATGTGATCCCAATACTCAAGTCTGACATCTAAAATTTTATTTTATTGTAATCTGAAATTTTATTTTATTGTAATGTTGCAGGAAGGGAGAATTACACAAGCTCCTTGTCAGTCTCACTGTTCACTTCAGCATGCCTATATGGACTGCCTTTTCTTGCCAGTTGCACACCTTGTGACCCCTCCCTTCAGGACTCCGTCTCCCCCTCCACTGGACGGGTTGGAAACTTCAAACAGTTCAACTGCCCAAATGGCCACTACAATGACCTAGCTACTCTCCTCCATACAACCAATGATGATGCCGTCCGGAATATTTTCTCCACCAAAACCCCCCACAGAATTCAATTACTTTTCCCTCATTATCTTCTTTGCACTTTATTGCATCTTGGGGCTCTTCACCTTTGGCATTGCTGTACCATCTGATCTCTTCCTCCCAATCATCCTCATGGGCTCAGCTTACGGCCGCATGCTTGGTATTGTAATGGGACATTACACAAAAATCAACCAGGGACTATATGCTGTTCTAGGTGCAGCCTCCCTCATGGCTGGGTCAATGAGAATGACAGTTTCACTTTCTGTCATATTTCTTGAACTGACCAACAACCTTCTCCTATTACCCATAACAATGCTTGTTCTACTAATTGCCAAAACTGTTGGAGATTGCTTCAAATCAAGCATCTACGAGATTATACTGGATCTAAAAGGGCTTCCTTTCTTGGATGCACATCCTGAACCATGGATCGTGGAATCGAGAAGGTGGGATGCATTGTAGATGTCCTTCGAAACACCACCCACAATGGTTTTCCTGTTGTAGATGATCGGGAGGTGCCACCAGGCAGTCTGGCAACCGGGGAACGTGAACTGCATGGACTAGTTGTTGTGCTTAAATTTAGTTAGCAATCTATACGCAAGTGTACGCAATCAACAAATAATACAGTGATAAAATAGAGTGTTGAACCCATAGGGAATTAAAATAATTATTAACCAATTATTAAATTTATATCGCCTTGATCTTATTTAAACAAATGATTTAAAATTTGTGAAATAAAACTAATTAAAATTAATAAAGAAATTACTTAATAATAAAATGCTAGGGTGACAGAATCATATATTTAATACCATCTTCTTAATTTTTATGTCCAAAAATTGTACTTTTTATCTCACATTAATTTGGTCTCTCGACTCTATTAGATGCGGAAAATAAAATTAATTAAGTCCAATTAAGTTTTAAATCAAGTTGTTAATTCTTTTATAGCCAAACAAATGTATAAAATCAGAACACTCACTATATCCATCGAAACACAATTTATATCCGCTTTTAGCAAATCATAAACTGAATACAACAAATCATAATGAGAATCCACTTTTATATTTGAGCAATAAAAATAGGCATTCAATAAAAAGAATTATTATTTACGTTAAAGTACTAAATCTGTAAAATTGATTGGCATGAATTTGTGTCATGGAATCAATCAAATATAATCATCATTAACCCTAGAAATTAATCTAACCTAGCTTACTTAAAATTAAAACACAAAACATAATTAAATAATGCATAAATAAAATAATCCACAAATAATTCAACGTATCAAAATTACAACAATAAAAGAAAAAGAAAAGAAATCAAATCTGTGTTTGACATCCGTCTGTCACTCGGATCACAGTCTTCAACTCTCAAGCTCCGCCTTCAATTGTTGAATCATTCGCGTTGAATATTTATTCCTAAAACTATTCCTAAACTACTCTAATAATCTGTTATTCTATGTTAATATATTCTGATCTATGTTAAAAATACTGAATATAAAAGCTACATAATTTATTTATAGGAGTACAATATTAATCCTAAGCTAATGTGAAAAAGAAATCCAATTGGGAATCAAATTAATCCTCCAAATCGCGAAAAATCTGCTTTCTGGAATTTCCGTGTCAAACAAACGCGGCCTCCGCGTTTTTCCTCTTCCCGTCTGACGCGCATTGCCACGTCAGCGCCGCCTCAGCCATTACCGCCAAAACTACGACGTCCCATTGCTTGGCTCCTTTACAACAGTCCGCGCATTGCGCGACTGTTCCTTTTCCCTGTTGCTGACCGCACTGGCGAAACGTCGTCGTTTCTGCTGCTGGCCGCTTTTCCTACGCGCGCATGGCGCGATCAGGCCTATTCCGGTTATTACGATGTTGCCATCCAACCGGTTAATTACAGTTATATCATCCATGTTGCTGTTATTCACGGTTTTGCCCCTAGCACTTGTGGAATTTACAATTATGCCATTAGCTTGAATTTTTTCTACAAAATAAAATATAAAATAAATAAAAATACTAAAAATAGTAAATACACATAAAATGAAATAAATTACCTAAAATCAATTAAAATACCTAAAAACTCGTAATTAATTAAGCCTAAAAATATATATTAAATATGAATAAAATTCAACTTAACACTGGTGTTACGAGCTCACCTTGTTTTAGTGCTGAAAAAGAAGTGGTTCGTGCAAGAGAGAAGGAGAACAGAGGATTGGGAAGTGAGAGAAATTTACCTCAGTTGATCTGGGTGAAAGGAGGGGGAAAATTGAGGTGGCTGTGACAAAGGTTGAGATGGAGATGTACGTTGATTTGCATCCTCTCACCAATACAACCGCTTACACAGTTGTGGAGAGCATGTCAGTTGCAAAGGCTATGGTGCTCTTTAGGGAGGTAGGGCTCTGCCATATGCTCATTCTGCCCAAGTTTCAAGGAACTGGGGTGAGTTTTAGAAATAATTGTTCTCTCCATTTGCATATATTGAGGAAGAAATCATATTATCTTTTCCCATGGGTTTTGATCTTTTTTTACTTGACAAGTTTACAGTTTTTTTTTTTTTCCTTTTTTGATATAGAAGGGAATACAAGTAACTAATGTGAGAGAAACCTTGTGAAAATATCAATTCCCATATAAAAAATCATTACGCTAACAAATTTGTTTATTTTTAAACTTAATGGATAAAATGATGCATGCCAGAAAGATAGATGTCAATTTTCACATGAAGTAAGATACCATGTATGCGTAGAGCATGTTCATTAAAAATTATCAGATATCACATTATTTACAATAATAGTCAAATTGAGTTCTTCCCACAAAGACATATTGCTAAAGATCTCTGTGTTGTACATCCAAACAAGGTTTCCTTCTTTCCCGTTCAAGCTTCTGTTTGACACAACTGTTTGACACAACCTACTCCCAGATGGCAATTGAACTCTTGGCACTTTAATGCAGCATCCAAGACTAAATGCTCTTCAAAGGTTTCTTCTTCTTCTTCTTTCCAGATTTCTTTTTCTTGTTGGTTGCTCCTGGGCCTCTTTTAAACACAGCCAACACCTCAATGCTGCATTATAAGGATTGGTTACCAATAAAATGACAAAAATAAGGTAAACTTTTAGCACAGCTATTGCAGTGATCACCACATGTCATCAACTCAAAGTAAAGACTTGCAAATGAAATACTAAAATTTCTCTTAAATTCAGTTAGAAGAAAAGGACAGGACTACTATGCATTTGTGACGGAAAGGAATATTCGGTGGGATTCTAGTAATGGCTACCACTTGCAGACCATTGACAACTCAACGAATCCTTGCTAACTAGAGTACTAACAAAAGCCCAGAGAAACAAAATATGGAAAGTTGATCCTCAAATGTAACTCAAACATCCTGAACGTCAACTTCTTGCTGATTTCATAACACGATAAACTTAAGGGATCTCTTCCCTGGGGTTTCATTTATAATATCAAATTAACATAGAGTTTCATACCCCTTGATCAAAAACATGTGACCAACGTAGCTCAAGGACATTATCCATCATGACAGAAACAAAAGCTAGTCTAAACAAAGCATAGACACTTCATAAAGCCGAGACAAAAGAATTATAATTTAAAGCAACATGCTTGGGGAAGAAACAATCATCATCTATGTATGATATTAACAACATAGCCATACATCCACACTTGCATGAGTAAGTCATTTCAATACATAAATTAATTTTATTTGACACTATTAATCCCTGTTACTCCCTCCATTTGACTTCATTTGTCTCCTTAAATCAAAACATATAAATATATTGAGGATGTGAAAACATTTCAATTATACATAAAATAAATGTGCTTTTCGCACGCCTTAATATGCACATTAATTATACTTGAAAAAAAAGTTACTGGTGAAGTCAAACGGAATTGGTATATGATTATTAATTACTTATTTTTATATCCATATGTTCCTTCCTACCATCCCAGCACTCTATGTACCTTCCTTTTTCTCTTGTTCTCCTAGTACTTGACTATTGTTTCCATTTGCAAACCACCCCCCAATCAAGCAATTTTTTTGAGTTTACTTGCATGAGAATGCACATTAGGAAGCGCATATACCAGTGTTACCTTCGATCTTAACCCTGAGGATTACGCACTGTAACACACAATCCAACTCATGGACCATTAATGATCTGGAATGATGAATCTAGAGTTCCATTACTACAAGTGTATAGTCAAAGAAAAGCCAAAAAGATAAAGCTTATTGAATTACAATCATACCTGTCCTGCACAATGAAGGCTATTAAGA